>CALZFC010000060.1:1817500-1975000 GCA_945643635.1 Allodiplogaster sudhausi | reverse complement strand
CAATTCTGACGAAAATGTGAGGCGATAATTGAAGTGCAGTGCTGATCACTCTTTGTGTGTCTCTCTCTCTCTCTTTCTCTATCTCTCTTTCTCTTTCTTTCTTTCTCTCTCTCTTGCTCTCTCTGTCTTTCTCTCTTGCTCTCTCTCTCTCTCCCTCCTCTCTCTCTCTCTCTCTCTCTCTCTCTCTCTCTCTCTCTTGCTCTCTCTCTCTATAAGCCTGACCAGTCAAGACGCGTCCGGCGTGTAGGACGCCCAAGCAAAGCTGGCAAACGGGCGTCTCCGGCAAGTGCACCTAAATTTATGATTTCTTTTGCAAAAACAAAAACCGGATAAGTAGCTTAAATATATGTTTTTATATCTACTATATATTAAGTCTGTATTTAGCACAATTTTAGATGAAATAAAACAAAATACAACAAATTTAATTACTTAATTAATTAATGAAAATAGTTCACCACCTTGAGCGCGTCCTCCGTGGTTGTGCACGGCGCAGGCGTCGTCTCCGGTGCACCGATGGATGGGAACTTGAAGAGCAGATTACTAGAAGCGGCGGAAGGAGCTGGTGAGAGATGAAGGAGAAGAGAAATAATCAGAGCAAGAGTCAACAATGACGTCATTCTGATCTATTCAAAAAACTTGTTTAAAATATTAATTTTTTTCGCAAAAAAAGGCGTTTCACGGGAAAAATTCGATTAATATATCATATAATTAATGAGGATCAGTAACGCGGTTCTCTCAAGCTCTCTCAAGGCATAAAAGGATCTAGAGAAGAATGAAATGTGCGAGTGCTCACTCGACAGAAGGATATAAACAATCATGTAACAAGGAAGTCACCAAGAGTCGCATTACGGAATACGCCTTTTTCCCCTCCAAAACAATAGGTGTTGTTTTGAACGACTGGATTGTTCAGGTTGTTGTTACGTGGGCACAAAGACAACATGTTGCATACGAAATATGATTGACTATCAATCTCTCTCTTGTTCTCTCCCTCTCTCTCTCTTCCATCCCTTTCTCTGTCTCTTAACTCTCTCCCTCCCACTCTCATCTCTCTCGCCCTCTCATCTGTCTCTCTTTCTCTCTCTGACTCATTTTTCTCATTTCTGCGAATTCAGCTACACCCTACAGGCAGAGGCAGAGGTCCTACAAAGCAACCCGCTAGCTTGGTCATCACTCGATTCTAATGTTGATGTGATCGTTCCTCCCTTACTGATAACCACACCACAACACTGACGAATTACCTCGTGTCTTTGTATGATAATGATAGTCCGCCCCCTCTCTCACCACTCAGTTCATTTCTCCCACTCAAAATCCATATACTCATATGAAAATGTCCTTTCCCTTGTTCCTTCTTTTTTAATCTTTAGTCACCACCTCCGCATTCAAAAATGACTCATCTCAACCCAATGTTCCTTTTGCTAATCGATATCGATTACAACGTAATCACAAATCACTTTAATCATGGTCTAAAATTATTGCATGGCAATAAAAATAACTAACGTTAATGACGGAGATAACATTTGATGTAACTTACAGAGAGAAAAAAAGACATGTTTGAAGGACTAAAAACAATTCTGCGCGAATCTATGAACAAAGCAAGCTCAATCACATGTCCAAGGCTATCACAGCATTATTAGCAGATTTAGCAATAGCAAATGACATGTGGAAGGAATCGATGTTATTTAAACGACAAAATAAAATTTTAGATATTTTCAACGCGAAGAATTGATCGCAAGAGAGTCTGGCACAATCGAGGTACGAGAAAACGTTGGAGAAATGTCGTGTGTGTGAGGAAAACAAACAAATAATTGATTGGCAAAGAAAATAATGTTTTCCTTTTATTACATGGGAAACGCGGCTCTGATCCTTAACGAATACTGTAATCCTACTGGAATGCCTAGCTGTAAAAAAACGACAGTTTGAATAGCCTGAGGCAATTTACATCTAGTTAGAAACCCGACTCACAATCAGCGTTGGTGGGAAAAAAGCAAAATAATTTGTTAGATACAAATATCATTTGACATCAAAGATTGGCTAGAATTACAATCATGGTCTAAATATTTTAAGCTTATTATTACCTGCAAGCTCTCTCTCTCTCTCCTATCCCTTGAGGAACGGAATGATCGAGTTGCGTTTCCGGTGGCTGGCGCCGGGCGGCAGAAGAAGTCCACCAGAGTTGCCACCGCCAGAGGATGGCGTCTGCGGCGCGGCCACTGGCGACGACAGCTGGCGGAGGCAGCCGAGCGCGGCCGCTGCAGCCGCTGACGGCTTCAACTGCCCGCCCGATGACTGCGCGTAGGCCTGTTTAAGATAATTAGCATAAAAAAATATTAGCATAAAAATAATCAGCATCTTTTTAAAATAATTAGAAATCTATGCTAGTAGCCATGATAATGACAATTTGGTTTTACCTCGCCAATTTTTCTCTCTAAAATTTTTATTTTTATTTATTTTTTATTAAATATATTTATCAAATAACTAAAAAATATAAACTTTCAAATTATAATGACTACATATGTATAAGTAACAACCTGCACCACTGCCGAGTTCCTGTCGCGGAGGCCACGCTCGATGAGCGCAACGATCTGCTCGGCATCCGGCAGAGTCATCGATTCTAGCTGCAGCCACTTCCACGTGTCGTTGCGGGAACGCTGCAAGGGAGAGAGAGAGAGAGAGAGAGAGAGAGAGAGAGAGGGAGAGAGGGAGAGAAAGAGGGAAACAGAGAAAGAGAGAGAGAGAGAGACAGAGAGAGAGACAGAGAGAGGAAGACGGAGAGAGAGAGAGAGAGAGAGAGAGAGAGAGAGAGAGATGAAGAGTTAGAGAGAGAGAGCGAGGAGAGACACAGAGAGAAACAGCGAGAATATAAGAGAGGAAAAGAAGACAGGGACAGAGAGAGAGAGAGAGAGAGAGAGAGAAAGAGAGAGAGAGAGAGACAGCGAGAATCTTAGTGGAAGAGAAGAAACCGAGAGAGAAAGAAAGAGAGAGAGAGAGAGAAACAAAGAATGGGAAAGAAAAATAGGGAGAGAGTGGGCAGAAGAAAAAGAGAGAAGAAGAGAAATACGGTTCAAAAACATGAAAAACTACTACTACTACTACTACTATTACTACTACCTGTGAGAGATGAACGAGTTCTTGCTCCTCTCGAGTTGTGCCTGCGAATGCGAGCGGAGTCGTTGGAGGAGTCAGTGGCGGTGGTAGCCAAGTCAGCGTCACGAGGCCGAACACTTCAATTGGCATTCGTGATTCTATTCCTTTTATCTTACAATTAGGGTAATATAAACAATTACTATAGTAATTAACAACATTTATTACAGTAATACAAATGCAATTGGCATTCGCGCTATTCTATTCCTATTATTTTAGGATCATAAAAACAATTATTACAGTAATTAACCATATTTATTACAGTAATGCAAACGAGTCTTGCGAAAACCCCTTAAATTTTATTCAAAAAGAAAAAAAATGCTTGTAAAGTTCAAGATTCAGAGATGAGAGCTGATGTATGTACCCACGAGAGCATATAAAAGGATATAATTTTTTTAAAATTAAATCAAATAAAAGAATAATAATAATAAAGTATAAAACCCCACCTCCTCCACCAGTCGGGTGCTTCTTCTCGCGAAATCGCACGTCACACACGTCTTCCCACATCACGTTCGTTGTCTGCAGAGTAGAAGAAATGAACTAGGCGAACAGAAAGGATACATAACTAAATATAATTTAATACAGTTATTTAATATTAAACCTTTTTCTAAATAAAAATAGCTTTTTATGCAATATATATATATATATATATATATATATATATATACAAGCACATTAGACCTTGGACTTGCCGAACTTATTAGAGAGCCGTCTCTCCGTGCTCCACGGAGACACTTCGATGCAATTCCAGCGGATTGCTGCAATTTAATCTTTAATGCTTTCTTAGAAAACCTTTTTTCCATAGTGGCTGGGTAATATTTATAATTCATATCTCTCCATGTTGTTCATCAAGCGTGTTTATGGCATTATTTTTTTTATTAACAATAGGTGGCTTAAACATAATGAGTCAAGTTTCAATAAATATTTTAGTAAAATAAAACACTGACAAAGTCTCGCTGGCCAGCGCGGCTTGTACTTGTGCAGGCGATCCACGCGGAACTCCTCGATCAGCCCGTCGGCAGCTGCCAGAGAAGAGGAGGGGGCAGCGAGGGGAGAAGCGACTGAAGATGTCGGAGTGGAGGAGAAGTCTGCAAGGAAAAGGGAGAGAGATAGAGAGAGTGAGAGAGAGTAAGACAGATAGAGAGAGAGAGATAGAGAAGAAGAGGGAGCGAGAGAGAGAGGGAGAGAGAGCCAGAAGTCCAGAACTAAATATTTCTAGTGCGATACAGTAATCTGGCAACGGACCAAAGGAGAATCCGGGCGTTTTGAGTGTGCCGACAGGTGAGATTTGTGAAACGACGGCCTCTGCGAGGCCACCCATCGAGGGCAGCGACGGCAGTCGCTTCGGTCGGGGATGGAAGCCGCCTCGGGAGCCTGAAAAAGACACACTTTTTTTAAAAAAATATTTTTTCTTAATTAAAAAAAAAAGATTTAAATTATTACTTTACACATAATTCAATATATATATATATATTAAAAATAAATTTAATTCCATTTAACTTGCCTACATATATAAATAGTGACATTAAACCTCAGTGGTTAACACTTACTATTCTTTCTGACGAGTACAAACTCTGTACAGCCCGTGGACGCAATGGAAGCGTCAAGATCGAGTGGCTGGTCAGCTTGGTCAATGTGCTCGAGGTGGTAGTCAGGAACTAGAAAATAAACATTTAAAAAATTTTCTTTTTGATAATTAAGATTTAAAGAAACACATTTCATCTGATGAAAATTTTTTTCATCTAAACAAAATTGTTTAAAACAAGTGTACAAATAATAATAAAGCTGACAAAATTTTTCTTGATTATAAAAAGAATAGTTTTAAATATATACTAAGTAAATAGATGTTTTACAAACTTATATATGCATATGTAATTTTTTTCCAAGAATATAACAAGACGTCTAACCAATCTCGAATGCGCTTTTCTCAGCGTCGCTCATTCTCTCCACTCGTCTCTTCACTGCTTCGTCGCGCAGCCATCTGAGGGGCTTCTCAAGATGCGGTAACTCGAAGGCGAAGTTCTCGCCATTGGGCAGGTACCTTGATGCCATCATATGTAATCTGTTTGGTGTACGCGAGGAGAAGAGGGGGAATCTAAGTTATTTTATAAATCTCAAATATAACATTTGTTCTTTGTTTAATTACTTGTAAAACCGTCATCGATGAGATTATTAGTTGGTATCAGGGAGGCAGTAGTTATGCAAATTTTCTCAAGATGAAATTTGCATAAATAAGTTCTCTAAGAAAAGAGAAGAAACTTACACCAAGACCCGAATGCCTACGGGACGCCCGCTCCCTGACGGAGTCGGCCTCTCGCGCAGCGCCAGCACACGAAAGCCGACGTCGCCAATGCAGGTCTGCCGGTCGAGGGGAGGGAAGTCCTCATCAACCTGAGAGAGAGAGAGAGAAAGAAAGAAAGAGAGAGTGAGAGAGAGAGTGAGAGAGAGAGTGAGAGCGAGAGAGTGAGAGCGAGGGAGACATATAAAGAGCAACAACCAAAGAATCCGTTTCATACCTCTCCATTCTCCTCTGCAATGAACAATGCGAGGGCGTCTGGAGAAGTCCTGAAAGAAAACTTATTTTTCCCATTTAAATATTGGATTCACGGAATTCACCGGCTGGTTGCTAATTGTAAGAATTTCCATCTTATCAATCAATCTTACTTTTCTACCTCGTCATGTCGATCACTTCTTTTATTAGTAGTTAGAATAGAAGAAAGGGGATATAGATAACCAAATTTCATTAAAGAAATAAATAAATAAATACTAAAAAATAGATAATAATAATAAACCGACTCTATCTGCGCATCTCTTGCCTCTGCATACTTTAAACAAGCGAGACCAGTGATCTCGGATATTCTGGCGCTTCTCTTCACACGAATCTGAAAAATATTCACATTTTTATCGACTTAATATAGTAAAATGTACTTTTTAAATATTAATTTAGATACGTTTTTTCCGTGTTAAACAAAATAGTATTATAATATAAAGATTAAATCATTTAAATAAACTATTGGGTATTCCTTTCTCTACTAAATGTAAAATATAATAGAAATCTGCCAAGTTCCCTAACTCGCCTTTATCGAGAACGGTAGGTCTTCTCTTTCTCTCCTCTTCTGCTCCTCCTTGTTGAGATAGAGAATGAGCAGAGAAGTGACTGATGGCTTTGCTGCATCCGCTTCGTCCGCTTCTATTGATGCGCACGCGCGGAGTGCAGCATCGAGGGCTACCGTAGTCTGTCTCATCGCGCCGGGACCATTTTGAGAGAAGTGTCTAGGTTTTGGAGGATAGGGTACTTTCAATCGATATCACAAAATAACAACAACAAAAGAAACCCTAATCAACCATTCTATATAATGCATTCGCTTTCAGTGAAAATTTGTCCGGAATCATAAGGATACGTTTGAGCTAGTTGATTAGAAGCTTAAATTTCAAATTTTGCTAAAACAACGATTATATCATCGCATTAAATTGTATACTCCAAGTCATTTCGCAAAGAGGTACTTAACTTGGCTGGAAAACTCCAGTGAATATAAACAATTTATAAATAATAGTTAATAATAGTTAATTACAAATGACAATGTAAAATCATCGCAAAACAATGAAAGATGAAACGGACAAGTTGTTTTCATTCTTTCTCTCTCTCCTTCTCTCTCTCTCCCTTTCTCTCTCTCTTTCTCTCTCTCTCTCCTTCTCTCTCACTCTCTCTTTCTCTCTCTCTCTCTCTCTCTCTCACCTGCTGAGTACGCTCTCGTTCTCTCTGCGTCTCTTGAGTGCCTCTTCGATCTCTGCTTGCGTCCGTGGCTGGAAGAGGCCATCGACCGTTCCACGTTGCGTGTTCGTTCCACTCTCGACGTCGCCATCTTGAGCACAAGGATATTATTATTATTCTTTAAAAATATAAAATATATCCCCATTAATCTGGAATAGGCTTATTCTTCTTATTTTTATTTTTTGAATTGGAACCACTTTTTTCTCAAGTAAAAATTTTGTACAAATAAGGAACTTACAATTAATATTTCTTAATGCACAAAAAAACCATTTGAAAAAATACTGATGAATTTAAATTAAATAAAAAAAAACCTGTTTCGAATCGCATCTGATCCGAGTCGGCTGTCAGCGCACGAAGGCGTCCTTCAATAAAGTTGCGCGTGGAAGAGTGCTTCGTGAGATCGGTGGGAATCTGTGGAAAAGTACATTTATTTATTTATTCATTAATCCAATTAAATTATGTGTGACAACAATTTACAGTGAAGAATTCAATGAAAATAGAGATCAGAATGCGAGTTAATCGTGCATAGAAATATTAGAAATATATGATAAAATAATAATGTAAGCTATTAAATTTTAGTAGTACCAACACTGACAATGAGTATTTCACCCAGTAATGTAATCACCCTCTATCTCTATCTCTCTCTCTACCTATCTTTCATTCTCTCTCTCTCTCTCCGTACCTATCTTTCATTCTCTCTCTCTCTCCCTACCTATCTTTCTCTCTCTCTCTACCTATCTCTCATCCTCTCTCTCCCTACCTATCTTTCTCTCTCTCTACCTATCTTTCAATCTCTCTCTCTCGCTCACTCTCTCTCTACCTATCTTTCATTCCCTCTCTCTCTCTCTCTCTCTACCTATCTTTCATTCTCTCTCTCTCACTCTCTCTACCTATCTTTCTCTCTCTCTCTCTAACCTCATATTCCGGCGAAGGGCTCTCTTCGCACTCGTCGCTATCATCCGAGTCTGCGCGGAAGTCGATGGGCAGGCCGCCGTGCTTGGCTCTCCTGACACGAAAAGGATTGATACTGTAGGTCTCCTAACACGAAAACAATACTGTATCGCGTTTTTTCTTCTTCTTCTAAATGTATTAAAGCAAAACAATTTTGCATAACATATAATCCAAATAAAAAAAACATGTGGCTTGGAAAGAAAAAAAGCTTCTTAGATAATACACTGTCTTTTTTTAAGTTATATAAAATTCTAACAGAAAAAAAACATTTCGAAATCATATGTCGTCATTATTATTCACTTACTCATGACTACGCTAAATTGAAGTCAGTTTGAAGGACCACACAGTTCATAGTAAGCACTATAGTACTTAGGAAGTACTACATTAGCACTCCTCCCCGAGCACTACAGTACCTAGCAAGAACTACAGTACCTAGCAAGAACTACAGTACCTAGCAGAAACTACAGTACCTAGCAAGAACTACAGTACCTAGCAAGAGCTACAGTACCTAGCAAGAACTACAGTACCTAGCAAGAACTACAGTACCTAGCAAGAACTACAGTACCTAGAAAGAACTACAGTACCTAGCAAGAACTGCAGTACCTAGCAAGAACTACAGTACCTAGCAAGAACTACAGTACCTAGCAAGAACTACAGTACCCATAAAAGAGCTACAGTACCTTGGAACTGGCGGCAGTAGCCGTCGACACCAGCCTGCCTCGTCTTCGATGCGCATCGAAGACGAGTGGTCGCTATCAGCTCATCTTCATCCAGAAAGGCCATTCTGCCCCTTTCGAATTATTCTGCCTGAATATAATTCTAAAGATGTTGCACGAATTAAACTTGCAAAAAAAAAAAAAAAGTTTAAAAAGAGAAAAGACTGTAGTGCTTAAACCAATTTAGTGCTCCTTACTACGAATTTTTTTTTAAATCAGATAAAGTAAAGCTTGTCAATAAGCATGCCAACGAACCACAAAACTAACTTTCAATTAGGGATTAAAAAGTTCTTTTAAGTCACAATGATAGCTTGCATGAATTCAACTATCTTTTCAATGTAACTGGGAAGCAAGCAGATTTAGACAGACTGTCCGAGAAAAAAGAACCTTTCCTAGTGATTCTCTAAATTTCACAGAAGAAAATCAGGCTCTCTAATTTAAAAAAAGGTTACAAATTCCATATTATTCGAATCAGCATTCATTGAATAACCAGTATTTTTAATGGAATTTATGAACTATCACTGTCTATCAATCGAGTAGTCCAGGTCTAAATACGTAGCGATAGCGAAATATTGACTGAATTAAATAAAGATGACAAAGAGTGTTCTATCCGTACTTGCTTAGTCGCGATGGCCCTCGGTTCTTCCGGGTTCTCCTCCTCCTTCCTTCTCTCTACTTCTTCCACCTCTCTCTCTCTCTCTCTCTCCTCCTTCTTCTCTCTCACTCTCTCCCTTCTGCTTCCATTCTGCCCGCTCTTCTTCTTATCAGTGCAAGGCTCAGGAAGGGCAGACGCGTGATGTAGGCCGGGGCGGTCCGCATCCAGTATAGGGCGGAAGCTCAAATATTCGGCTTCTATTTTTCAAACTTATGATAAAGCAAAAGTGAATAATACCCAACCCCCCCCCCCCCTCTCCTACCCCCACGGGGAGCTGTTCCGCACAAAAACGGTGCTCTTACAACTGACAGTACTTGAAAACAAGAAAGGCAAATTAAGAGAGCAAATAACAGTTAAATATGACTTATATAAACAAATCCCCTCCCGGTTCCTGTCTACGAATAATTTTAGTGCGCTTCAATCCAGGTAAAGTACTGTAGCTACAATTGAGAAAGAGCGGAAAGTCGACACACCGAAAAGGACAATGCTTTCCATTCTCCCACACAATCAGCTCCACTGCGGATAATTTGCGGATTGGAACCGTGTCCAATATAACCAATATTGGCTTACACTCAACATGTTTATGCCGACACATAAATCCAGAGTTTTCTTTAATGCTACTCATTGAATCACGTAAATTAATTGAGGAAAACAGTTACAGGAGTGGGAAACATTAATCAACGACAAAATAAAGAACAACTTCAGCTTAAAAGAGAGAAATAAAAGCACGTTCACTGAGTGTGCGGAGCTGTACATGTACCAGACTTTTTGTAGGTTTTCAATTTTCATGGGTAGACATTTTCAGGCATAAAACTCACAAGAGAAAAAAAACACTTGGACCACGAGTTCTCGCCATGTTCAACAATAATTGACAAGTCATAGGGAATATAATAATTCCAAAACAATGAGGACGACAAAAACTGCTGAAACCGCCGTTATTGCTTGTTCCAGACGATAAGCAGAAGAAAGGAGAATGGATCTGATAACAGATTTGAGTAGATACGGTATCATGAAATGTTAAATATTTAAATGACGATTGGGGTCACGCAGCGACTACTTCTTGACGATGACTACCGTACTCTTGATACGGTTTCTCGTCTCCTCATCCAGATCCGAGTCGATGTACGGCTCGTCATTCTCATTCTCCTTGGGCGCTGCTGAACTCTTATCGCGGTGGTCGTCTTCTCCTTCGGACTCGGGCTCCTGCACAGATTTTGCGTTTTCCCCTTTAGGTTACGGTAGAAATATAAGTAAGCTTTTTTGATTATGACTGTTTCCCTTTAAGTATGAACTTGTTTTGATGAATCATTTAAAAAAATTAAAGTTATTCAAGAATAAATTTTGAACAACTTTAATTTTCTCAAAAGGACAAGTACCTCATGGAAATGCTCTTGAGTAGACACGGTATCATGAAATGTTAAATATTTAAATGACGATTGGTCCCGCAGCGACTACTTCTTGACGATGTTATATGATATATACTCTTCTCAAAGAGTATATATATATCATATAACAGGCCGCGCACATACCTGTTTGATTTCCTTGTCCTTCTCCTTCTCTCTGCGTTTCTCCTCCTCTCGTCTGCCTTTTCCTTTTCCTTTGCCTTCCTCGCTGGAATCTCGACGCCGCCGACGATTGTCTCTCTCGTGCGGAGAGTGTGAACGATCCTTGAAATGGCCGCAAAATTATCACATATAAAATATTCATAAAAATTAAGCACAACAATTAAAGGCATATAGTTTTCCTAATTTCTTAATATACATCTTTCTAATGTTTTTCTTGGTGAAATGTCGATTGATTCAGTAATAAATAATAAAATAAACTTCCCGCAACATCACAGTCGTTATGGCTACATAATACTTCCTCACCTTACACTTTATATTTTTTATTCTATTATTCTTTCGCTAATTTCACCACGTCTCAGTCCGGTTTGAGTATATAAAGTATAAGTAATAAAAAATAATCAACACCTTTCTCTCTGCTCCTCCCTCTGCACGCGCACCATCGCGTCTCTCGCCTCTTTTCTCTTCTTCCGCACGGCGGGCATCTCTGCAATCAGACCGAGTCAATCGTTTTTTTTTTATTTACAAAAACAGTTTACTTTACAACTTATAGTTTAGCGAGCTAAATCATACGGTTAGTTACTATTACTTACACTATAGAATGTAACAGCATATGCAGTATACTCTATCGTCTATATAATCATTTATAACAGTATAAAAGGGTTCAGTTAACTACCTAAAGTATATATTTACCTTCTTTTTTTGCAATTTTTTTTTAGATGTCTAACCGTTTGTCACGGTCATCACGTCGATGGCTGTCCTCTTTCTTCGAATCCTTCCTCGACTTTGCGATGCGAATCTGCTCGTCATCCGAGCTCTCCATCTCCTCCTTCAAGTCCTTCCTGGAAATTTAGGAGATTTTCTCCCCTTCAATTTTTTTTGTTTTACCGAGTAATTTTACTTCAAAGTTAGTCTTAAAAACAACCGTTGAAACTAGACAGGCGTACTGTGAAGTGTACAGCATATCTCGGAAGCTAGGCAACAATGCTCAAAATTATTCTTGTTAAAAGATATTAAAGTATTAACGATACAAGATAGAGATAGTATTATTGATACTAGTTAGATGAGAAACAAAACATCAATAACTAATATTTCACTGACTTCTTCTTGAGCATCTGCTTCTTCATGGCCTTCTTGCGGCGGCGCCTTTCTTCGGTGCCGGAGTCGCTGGATTCAGAAGTCTCCGAGGATGATGAGTCAGAGGAGTCGGAATCCGAGGAAGAAGAAGACGACGAGGAACTTGCCTCCTTGCGACGCTTCTTCGCCTTGGACTTCTTCTGAAAAAAAAAGAAGCAAAATTTTAAATTTCGCTCCAAATTCACAAAACATTCCTTAGAACATAGCAAGATTAAAGTGAACAGCGCACAACAATTAATATTAATATTACCCCATTTTTTTTCCTTCAATGCATAACCATCTCATTGTGATATCTCTTTCTCTTTCTTTCTCTCTCTCTCTCTCTCTCTCTCTCTCTCTCTTTGTCATTTCCAAGTAACTCCTCGTACCTCTCACTCTCTTTCTCTTCTTCATTCCCACTCCTCACCAGTGCCTTCTTCCTCTTGGCCTTCTCCTTCTTCTTGTCCTTCTTCTGCTTCTTCCTGGCCAGCTTGGCGAGCTTCTCCAGCTTGGCTGCCTCTGCCGCGGCGCGCTCCTTCTCCGCCTTGGTCTTCTCGTCGTCGGGCGCGAGCGGGTCATTCTTGTTCATGCTGGAAATGCCGATAATAATAATAATAATTATTATTATTCCTGATTTTCACTGTTATTATTCTTATTACCACTATTATTATTATTACTGCTATCATAATTGACTTTCATTGTTATGAGTAACCAATTACTACAACAGAAAAAAAACATGCACCATGAGATAGAGGAGTATTAAACCTTGTCATCTTAAATTAGCTTCTAAAAGAAAAAAAAATTAAACCCACTTTTGCATCGAACTGCCGGGCACGAAGTCGCTTTTGATTCCGAGCGCATCCTTCATTCGACAACGTTGCTGAAAAAGAAACTGAAGTTTATGCGGCTTCTCAAATGTACCGTACTCAAATGCACTTTTCTTTCGTACAGAATACGATGCTCTTTTGAAGTCTAAGTGCGGGCCGACTGTAGAATTGACCAGCATCAAATCGCGCAGAACGACCGGGAGTAAAGAAAGCGAGATATGACACATCATATAAACTCCTTACTATTAGAAGTCAGGAAAACGACAAAATTGAATTCGCCCTGTCTTACGCTTTGTGCGCTCTTCACCTGGATACTATTCGCCTCCTATCAACCTTTAACCATTTTGTCCCCTAACACCGGCCGAGAACGCAGAGTGTCACTCCTAATAAGAAGGTCAATAAGCTTATGGCTTTTAGTGCATACGATTAGCCTTACAACTAACCATAAGTACTATCCCTACGACGTAATAGTTCCTTATACTCGTTCTATTTGGAGAATGCATTAAATTTGTTGCCTGAACAATAATAATAATCATCTTGGTTCTCGCTCAAATACATAAACAAATAGACTCTTTTAGACGAGGCATAAATAAATGAATTATAAAAATAAAGGAGCTAATAAATAGACACAAACCATGGCCGCCATCTTGCGTGCGGTGTGGCTGTCCTTCTTGGCAATTTCGTCATCGACATTGAGCTCGCCCGACTCGAGCTGAGAAAGCAGAAGGCGACGATAGTCGCCAATCTTACGCTCGATCTCCTCCTCTTCGAAACCCTGGCACAAATTAATTTCTTTCTTCTTCCAAACCATTCTTTTATTTTGTTTTATACTGGTTACTAATACTGACAATACTGGTTCGATAAAATTCCAAAAAAAGAAAGAAATTCTACAGAATATACTTGCGAGAGAGAGAGAGAGAGAGAGAGAGAGAGAGAGAAAAAAACCTTGCTAAAGTAGAGCACAACTTAGATATGGCAATAAATGTAAGACTTAAAAATACTTTGTATTGCTCAGTTAATGCCAAGGAAAAGAAGAGATAACACTTCTTTTCTAAAAGAAAAAAAAGAAGCAAAAATACCTTGTTCTCCATGAGCATCTCGAACCACTTTTATTCAAAAAAAAAAGCAAAAATTACCTTGTTCTCCATGAGCATCTCGAACTCGGCGCACTTCATCTCGATGACTCGCTTCCGTTGATGGTCAAGGAGCTCCTCGTTCGGGCGGCGATTGAGTTCTGCTTCATTCCGAGCAATGTCCGCCTCGGCATTGTACTCAATCTTACGCTGAAAGTAAATATTTTTTAGTTTTAAATTCAAAAAAGTTCCTTAAACTTAAAAACTGTAGCAACATTAAAATATAATAATTTAGTTTTACGCGAAAAGCTGCATTAGCTGCTGGGAATATTAGCATGTTACTTCAGCATAAACATATATTGAAGTTTAAAATTTGAAGGAAAGTTCCTTAAACTAAACGACTTTAACGACATTAAAACATAATAATTTATTCAACGCGGAAAGCTGCATGAATTGCTCATGTTGTTTCTGCATAAATCAGTGCAAATAGTGTGCGGTTAAAGGAAAGTAAGCGCACCCTTGAGAGAAGAAGATGCGAGAGATTCGCCTGGACGTAGCCATTCGTGCCCGTGCCACGGGCCGTCGTAAGGCCGATACCATTGTACATGGCTAAACAAAAATCATGATTTTATAAGCCTTGACGAAAATATATGGTCAACCGGTAAACAGCGACAAATTCGAAATAAAAAAAAGAAGCTCATAAAACGGCAAAACTCGCCGCGACATCATAAACCAACAAATGACAAGTATTAATGCAAAGCTTTAAAAGAAAATATCTAATCAGCTAGTACAAGACAATAAAAGAAAAAGAATGTCAACTTCGCACAATGATGCATGTGTTTTCAATTACGAAAAACTCGCAACTCATTTTAGTGTGCGCCTTGTGCGTGTAGTGCTAGCGTGCGATTTGTATTTCACGCCAATTTATTCCAAGGTCACGGTAGTAGAGTAGAGTATAGAATCTGACAAAATCATGATTTAATTTGCGAATTAACTTATTTTCTTTTTTTCCTCTTTTTATTATCGTACGTTTTTTTTCATTTTACTGTTGCATAAATTCAATTACAATTATCTGTACTCCAGCAAATAAGAGTTTCACATATAATAGTTCCAAAGGCTATTTCGTAATTTTATCGGCATAAAATAAAATATTACCAGTATAATAAACAAATTGAGAAAATAATGGTTTATAGTAAATATTTGATGATGTTTATACGTGCAATAATCACATCAACAAGCTAGATCAATGTTAAAGATTGGACAAGGGAGGGTAGCTAGAGTGAGAGAGTAAGAGAGAGAGAGAGAGAAAGAGAGAGAGAAGGAGAGAGAGAGAAAGAGAATGAGAGAGAGAGAGACATGATGAGAGATATCTAATCACTTTCCTCTAGGAATGACATCATCTACACAAATGGCTCCGCGTGCTCATGACTCACTCGGATAGAGGCTTTTCTCAAGCTCCTTCAGTCGATTCTTGTGCTTCTTTGCCAGATCCTACAAGATTTGTCCTCGTAATTACTTTCCCTTTAATTTTTTGTTTAAGTAGACTTCAAGAAAAAGAAATTAGAAATCTTTTTGGATTATTAGATCTGTCAGTAGCCGATGCTAGATTAAAGACCGAGGCGAGACGGATCAGCCGCACGAGAAATTCTCCCTCGAATACATGGACAAGCGTCTCGGACATATCCACGACATTTTATTGTACAAGACACTTTAAAGACACGTGGGAGACATGTTAGGGACACATTTCATAAGAAAATAAGAATTTTGTTGCCAAATTTGACTTTTACACAATTATGCATAGTTGTCATCCAATTTTTTTTTCATAAATGTGTGAGCAACGCAGGTAGAGGGACCGCTCACCATGAGGTGAAGGCAAGGTGAAAGGCATCGGGGCTGATGACTGGTGTTCGCATCCATTTAATTTACAGATTTCAGTCGAATTCGTCGCGCCATCGTTCTCGAGGACGTCCTGCATGTCTTTTCTCCACTTCCACGTTCTCCACTCCACAGCTCTCCGTGCCCAACGTTCTCCATCCATCTTCGCAATCAGGCAGGCCCATTTCGACTTCCTCGTAGTCGAACATAATTTGTAAAATGTTCGAGGAGAGTGACTACAATAAATGTTTGAATCATCACTAACTTGTTCGTGATTTTGTTGAGCTTCACGACTAGCTTTTCGGATATTTCTTCTGGTTTTGCTTGTCATCCTCTGGCTCTTGTTTCATTCCGTAGTGCTCGAGGTAAGGAAAATGAAGGGCAAAAATTTGATGTACTGTTTCTCACTATCTCTCTCTCTCTTAAACCTCCACTCTTCAACTTTTGTGTTCAATCGCTCTCTTATCTCCCTCTCTCAGACCCTTTGTATCTCTCTTTCTCTCTCTTCCATCCTCTCTCTTTATCCCTCTTTTACTCCCTCTCTCTCTTTCTCTCTCTCTCTCTCTCTGCCTACTTCTGAAACAGAAAAGTGACGTCAGCATGAAAATCGTTGAGCGGCTCTTTGTACTTAATCGGCGATATACAAATCTTGTTTGGCAAAGGCTCGAGCAATTCGCAGCCTGATGGAATAATTTTAAAAAAAGAAGTAAGATACACACTTCTCATTTCTGTGTCTCTTTCTATGTTTCCTCTCTCTCTCTCTATCTCTCTCGCTCTCACTCTCTCTCTCTCTATTTCCTTGTACTCTTTCACACCTGGCTGCGAGGTGCGGAAGAAGAAAACGACCCGTGCCATCCTCTAATAGGAAGAGTTAGTGGAAAAAGACAGAGCGACAGAGAGAGAGAGAGAGAGTCTTCTGTTGGGCACCATTGCTGTTTACTTGGGATTTACTAAAAAGCTCTTAAAAATCGTCTTAACAAAATTGCATCACCACTGATAATCAGATAGAATTGAAGGCCAGATTGCATTGAGCAGGTGAGTTTAAGCATGTATAATGCGCTTTCATTCCAGCACGCATATGTTATTCCTTATTAATTCTCACAATTCCTTGCTTTATTTGTCTCCTTCCACGTCATAGTGAGATAGCATGAGAGCATAAAATAGCAAATTTATTGGTATTGACATGTTCCTTCTATGGATCTCTGCTAATAGCCTTACAATTAGCAGCCAGCGTGAAATCAGATTGCAAACACACCAAATAGTTCAATGTAGGTATTCAGCAAGGCGAGGAAGTAAAAGTGAGTTATATACATACTATGCATATAAATAAATGTGAAACTCGTTATGAATACATATGGTTGATGATTCGCAAGAAATTTCAGTGCACTTCCACGTAAACCATACGACTGAGGTGTATTTCTTTTGATTACCCATCTACAGACGATCTGCTGATTAGTGCTCTATGTATGTACATACATATAAGCTTCTTATAACTTCAAAAAAAAATCTCATATAGGCGGTAGGCTATTGCTCTTTAAGGATTACATGCATCCATTTAGATGTTTCTTAACGTAGCCAGACGAATGGACTGCACCGCTTAAGATCAGTGTTAGACAAGAAAATTATGATAGTATGTAAGTACAATCAGGTGGGCATGATAGACGGCAATATCAATAAAAAAAATTGTATGATTATCTTTTGTCCCATGCCGATTTTTTCGAACAAAGAGAAACGGACCGTTGAAAATCGTTGGCTAAGACCTTTGGAGAGATCAGCAGGAGTCTGGAGCTGGACACTTACGCCTGATTCCATAAGGCTGCATTCTAGTTGCCAAGAGTTTGTTGTCAACTTAGAATTGGGGATTTTTTTTTCTTTAAAAATCTTTTTTAAAAAAAACCGCAAATCAATTCAGCTATATACCAAATTGTTCGCCGTCCAAATCCGTAAGAAAAGAGAGAAAATGTTCAATTGATTGTGTAATAGAAATTAGTGTAGCGCCTTCAACATGCAAAAACAATGGATAGGAATGGTGGCAATGTATGGCCGCCAAACTCATTCCTGAATTTGATTTGAAGCTTACCTGAATGGCATAGGTGCCATGGAAAGTCGAATTGATGTGTCAAGACTGAGAAGAAAAAAAAACTGAAGCTACAACTTTGCAGATTGGATGATCAATCTAGAGATTTTTTCCGCAGTTCTCCCAAGTGCTGGGCAAACTCTCAACGGAAGAGAAGAATGATTGAAGAATGAGCGAGCAGTGCTTGTTGACATTTATGCGATCGTTGCCATGAGCATGATCAAGGAATTCCATTGTCTTTGCTTTGCTTCCAAGAAATCATCAAACTCAACTGCAAGGAGCTAATAGATTTTAAGATTTTAAGCGCATTTGCATAGTTCATTTCTTTTTCAAGATTGATTGCTTTGCCAAAGAACAGCAAAATGATGATCTACATATGTTTCGCAAGGAAAGGAAAGAGAATGAGGTTCCCTTTATATAAGTGAAAACTGCTGTACACCGTAAATATCAGTAAATTTTTTAAATACTAATCGAAATTTCATTGGCGTGAACATTTTCCTCTTTCAAAAACACCTTTCTACAGAAATTCGGCGACACTTCTTTTAGCTGCTTTTCTCTGGAATTTCTCTGAGATAAGGAGAAAGAGATTTAACATTCCACAATTTCGCCTGTTCCGCGTGTTCAGGAATAAGCCTGATTCTCCATGAGGCTGCATGCAGTAGCAAAGAGTTTGTTAACATAGAATTTGGGATTTTTTTCTCTTTAGAAATCTTTCAACAAAAACCCCAAATCATATCAGCTATACCAAATTGTTCGCCGTCCAAACCCATAAGAAAGGAGAAAATGTTCAATTGATTATGTAATAAAAATTAGTATAGCCTTCAATATGAAAACTATGGATGAGAATGGTGGCAAAGATTGGCTGCCATATCTCATTCCTGAATTTGATTTGAAGCTTTGAGTCAACGTGGCGGGCGTCCCACAAGAGCAAATGCTCGGAATGGAACGAAGGCCTACACAGCCGACCACGACTCAATCTGGGGGGTCAAAGTCGAAGGGGCGAACTGTCGAGAAAATCAGGAGGCGCTCGAGAGAATCAACAACAGCGTTCACTTAGCGGTGAGAAAAAAAGTTATCGAACAATATCCACCACGAACGGCAAGAGAGAGAAAGAGAAGATGTTTCACGTAAAACAGAGAGAAATGCCCTCAAAGCTACCGTCGAACTCTCCCACTCTTGCACACTATATCACTAGCAACGTTCTCTAATCGCTTCACCTTTCTTCGCTTGCCCTAGCATTGAATGGATGAATTTCTGAGGTCAAAGGAAGTATCCGGCGAGAATAATTATACAGCAGCGGTAAAGAACCACTTTGAATGCATGCGCGCTCATAAAGTTGCCTGTCGCTCGGTCGAGAGAGCATGTGAAATAGGAGGGCGCGGCTCTGACCTGCCGTAGCTAACTCTCTACCCGCCCAGTTTTCACTTTACACACAGCGCCGGAAGTTCACATTGCCCGCACTCGTAAAACGAACTTTGTAGTGAAAAATCGGACCCGGCACTTCAAAGTTCGTTTTCCTGTTACTACGCTGAGTTCGTTTTGTATGCACTGATAAGTGCGGCGGGCGAGTATCACGAAACCGCTTTGCCGGCCGACCCGACATTCTGTTTGCGTGCTCTCTCTCTCTCCTCTCTCTCTCTCTGCTCTCTCTCTCTCTGTGCTATCAGGAATCTCAAACACGACCCACAAACAAGCCAGTTAATCGTCTTTTGCAGCTATTATTGTCGTTTTCGCTATAAAACAGTTGAAACTGTTGGCAAAACGTGAGAAAAAAGCTGCAAAAGTTGAAAAACTGGCTAGCCTGGTTTGTGGAGTCGTGTTGGCGCTGTCGTCGTTGAATCTGGAATTAGAATTGGGTATTTTGCTCCCGAACCCGGTCTCTCCATTTCTAAGAGCCAAAGGGTTTTTTCGAGAGTTTTACTGCTCAACGTGACTTATGTTGCTTATCTTGCGTCTCTCTCTATCCTACATTGTTCTATAGAAAATGGCGATTCTTTTGAGCTATTTAATGTTGTATAAAAGTAAGTCTGAACGATTTCCGCACTCGAGGTCTGAGATGTCAGGAGTTGGCTGTGTTCATCGCTCTTGTGCGCAAACTTGTAAGTGTAATAAAAACGCTCAACGTGACTTATACACATCTCTCTATACCTCATTACAACCGCCTTTCTGGGCAGAATGTAATGACATAGAGAGAGAGAGTCACCTTTCGGTCTCTTTATAGTGTTCACAGCAAAATAGACACAAAACTCACAAATTTTGGCAGCGTGTCAAAAAGATTACTTGAGTTGTACATGCTTTAAACGAAAATTTCATCAGAGGTTTCTCTATTTCAGATTCTTTGTAATCTCGGGCTTCCTGATCGTGCGAATCCTGGGTCGAGCAATCGAGAAGAATGACGGAATCAGCGCATCGATCATTGGCAACTTCTACTTTCGTCGCCTCCGAAGAATCGTTCCGCTCTACTATTTGTACTGCCTGATCGCTTCTCTTCTCTTCGGTGTCCTCTCTAATTCTCTTCAAGTGGAGGCCGCTCAGGTTAGCAAAAAAAATCAGAAAAAAAGAAAAAAAAAAGAAAAAAAAATCAGAAAAAAAAGTATATTGCAAATGTTCTTCAGATGTCAGCCCTTGGGGCCCTTGCCTTCGCAACAAACATTCGGGCTCTCCTTCATAAATTTGACTACTTTGAGGTTTTCTTTTTTTTATTATTATTATCTGTCATTTTGCTGTTTCAAAGTAGAATGTAGTTATAGGCAAGCATTTTTTATTTAAAAAAAATTTTTGCTCCAGTTTTTTTTTACAACTTTGTATTTGCACAGCAAGTACTGGCCGAGGATCTCTTCACACACACTTGGTCTCTGTCGGTGGAGATCCAATTCTATCTCCTGGTCCCCTTTATCTTCGTTCTGAGGGCGATGATGCGGCCCTGCTGCTCGTCCTGGGCGCTTTTCGCAATTGGTCCCCTTTACAATTTGAATTTTCAATTACTCTGATTAAGCAGCATTATCAATGAATGAATAAGAGTGAGTACAAGTATTCCCTTACAGTATCCCTCTTCTCGTTGACTCTGCACGCCGTCTCGGATGAGCAGATGTCCTTCCATTTCCTGCTCTCCCGTCTCTGGCAGTTCTTCGCGGTCGCCTTTTGTGAGATCAACGTGGTCCGTGTACACTCTCAGGCATTTCGAGATCAATGTGCACGGGACTAAAAACTTTTACAGAGCTATGCAAGCTTGCCAACGAGCCAGCCCTTTTCATAGTTTTCCTCCTCGTCAAAAGTATCGGATACGGAAGGAATGAAAGCGGAGCAGCGGGCGAGTCCGCTCTCTTGCCGCCCTCTGACACTCGTGGCACTCGCCGCTCTCTGCGTCGGCTTCGTGCCCTTTCTTCGAGTTGACAAACAACGACGGTTCGGAGAGATCTTTCTTGCCATTCAAGACTCTTCAAGACTTCCAGGCCCCTTCTGCCGTCTACCGACTTCTCTCGTGGCCTCCGCTCGTGTGGCTGGGCGACGTTTCCTACTCGCTCTACCTCGTGCACTGGCCTTTCTCCGTCTACGCTCTGCAGCGAACCTCCGTTTTCTTTGCCGGTGAGATCGCTGTCTCTTGAAAAGTGCCACGTTTTGTGCATCCCCGATGTGCATCTAGTCTGTACTTAAAGTGAGCTCCTTTATTTGTTCAGCCCGGCTGCTCGCCATTCCAATCGCCACTCTCATTTCTGGATTCTCATACCGCTTCTATGAATGTTACTACAGAGACTGGAATCTCGCGCGGACGGGTGAGTTTCTGAACTTATGGCTTTTCACGCATTTTGACTTATTTATGATAAGGTAAACATTATTGCTCCTCGCTTATTATCAGTTCGCTGATGCTGCTTTCTGCTTCTCGCCACCTTCGCGGCCATTCTTCTCGCTCCTCAAATCAATGATCTGTCACATCCAATACCGTCAACCCTTGGTATGGTTTTCCCTATGAGTTCTATACACAATTACCGAAAGTAAATGCCGGTCATCCTGCATACAGATGTGGGAATTGGCAGGCGCGGCGCTCAGGGCCAGCCGGCCCAATTTTTCAGGGCCCCGGGTCGGGCCGTGCCGGGGCCAAGAAAAGTTGAGCAGGCCCGTAGGACCGATTGGGCCCTCAAGTAAAAAATTCCGCTCAAATTGATGAATTTTAAATTTTCGGAAGTTTAGACATTGGCTTATATGTATATACTAAATATAGCAATGGGTCAAATCACTTATTTTAAGTGTAAATGTTCTTATAAAATGTTCACGAAAAATATTTTTAAGTAAAATTAAAATCTGAGAGCCTAAATCGGGCTGGGCCGGCCCATAATTCTAGGGCCCGGAATGTGAGGAAAAAGAAATAGTAGTAACATTCTGTGGTGTCTTCTTTGTACAGCGGACGCTATCAAAGAGAATAGACGTGCGGATGCGCATGCAAGCCAAGAATTGATCATCCCGCAGTGTACTTACATTCATTGGAATAACTACACTTGGGAGGAGCTTAGGCAAGGGCACTTTGGCAAGCCGCTCGGATACTGCGAAGCGACCGTCAGCTTTTATGCTTTTATTTTCTCTACTTACAAATTGACACATTGATTTTAACTCCCGCAGAGTACTCGAGAAAACTGTTCAGCCTGGAACTGGTAATCTTCGCTTCCTTGTCATCGGCAACAGCTACGCACCCAACCACGCTGATCTCGTCTACCGCCATTTCAGGCCATTCTTCAAGAACTTCACTCTCTTCAGCAAGTCTGGTAAGAATTCTGTTTACCACAGTCGTAATGGCAATTGTTTCTATCTTTGACTTTTAGCATGCGAGCCACTCTACATCACTAATCCATACGCCTATTGTACCAAATTTGTCAACTTCACTGATGTCATCGATTACGTTAAGCCTGACGTCACATTTGTCATACAGAGGTAATTTTTAGTACTTTATTACATGGAGACGTTAAGCTATAAAATATTAATAGTTGCAATATGAATGAACACATGAAATCAAACTATTTTCTTTGAAATAAATATACTTATGTATACTTAGATATGGGGCAGCAAAAGCACCGCCAACTCCGCCCGGGAAGGTTGACAGGCCTCTTGAAGTGATGAAACTGAATCTGGCCGAGATCGAGAAACGGTTCTTTTTATTTACATTTGTTCGTTTTCCACACTGTTAATAGACAAATTCTAAAAAAGGGCATGCCAGATAGTAATTAGTTTTAAGAAGTTGGCTTTAGAACTGGATCACTGGTGTTCCTGCTGGACAGCTTCGCCGCCTTTCGATTCTACTCCATGCTTGCCATGAACGACATGATCATGAAGAATTTCACTGCTGACGAAATTAATGTAAGTCACTTACTTTTTTATTTCATGTTTTGTGAGCCAAAGTAAAATGAAGTCACGTTTTCATTATTTAGAACAAAACTGTCCTTCCATCTGAAGACGCAAACGCTAGACCGAGAACACAGAAGCTTGCTAAAAGCTGCAAGGTTTTTTTTTTTTTACACTTATAGTTCTATTTCTTTTTGCATCTTGAATGATCTTCGTTAGCTCTTTAGAAGTGCATTCTCTATGACATTCTCTAAGTGTTCACCAGCTCTAAGTGATGCAAAATTCCCCCTTCGCTCTTACGATGGCGAGACTCATCTGGCATTCTTCGAACCGAGTGGCCATCTCAGTCCCTGGGGCTTATCATTCGGTCGAACCGAATGATAAGTTTGCTACCACACACTTATCATTCTATAATTTTAAATGCTCAAGAACAGACTATTTTCAGGCTCTCGCTGACAAATATGCTGATCAACTGCGTAAGATTACGCCTAGGAAGGATTAGAATTACTTTGTAAAAAGTTTTTTGTTATGCATTTCTCCTGATCTCTGCTAGTAATGGACCAAACATTTTAATTCTTCGGCTATGTAAATACAAGCATAGATACATATTTATATCATGGGATTAAAATTCAATTAGGTTTAATGAACTTGCCACCTTTATGACTTTTCGAGAATGTAGACTTTACTACAACATACAAAATAGATGTCATTTAGTTGTTTTTGTAATTACTACTTTGAAAATGCAAAAAAGAGCTTAATCACTTAGTATGCTTTAAGGAACTTTTAGGAACGAACGTTTGATTAAAAATTCGCCACCATGATTTCATATTTGTTATGGATTTACATACTTTTTATGTCAAGTTTTCAGCAGAGAAAAAAACAGTTCGCAATTGAAGTGATAGCAGCTAAACGACTGTTTAATTGGCTCAACGAGTAAACTCTTTCCCCATCACATAATTCTTCGTGGCTGGTCTATGTAAATTGGGCAGTATGTTGCATGACAAATGGAAGGCTAGAAAGGAGTTCCGGCCGAAAGATCTCTCGATCAGCGCAACGTGGCATATCACTGAAATAAGTTGCTTCCTATAATGGAGGAAGTGGCCACGCTTTGTGTTGACTTTCCATGAAAAGAAGAGGTAAAGATCCAGAGAATCAACGACAGCTGGCGTGATCATTCATAGTCATCCTTCTGTCGAGTAACGGATGACTAATCTTGATACATCGACAGAAAGAACAACGTTGCCTGTTAATATTGAGTATTCTGTTTTGTGTCTTTGGAGTTTGCTACTTTGACAAGCAAATGTAGAATGCATCCCATCTAGTCGCAGGCGAAGGCAAGGATGGCCAAAAACCGGCCCGGGCCCGGCCCGCCACTCTGCGGGCCGGGACGGGCCCGGGCCGGGCCTGGAATCGTAGGCCCGGCCCGGGCCCGGCCCGTCTTTCAAAAATATCTGGCGGGCCGGCCCGCTGTCTCTCGGGCCGGGCCGGCCCGGGCCGGATTTCCAACCAAAAAAATGTTTGTGGTGGGCAAAAACACATTTAATTCATCAAAAATACATGTATTCCTTTGCAGACATGGCTCAAATATATCAAAACTGGTCAAAAACGCGAAAACAAACGGGTTTTTTTAAGTTTGTTCCGCCATAAATTCGAACTAATTCTCGGATTCCGGGGTATTTTTTGGTTTGAAAGGCAAGAAATTATCCCGGTTTGAAATTCAGATGCGGGCCGGGCCCTATGCCATGCGGGCCGGGCCCGGGCCGGCCCGGCCCATTTAATTTAGGCCCGGGCCCGCCAACCTAGCAACGGGCCGGGCCTGGCCATCCTTGGGCGAAGGCAGTTCCAGCTTTTCACATTCAAAGGGATGACGTCCAAGGAATCCGCTGATTAGCACTTGCCTCCGTACTTCTCTTCCAATTCTCCCCTGAATTCTTCCCCAATGGATATTTCTGAGTCGATATGTTATCGTTGTTTTTCTTTAATTTGCCAAACAAAACTGTTCAGAATTTTTATCTCATATTCTTTGTAATCTCGGGCTTCCTGATCGTGCGAATCCTGGGTCGAATTCCGGCCTTGCCGACCTGGTTCAGGCTGTCTACAGGCACAATGCCGGCGGCAATTCTGGCGGCGGCCTATAAGTCAGGAAGTTGGGAAGGTTTTGCAGCAAAATAAAACCGGCGTGGGAGCCTCAGGTGATCCTGTCGGCCGATGCACCGCTCAGCGACGAGGACATCCCGACCAGGCACGACGATCAGCAGGAGCTCGTCAGTTTGGAGAGATTTGTTCTCATTTAAATTTCGCGCGCTTTTTCTGCTTTCTTTATCGAGATAAACCGGTTATTCTGTTAAAAATGCTGACATAAGTTTTGACGGGTAACGCAGTTCTTTATTGAGATTTATGAGCACGTTTGCCGTTACGTCGCACGTCGTCACTGTACATAAGCAGAAGGCTGGTCCATCCAGCGCTCACTGGAGGGCTCTAAAGTTGTTCGCGTCCTCGCCAAGAGCAAGCATCCAAATGCCGATAACTCTACTCGACATACAGCAAAAGGAAACCTCGATGAACTATTGAACAAATGAGAGCTGCCCTTCATTTATTTCATTGATAAGATTCTTATTAGCTAAATAAATACATATGTGTGAACTTACACGAATTTAAAATGTCATAGTCATTATTCACACTAGTTTCTCGCTCGGCTCTAGAAAATTGGGCACTTTCGTCCACTCTCCTCTTCTGCTCAAAGGTATTCGCGTTTTATCTGTATGAAATTTCGTTAGATAAAAGTGTTTATTAAGTATCTAATGTATAAAATTCCTTAAGGTGACTCAGCCGTCTGCCGCGAATGTAGAAGCGAACAGCCAACCGAATATTCTTTTTCCCTTTCTTCTGCCTCTCTTTTTCTCCTCTCTATCCCCTCCTTTCATTTCTTCTCTCTCATTTTCTCTGTCTCTCTCTTTTTCGCCAACCCAACATTTGTTCGTACCTTTCTCTCGGTTTCTCGATGCCGTCTAAATCCTGCGTATTTCTGTATTAGAAATATAGCCAGGCTATACTTTTTGCTTAACATCTCATGCATATTTTAAGTGAACTACATTATAAAAATTGAAGTTATTCAATTGACTGAACATCTCACTGTCTAACTCCATTCTCCCTATCCCTCTCAACTTTTCTTTTCACTTTGCCTTTCGATTTTCCACTTCTGTACTTCATGCACTTTTTTATGTGGCATTCTGGTAGCTCAGATAGGCCACCAACATCCCTTCCTCCATATTCCTGTTTTAACTGGTTATTATAGCAACTTCATCCACCCCATATAGTGAGTAGTTTTACAAAGAATGTCCGACTGACCCAATTATTATGAAGCTTTAATAATGTTTTGTACATATGTTAATCGGAAATAATGCAATTAATACTAATGTCAGTATTACTTATTAAAGTTAATACGCGCAGGTTTATAGCTTCCGATACCTTCAGGGAAATCGGTTATCTCCCCGAGTTCCTCTTGTTCCCCAGTATCATCTTACAACGTCTACGATAGAATGCGTCACCGTAGATCCGGCTAGTTCTCGTCACTGGAAGCGCATCGAGCAACAGATGCTGCTTGGGTTGCATCGTTGGCGCGCCAACAGTCCGAAGCCTGCCGGAGAAAGCTGAGTAGACAAGCAAAGTAAATATGCATGTGACTCTGTTTCTGTCTGTCAGTCTGTCTCAATCTCTTTCTCTCTCGTTCTCTCTATCTATATATCTATTTCTCTCTCTCTCTCTCTCTCTCTCTGTACCTCTCTCTCTCTCGCACTCTCATTTTCCGAATATCTCCATCATATTCTTGCTCCACGCTGTTGACCAGACCGCATATCCTTGAATTAGAAGCTATAATTTTTCATCGTGAAAAGATGGAACGAAAAGGGCACAAGCTTCAAATGTGTCAGTCTAAGAGAAAACAGACAAAGAGAGAGAGAGAGAGAGAGAGAGATATAGAGAGAGAAAAAGTGAGAGGGAGAGAAAAAAAGTGGCACAAGGAAGGATGGAGAATTAGAGAGAGAGAGAGAGAGAGAGAGAGAGAGAGAAAGAGAGACAAGACAGAAGGAGAGAGAGAGAGAGAGTGATTGACAGGCACAAGGATGGAGAATGCGAGAGAGAAAGAGGGAGAGAGAGAGAGAGAAGAGAAAGAGAGAGAGAGAGAGAAAGAGAGAGAGACAGAAGAGAGAAAGGACGATAGAGGGGGAGAGCCTGTGGATATCGTTGTCATTATGCCCGATTTGTTCTTTTGACTGTGAGACTCGTTGCAAGTTTTACTTCAATTCGATTATATGTAAATTGTATTTACTGATTGTAATTCTTCTTTTGTATAGATTCACATGTAGCTCTGTCGCCATAAATGCGACTCCTTTTCGCTCCTCTCATCGTCATATACACGATGTCGACTACTTCTTCTTCTCTGCCGAACAGCCGTAAAATAGAGGCAAGCAAAATTCTTACTATGAAAAAATGGCCTAAGCCACTCATCCACACGACCCAATTTAGGAAGAAGTATAACAGCCATCTTTGCCAATATCTCTTTGCCACTATCATTCTCTCTCTCTCTCTCTCTGCCTCTCTCTCTCTCTCTGCCTCTTTCTCTCTCTGCCTCTCTCTCTGCCTCTCTCTCTCTCTGCCTCTCTCTCTCTCTCTCTCTCTTTCATGGTCAGTGCAGCGCAAGCGCACTGAACAACTGACGCTATTTGAGTTTCGGCCTATGCATTTCTTATTTTTCTAGTTCTAATTATCAGTCATCCACTAGGGTGCTGTAACTTTGTTCCTAAGTTGCGTCAGATGGCTCTAAGGTCCTAACATCCCCGGTTATAAATTAGGTTTTGAATTGTTAAAGTTTTAAGCTTTTGTTTCGTAATGTTGCAATAGCGAATGTCAAAAGCAGATAGTGTATAAGTAGTGTCTTTTTTGCCGTATTTAGTCAGGTTGAACTAGAAGCTTCGATTTCAATTGTCCCGAAGTCACAAATAGGCCTGTGCCCTGAGAAAATGAACAATATTCCAGTAAGAGTAGGGCCTTTACAAGCTCCGCACTCCGTGGTTCCCTCTCATAGTCGCCCCACAGGTAGAACAAGGAGAAGAGTCTTTATTAGAAGCAGTCGGGACAGAAGAAGAGAGAGAAGAAGAGAAGTCGGCAGCGGAGACCGGCATAGTGCGGGTCGCCTCCGGGTCTAGGCAATCCCCCTGAATACATAGCTCCGAGGTATTAAATACAGGCAAGAGAAGAGAGCGGGGCCTAATAAATAGAAACTATAAAGAGTATATCAAGTAGTTAGTCGACGATAATAGACGGACTAGGAAAAGAGAGATATGTACATACATATAAGACAGTGTGAATTTAAAAATTTGTTTTTTTCAGCAATTTTCGAATAAGCTGTTATTTTTGGCACGGAATTAGAATATTCCACTTCTTGCCATTTTTGACGATTGTTCAAATTGTCAAAACGCTGAACTGGCAATTTTTACGATCGTCAATAATGGCAAACAGTGGAATATTCCAAAACTGTGCCAAAAATAACACCTTACTCGAAAATTCAATTTTTTTAATTCACACTGTCTTATATGCACATAGATAATGATCCCTTACACCTTACCCTTTTTACCAAGTCTGTCCCCGGACCAATCTTTTAAAAGGATCAATTAAAAAAGATGGAAGAAGAGAAAAAATTTTCGCCAAGAAAATTACGAATTAGAAATTGAAATCAGACGTATTTGAAAATAGGGCCGGAGCGGGCCGGCCCGGGCCCAAAATTCAAGGGCCCGAAACTGCGGGCCGGGCAGAGGTTTAGGGCCCAAAGGGCCGGGCCGGCCCAAACAATTTGGGCCCCCCCCTTCCGCTACCCATAACGGTTTCATAGTACTGATTCGTACAATATTTCCACGTCAGAAAAATCACAAACCGTCCGCAGCCTTGTGTGAGTGTTCTTTGGATATGGCCGGCGAACGGGTGTGCTGGGCAGCGCCATACTCGTCAAGCTCTCTCGATTCTCTCTTACGATTAGCCTCATAGATTTGAAGCTTCTGTCTGTGCCTTCCCGTTCTTTCATTTCTGCGTGTGGAGCAAAAATGCGATGGAGACATAGGCAAAGAGGGCGGAAGCGCAAGATAGAGAAAGAGAGAAAGAGACAGACAGACAGAGACAGAGTTTAGAAGTAAACGGGTTTTGCATATCTACTTTCCTTGTATACTCAGCCTTCGGACTGTTGGCGCCGCCTTTCGGCCCACTTTTCGGAGCAGGTATGAATTTTTTGAAGTCATTGCGAGCGCAGCGAACAATTGATGCTGATATGGTTTGCACCTTTAAACTGTGTTTTCGAGCTCTACTTATAAGGGTTCCACCGTAATCTTATACTCCATGCATGGTTCCTTTGTTGGCGTTAGTTAGGTCTAGGCCGGGTTGATCAAGCGTTCATCATTTGGAAAAAAATTTTATGTTCTAGGAACCTTCTTACTGCTCTGAAATATATCAAAGACGAACTTAATAGCTAATATATATATATATATATACATATACTATGTATATATATATATATATATATATATATATATGCGTATATATATACATATATATAATATATATATATATATAATATATATATATTATATATAATATATATATATATATATGCGTATATATATACATATATATATATATTTATATATTAAATAAATATATTTCTTCCGAAACCATAATAGTATCAATTGCTCGCTGCGCTCGCAATGATGCCAAAAAATTCACACCTGCTCCAGAAGCGTGGCGCGCCAACAACCGGAAGACAGTTCTGACTCTGTCTCCGTCTATCTCTCCCTCTCTCTCTCTCTCTCTCTCTCTCTCCCTCTCGGTAGACAGTTCTGACTCTGTCTCCGTCTATCTCTCCCTCCCTCTCTCTCTCTCTCTCTCTCTCTCTCTCTCTCTCTCCCTTCGCCATCTCGCTCTCCCGTCCACGTTGCCTACATCTCCATCACATCGGCATACAAGTTTCCAATGTGTGAGACTAAGAGAGAACCGAGAGAGTTTGACGTATGACGTTGCCCAGCACACCTGCTGCCATATCCACAGAACCGTCTCAAGGGACGCTTTCCAAGCGTTCATAGCGTGATCGAACATGTTGCTAGCGAGGATTCAACGACTGATCTAACTTCATGTGTTCGCGGACAACAAGAGAACGGAAGACAGAGTCAGCCAAAATTCTATCTCGCTTCTCAGGCATCATCAGATTTCTGAGATCGGTAAATGACAGTTCCGCCGTAGCGGTTGAAGCAGGAATGGAGAACAACTGGCAAACAACTCGAATGAGAACAGGGAAGTCCTTCCACGCAAGCAAGGGGTTCTCGTGGGCATTTCCACTAGAATCGCGTGTGTTGAATAAAGCGTTAAGTTGAATGAAGCATTGAGATAAGAGTCAACTTCGGAAGCGATATTATCACCAGACTCATCACAGATCATCGTATTCCGTTCTGGGAACTATTGGGGGGGGTTTGGCTGTGATCCGTCGGCAAGTCTTCCAGCAAGGTCTCCGATATATATGTATATTTCAGTGATCGGATGACCTCCTCACGCTCACAGAGGCTGTCGCCTGCTTCCGCAACTGCCTTCGCTTCGGAGGCAGCGGCCATTTTAGAAATGACGCCGCGAGTGTGACAACTACGGTGTTGAAAGTAAAAATGATCAACGATATATCTTTCTTCAGTTTATTTATCTCTTCGGAGTTCATTTTATAACTACTTGCCTCTATTTTTTCATATCGGTCCATCGGGCCAAAACGGGCCATGGCCCACCTTTTTTGGGCACGGTGAAGAAAATGTTTTTAAATTCAACTCTCTCTCTCTCTCTCTCTCTCTCTAATTTATCTCTATTTCCGGACAGCGCGCTCAAGCAGCTAGCTGTCTTTGCAAACCAAAAATTTCCTGAAATGGCCAAACAGTCCCGCATATGTAGCTCTCTTTCATAATCTCGTTCTTACTAACGTGATATCAGGAACGACCATTCATTTTGTTGAGGTCAGGCGGCAAGCAGTTCAACCTCTGCCGCACTGGACGCCCTCACTGACCACTCCATCCGTGGCTCGCCTCCTTTCACTGCCACCAATGGCCTCCCCGCACACTGGATTGACTCTCTCTCGCTGGCTGCCAACTTTGCTTTCATTTTCTCTTTCATTAGGCTATTCTCAGAAGTTAAATACCCATTCCTTTTAGAGAATCTACAACAATCGTTTTCTTATATACAATTATCTACTTGTTTCAACAATTATCACGAAACTGCAGAACCCCACCAGCAACAGCAGCAGAGTCGTCGCCTTCGGTAGCTGTTCATATTTCAGATCATTTATATTTTAGGTCACTTTTATAGTTGATTTATTTGTCATTAATGTTCGTCATTTAGTTGAATTTTGCATGGAAGTATTATTAACCAGACTGAGAATATTACAGAAGCGCTTCACGGGACAAGCCATTCAAAGATGCATCCCCAACAGCGAGCGTATGTATATACATCTAGACCTATCTATATATCCGCCGTGAGAAATTTAACGATCTTCAGAATGAGCAACACGCGATGAACCATCCACGCGCTCCGACACAAGAGCAACTTCAAATTAGGACCAGAATCCAATGAATCCGCTAGCAATCACAGTCGATGATTGTTTCGCGGAATACTTTATAAATCATATATGTTTAAATCAAAAGGTAGCAGCAGAGCGACTCTTTTATTTTTCTAGTTAGAACGCTCATTCCAACAACAGCAATAAAAAGGCCAAATGCTAAAACTGGCTGAAAAATTGGTAGATCGCGACATGTCTCAAATAAGAGGTCTTTCTTCAGTGTTTTAGTGCGAAACCTATACCAAAGCCGGATAACCTTCGTCTGCTTTCGGGTCACCGTGATGTTTAATTAGGATTTTTGCTTTGAAGTGATATCCCTTCAAATCAAAATGCTGACTTCACGTTAATGGACCACGTAAGTGATTTCAAATTTTATGAAGATTTGATTTTCCACATCATTTAGGTTTTCCATATATCTTGTCGTGGGACGCGCTCAAAGTTCATATTTTCCATCATTAAAATTAATACGATTCAGCAGAATGCGCTTTCAAGCTAAATTTTTCTTTGGTTATGAATGTTTTACACTTACAATTATTTAGTCCTATCTTTATTCAATTTTCTTATTACACCTCAAAATATGCATGTCTGCAGCCCTGATTGTGAGTAGTATTTGATCCCATTTCTCAGCAAAGAACTAAGATTTTTAGGCTTTTGCCTTCAAAAAAAAAATTCTCAAAAGTTTTAGTATGCAGCTATTAACACTCCTATTCATATTTCTCCTAGGAACCCTTTCTTTTCTCCTTTCGTAATATTCCTTCATTCATAAATCTTCTAATAAAGCAATTCCAGTGAAAATAAAATCGCTTTCTCCACTTAAGGTATTCGCATCGAAAGGAATCGAATTCTAAAATGAAGAATACTCTGTAAACCTACATATCAATGCTTTGTAGCACTCACTCGCCCTCCATCTGCGCGAATGAAACAAGAACATCAGATTCGATGCAAGTGCTTCATTGAGTCAGTTCTAATTAGAATTCGAGTAATGCTACCAGCGAGAATAGAAGCCTGAAATCACAATCGATGATTGTTGAATACCATATGTCGCTATTCTTAATCAAATTAGATTAGACTGAATAATTTACTATTGCAGTAAATAGTATCTCAACATTCGAGAGAGTAGATCGTGATTTATATGTTTGTCATGAATATAGCGGCACGTAAGAGCAAATATAACCTAACCCGAAGAGCATCAAGTGTCGGTCAGTTTAATAGAGCAAGAAAAGACAAAATGCTGAAAGATATTAAAGTAATTCATTTTCCTTGGGGTTCCATCACCACTCAACAAAAACGACTATTTTTCGAGTAGCCGATAAACTCTTATAATAAAATTCTACCGATTGCCTTGGTAATGTTAACGAACTTTCTGTGCTGACGATATTCATGAAGTGCTTTCGCCAAACACACTGATTCAGTAAAACTACTACTTTTTGATGTATTCCCCTCTCCCTTTTCTCAGACTCTCGCTTACATAAAATTGCAGAGATAACCTTACATTTCAGAGATTTCATATACGACAGTATGCAACTATACTCCGACGCTTCGCTTATTTGACTTATTATTCATTTATTTCTCCCATTTTACTGAGTGTCCTTTTCCTCTCTCTCTTTGCACTTTCATCACCTTTTCTCCGACGCGCAAATCGCCCATAATTTCGTACGCTTCTGATGTGTAAGCTCGCCATAAGCCGCTCCGCACTCGCGGCTATCAGGGAGCCCACAGCATAATTCGTATACAGTTACTTTGTTCCAGAAACATGAAAAGTCAGCGTGATCATTCCAGTCCACCGAGCCCGCAGCTGGGAGCGGCTCCAGAATCAACACCAACCGCCCATCGGTAGCATCCACTAGCAGGGTTTCGCTATTATTCGGGCGACGCAGAGTTTGCATTGCATCTTTCATGCCCTTCTCACGATCAGTATTTGCAGAAAAGTCGATGCACTGTACAACTCACTTTCGATACTTCTTCTCACAATACTTGGCAGGATAATGCAGAGACATTGAGTTGAAGCTAATTTTCGTTTCTGAACAGCTGATATTATCCTTTCAGGCCTTGAGGTCACCAGAAGACACTAGAACGGCTGCAGAATCGGCCGTAATGATCTACCGATTGCATCCAACCCCACGACATCCAACATTATCAAGTCGCAGGTAGCTGGAAAGTTTAGGCCACAGAAAAAAAGGTCTAATAAAGTATTCAATGCGTACAAGTGCTCGGTGTCCGCTGATGGAAACTCATATAAACGATTGTTTAATGAGCAATCAAGTAGCTCATTTTGACAATTGTGCAGTCGTCCAATTTGCGAGGCAAACAGTGCACTTTCCTGTTTTCCAACGTTTTCTGGAAGGAGAAGGCAATGCAAGCTCATTGACCGGTTACTGGCGATTTTTTTTATAACATATATTTTACTTTCTCTTTTCACGCACTCTCTCTCTCTCTCTCTTGGTTCTCTCTCAGTCTCACATATTTGAACATTGTATTCTTGTTCTTGAACATTCCTGTTCATACTGGAGCAAAAATGTGATGAAGATATAGACAAAGAGGGCGAGCGAGCTAGAGAGAGACAGACCGACTGCTGGAGACGCAGACATATGTATATTGTTCATTATAATGAGAGTCACACACTGGTGACGAGCCAAGGCTGCACAGGAGCAGCGCTTTTTTCCTTCACAACCTGCGTCTCCATCTTTGCGTTGTCTCTCGATTTTCTTGCTTACTCTCACCAAGTGACAACTTCCAAAGCACCGAAACAGGAAGTGCTCATTATGCTCCTACCTTTGTGCTACAACTATCCAAATACATTTACATGCTTGCCCATGTCTCAAGTGAATAATGGAAATAACCATATATATGAACATATAAATATACATATGTAGGTTCATACGTGCATTTCACCCTAAATCCTTGTTTTTTTGTAGATCTACGATATTTTGACACACCGATTAAAAAACGCTGTCATTCGCAAACAAATGAATATATATCATAATGATGTCCGATACTAGACGAGAGTGACTGTTTTCACAGAGCCTTTGAGCAATTCTGAATGTCAGCTGTGTCTTGTTTGTTCCCATGATGAGTAACGTTGTGCCGACAGCACACTATGATCCTATCCTTGTGCGACAGCAATTTTGACATATTTGACTTATTTACATCACTCACCATTTTTCTCTTATACATATATATACATATGTAGCTTTCACTCTGTCTCTCAATCTGTCTCTCTCTTTCTCTCTCGCTTTCTTTGTTTCTCGCTATATTACTCTCTCGCGTTCCCTTGCTCGGTCACTCTCTGCCATTGTTTCTCTCAAAAGCTTTCATGCGTCTATTTTCCTCCCTTCACCAGAGCCGCAGAATTTGTCCACGTCATCGAATACTATGTTGGTAGAGGCTTTACGTTTCTTTCCTATCCACCGATCATTCCATCGGAAACATTCGAGTTTGTTAGTTTGTATGTGCAACAGTTTACCATTCATTAGTTGTTGGAGATGTGAACGAGCGAAATTAAAAAAAAAAAAATTTTTGCTTAGTGTATCCACATTTTATTTTTTCAAGTTTCTATATTTTCAAGATCTCTATCGCGAAATTTGTGTTATGAAATTTATAAAAAAAAAATTTTTAAATGCATATTTCTAAAGACAAAAAATTGGATGATAGCCATGTTCGCCACACCTTCGAACAAATGAAGTCGAGCAGTGTTCTCCCCATAAAAAAAAAGTTATCACTCAGATTGCAGAGTGTACAGAATCAAGCTACTATGTGTGTTTCTGGCAATCTGCCACATTTCTCTCACATCTATCTACATACATACAAATGGGGTGTTTATCTTCTACAAGCTTATATAATCTCAGTGATTTCCCATTTGTTGCTAAACATGGACATGAAATATATTTTGTAGCTATAAACTTCAAAAAAAGAAAATTTGTGTTTCAAGGCATTTTTCGAGACTGAAAAAAGTAGTTAGCAACGACGTGGTCGACATTAAGGAATATATGTTTCTCAGCTAGAAAAAGGAACAAGATCAGGCTCCATTGTTCTCTTTGCCTTTGTCATACATATGTATGTCTGTGTCTCAATGACAACCATTCGCCAAGCCGGGGGCTTAGAGAAGTGACGAAGAGACTTCTAATGAGCGCCCGAGACAACGCCCAATGGGTGGAATTTTTGCTGACATTTCTTTTTTTGTCGAAAAAAAAAAAAACTTTTTCGTGTCCCGATCATGTGCCTACAGTGCGTCTGTTTTCCGCTTATCAGCCGCGTAACAATTGCCTTACACATAAAATGATGATTGCTGATACCTTAATGCCACCCTCTAAAGTGCTCAACAAGTTGGCGTCATCGCTCCGCGCTGGCGCTATTTTTTTTCTCCTTCGTATCTTTCATTCTAATCACATTTTATTTGAACAAAATAATAATTTCAGGCCTAGACGATTTCATACTTTTGACACACCCAACGAAACTCTACATCTATGTATTGTCTCTCTGGCAATGATTCATTTGGCCACATTGATCAAACAGGGAAAAGCTAGACGACGAACGCTTGACAGATGCGTTCCAATTGAAATAAAAGTAATTAGAGAAAAGAAACACTCAAAATTCCGCCATCGAAAGCACTCTCATACCTTTGCAATCGCTGCTTTAGAATAACTTGGGAGAATAGGAGCAAATTTCCCCTGATTGCGGAGTGGTCTCTATCTGGCATATCGATTTACAACTCATTGGTCCGCTGTTTAACATATTTATCTTTTCTTTAATAAAGAATTGCGATTAGTCTATTAGTATTTCTTGCCGGCGGCATACAGAATGAAGAGTTATTTGCTCAGCAGATTGTCGCATTCGTCAAGTACCTCTTTTATTCAGGAGTGCCACGCCCCGCCTCTCTCTCTCTCTCTCTCTCGTTTTCATTCTCACTCTCTCTCCTGCTTCTCTTGCTCCCTTTAATTGTTTTAATCTTTCTCTCTCTTTCTCTATTTCTCTCTCTCTCACTGTTCTCCTTATTCATTCTCACTCTCATCATATTTGCTAGTTATTCCCTCTTCTTCAATACTTCTACACATTCTCTTCCTCTTTTTTTTTCTTTTTCTCTTCTCTCTCCCTTTCTCACTCTTTTTCCTCCTTGTCTCCGACGGCCACGTAACATCAACGTCTCGGCAACTCCGAATTTTAGTCAGAATCCATGCCCACTTATGGAGAAATATACTTCCATAGGTTGATTATTTCTCTTTTGCCTATTTCAAAAAAGGCAGTATAGAAGGAGAAAGAGAGAGAGAGAGAGAGAGAGAGAGAGGGAGAGAGAGAAAGAAAGAGAGAAAGAGGGAGAGCGCGAAACAGAGTTAGAGCGAGAGAAAGTTGGCATAGAGCGGGAGAGAGAGAGAGAGAGAGAGACAGGTGGAGAGAGAGAATGAGCGAGAGAGAGAGAGAGTGAGGGAGAATGAACAGTTGCTATATCATTTCCGCGAGATAAGGAACAGGCAGCAATGTGTCTGTCTAGTCATCTTTTTTTAATACAGACATACTTTGTTCTATTATCAAATCTCTCAGACTATATGAAGCTCACCTTCTTTTAGAGAGCAGAAAGGGCCAATTTTTAAATTGTTTAAAAACAGATGATTCTCGCCAACTATATACATACATATATACTATATATATATATATATATATATATATATATATATATATATATATTCTTACAGTATCCTACCGTATCCTCTCTCAAAAAGCTAGGGTATGCGTCATCGCCATGACGTGCAGGGCTTGCGTGCGGTTGCGATCGCCGCCGTGCTCCTCTTCCACTTCTTTCCGGAGCTCTTCCCGAACGGCTTTCTCGGCGTTGACATGTAGCTGCCAAAATGCTTCTTCTTTTTTTTTAAATATTTTTTTTGAACCCGCGCGCGTTCAGCTTCTTCGTGATCTCCGGCTACCTGATTAGCACGGTGCTCGGGAAGGCGCTGAGGCAGTCGGCGTCGGCCGGGCTGACGCGTGCCATCGCGGCCGACTTCTACTACAGGCGTATGAAGCGGCTCGCTCCGCTGCATCTCGCCTACGTCGCCAGCGCCACGCTGCTCTTCTCGGTCGTCGCCAGTCCGAGCATTCTCGACGAGTCCAAGGTCAGCAGGAGCCAGAAAAAAAACTAATTTTTTAAAAAAAACGAATTCGCGCGCTTTTTGCCTGAAACAAGATAGCGAGAGAGAGAGAGAGAGCATGTGATTTTAATATTGTTTCATGCTCCTTTAATCTCTGTTTTTCTCTAGACTGTTTCTGAGCATAAAAAGTTTTGAGCTAATTTTTATTTAATTTAAATTTAACTTTCTCTTGGATACATAATACGTTCAAATAAATAAATAAAAATAAAAAAAATAAAAAAATTCAGAACTATGCGATTGCTGCGCTCCTCTTCCTCACGAACATTTATTCCCTCTTTGACAGTAGCGATTATTTTGAGGTAAGACTTTTTTTTTCTAACTATTCAGACTTGTTGACATATAGGGTTGTGAGCCAACAATAACTCTTAGATATAGTGATATTATAAATATTTTTGGCAAATCTATTTATTTATTTGCGATGAATCTAGTATTTTCCTTCTTGATTGGTGGTGTATCGTGTCTACCGTATTTTCTCTATTAGTGCCCCTCCCTCTATTAGAACCATCCCTCTAATAGTGCCCCTTCTCGCGAGGGTATTGAAAAATAGTACCCCTCTCTCTAATAGAACCGCCCCTCCAATAGTGCCCCCCCCCCTGATTAGTCTAATACCTGGGCTCGAAATGTACCTCGAATCGATTCTGGTGGCTCTTCCCAACGAATTAATTACAAATTCATTCAAAATTTACAGTAGAATGGATCTTCCGGTGATGATTCAATTGAAGAAGAGCTACAAATCTCTTTTGTTAGGAACAAATTGTTGAGCCTAGAACTCCCCCCCCCCCTCCTCTAATAGTGCCCCCCTCCTCTCTCAAGGAGATTGAAAAATAGTGCCTCCGGGGGCACTAATAGAGAAAATACGGTATATTATTAGGATCTTTTGGCTGAAAATGAATTCATAATTGTTATGGAGAGCCTTCCCATGTCCTCTCTTTTCCATCTCTCAAGAGGATCCTGGACGAGAATCTCTTCACGCACATCTGGTCGCTGTCGGTCGAGGTGCAATTCTATCTGGTCGCCCCCTTCGTCGTCGCCATCCAGCGAAGACAGGCTGGCGGCGGCGGAACGCTCTTCCTCGTCGCAGGTGGCCAAACACAGACACACACACACACAACATTTTGCTGCCACGAAAAATATTGTGATTGAGGATGAGAGCATCACTTTTGTCTCTTTATACAAAGTTTTGCAGTAATGAATGTGTACATTTTTGCACAAATTTATCTTTTTTTTTAAAATAAAAAACGCGAAAAACGCGGCGATTTCAAAAGTTTACTCTGCCAAAACTAAAGCAGTGGTTACTCGCTTGCGCGGATTTCAATTCTATCTACACATGTACATACCTGCTAATTCTCTTATTGTTTGAACCACAGCATCAAATACTGTCTATATCTCATTCTATCTCGCCATCTCTTCTCAAACTTACTCTCTCTCTCTCTCTGTCTCTCTCGTCAATCCCTCTCTCGCTCTCTGTCTCTCTCTCTCTGTTTATTCTTGAAGCGTGCACTCTCTCGCTGCTTCTCCATCTCTTCTCGTCGCCAACATTCGCCTTCAACGCGATGCCCGCCCGTCTGTGGCAGTTCCTCGCGACAGCGCTGCTCTCCCTCGGTGGCAACAACAGCGTCGATGGAGAGGAGAAGGAAAAGGTAGAGAACACATTCTGATGTCGACACTTGAGCAACTACTAGTCTTTATATAATACTCCTCTTTTTTTATAATGCATAAACTAAAAAAAACGTTAAGCTTTCTTCCTTCTTTTTCTTAAAAAAAATGTTGTTTTTTTTATAGCTACTTGAAAAGGGAAAAGATGTTTGTGACGACGAGCGAGGTCACTCAAAGCAGCAAAGGCTGCATACGGAGGTTGCAATTAGTTTTTTTTAATATTTTATTTTTTTTTCTTATTTAATATTATTTTTTTTAATGATTTTTTCGTAATAGCAAGTGCATTCAGAAGCCAGCGATAAGCTGTTTAAGTTTTTTTATATTCTTTCTCGTTGGCAAGATATGTACTTTCATTTCATTTAGAGCAAACATATGTACCGCTCGAAATGAATCCTTCAATTTAGTAAAACGCGACAAAATATTTTTTTAATACTTATACATATCTATTATTTTGTCTCTTATTTTCGGAATATATACCTAATCCAATCTCTCTTTCTTTTTTCTATGTCTGTCTCTCTCTTCTCTCTCAGCCCCATCTTTTCGTCTCTTCCCTCCTTGTTACAATCGTATTTGTATGCTCAGTTCGTGTGCCTGCTCGGTTCTCTGCTGCTGGCTGCCCCCTTTTTGCCCTTGGCTTCTCTTCCTCTCGCCATCTCGCGCTGTCTGGTGACGCTCGCGACCGCGCTCATCATTGTGCACGGCGGAGACGCCAAGGTGTATTATTTAATTAATTTAATTTGCATAAAATTTAATAAATTTTATTTATTTGGCATTTTTCCTTTTAAAAGTTTTTCATATACAAAATTCTTTGCCATTAGCTTACAATTTATTTTAATAATAGCAATTGAATTTCTGACAAAAGTCATGAATGAAATTTATTGAGTGAATTTATTTTTAATAAAAATTAAATATTAAAAAAAAATTAAGACGTCCTCCTGGCTCGCGCACCCTCCGCTGCCCTTTATTGGTGACATCTCTTACTCTTTCTATCTTATCCACTGGCCATTCTCTGTCTATTTCGTCAGCACGACAGCTATTATGTCCTACGGTATGTTGTTTATGTGTCTGTGTGTGTGTCTTTTTTTTTTAATTAGTCAACTTTTTTTTAAAAATAATTATTGTAATAGATAAATTTATAATATTTAGCATAAAATAAATTTTAAACATGACAATAATGATAAATATTCTAGAAAGATTATCAACAATTCCGCTATCGTTCCTTTCTACACTGCTCATCTTCTATGTCTACGAACGTCCATATCGAACGTGGACCAAGGAGCATATTAGTAAATAGAAAATTATATAATTAATGTCTCTTTTCTTCTTTTAAATTAAACTGTCAATAGCTATGTATGTTCATAGCTGATTCATGTTATTTCATATAAATAGTATTTGTTTAAGAAAGTAAAAATGCAAGTAAATATGTTTTTTTCTTCTTTTCTCCCAGAGTACTGCTGCTCCTTCTTCTTTGTCCTTTCCATCGTTGCATTACTCGCGTCGGCGCCCATCAATAACTTCTTCCACAAGACCGACGTCAGTGTCGGTGAGCATTTTTTAATAGAAATTATTTTTTTTATCTTGTACTTTGTAACTTTGAAAAATGAACTATTTTGACATATATTTTAAACGCCTTTTTTTCTCGTCAATATCGGAGAGGCAATTAATTTATTATTTGCAATTAAGCCGACGCGATTCGCCAGAATGAAGCTGACTTCAAGTTGCGTCGTGAGATTCTGCTGATTCCCGAGTGCCGCTACAGTATGTTCAGGAATCGATCGTCCTCATCGTGGCACGTCGACCACATTCAACCGCCATACGGACAGTGCGATCTGCCGGCGAGTGACACTTCATTCTTTCTTTCACAATCTCTCTCGTTGTCTCTCTCTCTCTCTCTCTCTCTCTCTCTCTCTTTATCTCCCTGCTCTCTATCTCTATGTGTCTTATTCTCTTCTCTCTCTTTCTCTCTCTCTCTTTCTTTCTCCTTTCTCTCTCACGTTCTCTCTCGCTTTACATATAACAATCAACCTCCTCTCACCCTTTTCCAATTAGAGGATGGCACGGGCCGTCTTCGCTTCGCCGTCGTCGGCAACAGCTACGCGGCCAACCAGGCCGATCTCGTATGGCGCAAATTCAAGCCATTCTTCAGCACCTTCCGCCTCTTTTCGCAGCCAGGTGTGAAGAAGTACAAGGAAATAGTGCGAGAGAGAAAAAGAAAGAGAGAGAGAGAGAGAGAGAGAAAGAGAGAGAGAAAGAAAAAAAAAGCGAAATAGAGAGGCAGAGAGGAAAGGAGAGAAAGAGACAGAAAGGGCGATTTTCTTGCTACTTTGTTTAAAAAAATTATTCCTTCAGGCTGCGAAGTGCTCGAGCCTTTCCCAAACAAGATTTGTACGTCGCCGATCAAGTACATTGAGCCGCTCGACGAGTTTCATGCTGACGTCACTTTTCTCATTCAGAGGTAGGATCGGAGCGAGTGAGAGGGTGAGAGAGAGAGAGAGAGTGAGAGAGAGGGAGAGAGAGATGGAGAGGGACATGAAAAGAGAGAGAGAGAGAGAGAGAGAGAGACAGGTTGAACATAAAAAGGTGGAGAATGTATGTGGAAGTAATTCATTTTCCTTACCTCAGGCACTATGGAGTGAAACAAGAGCCAAAGGATGACAAGCAACCGGACGAAATTTCTGAAAAACTAGTCGAGAGGTTCAACGAAATCGCGAACAAGTTAGTGCTGATTCAAACATTTATTATACATGCATTTATTGTAGGAATCAATGGAAGTGAGAGCGAGGAAGAAAAATAAGAGGGAGAGCAGTAGTTAGACTAATTGTAAGAGGGAGATAGAAAAATTGAGAGGTGGGCAGAGAGAGACAGAGACACAGATAGGGAGAGAAGCTAAGGACAGAGAAGAGAGATGGAGAGGGACAGAGGGGTAGGAGTAGAGAGAGAGAGAAAATAAAGAGAGACAAAAATGAGAGATGAGAGAGAAATGAGAGAGAAGGAGGAGAGAGCAGAGAGAGAGAGAGAGAGAGAAAATTTAAGTAATTCTTAGGTGTTTCTAATTCTTCCCCTTCAGAAGCTCGCTATTCTTTATCTTGGACAGCACGCCGGTCTTTGAGGACAAGTGTATGCGAAAGATGAACGATATGATACGTGCGAATACAAGCGAGCACGAGATTAATGTCAGTTACTACATATATATATATATATATATATATATATATATATATATATATATATATATATATATATATATATATATATATATATATATATATATGGCATGGAGATAAAGCAGACGTTTTTATAAATAAAAAAAATAAATAAATAAAAATATAATTTACAGAACATGACAGCGAAACCCCTTATATACAGGATGCATGCGTACTGCGAGAGGAGGAGAAGTATGCGCGCGCTCGTACAACGTATCTGGCGGAGAAGTGCGCAGTCAGTTCCACCCTCCCCCCCCTCCCCTCCTCTTCTATCGAGTGTGAATTTTGGACATCAAAAACAAATTTCAATGAATTTTAATTCAATTACTTTTATACATTTGAATTACATACAAACTGTTCAAAAGAAGTCTCTAGACTAAGTGGAATTTTCATAGCATACATGTTTGAAATTAGACATTGGACAAACGAATAGAATAGAGATATGCACACATGCATAACGTTATCTACTGCTTATACCTACTTACATACTTTATTTAAGAAAAACCGTAGCGGGACATATGTACATAACTGCTGGCTTCTATACTGTAACCCTCACGCTCTCTCTCTCTCTCTCTCTCTATCGTATCTCTTCCACTCCAGAAGTGCTTTACAGTAACTCTCTACCGTACATCTCTCCCACTCCAGAACTGTATCCTCTACGACATGGCGCCCGCTTTGTTGGACGACCGCGGCGCTTTTGCGGCCTACGACGGCAAGACGCATCTCGCCTTCTTCGAACCATTCACGCATCTCACGCACTACGGCCGAACGAAAGTCGAGGCCGTATATGAGGTGGCTGCGTTTAGACATATGTACATACATAGATATGTAACTTACAATTCTAGTTTTTCTTCATATATATATATATATATATATATATATATATATATATATATATATATATATATATATATATATATATATATATATATATATATATATATATATATATATGTATATATATATATATATATATAAAATATAAATTATAGGTAGGCTTATTCTCATTTCTTACAGAAATAAATTTATAATCTTCCATTTTGCCTCTGTAAATATGTAGCTTAAGGCAACTGAAACATCTTATATTCTAAGAGGTTCTCTTATTGAATTTTTTCCTCTTAAAATTTATCTCAGAGAAAAATTTAAGGGAAAAGGAATTACAAGAAAAAAATTCTTGCAGGACCTCGCAAAGAAGCACAAGAAGCGACTGAAGGAGCTTGAGAAAAGCCTCTATCCGAGTGAGTCATGAGCACGCGGAGCCATTTGTGTAGATGATGTCATTCCTAGAGGAAAGTGATTAGGTATCTCTCTCACTCTTTTTCTATCTCTCTCGCTCTCGTTATTTCACTCTCCATATCTCTCTTTCCTCTCGCTCGGCCTTTGATTACTCTCTATCGCTCTCCATCTCTCTCCTCCTCTCTCTCTCTTTCTCCTTCTATCTCTCATTTTCCTATCTTCCTCTGTCCAATATTTTTAACGTGATGCTGTGATTATTGAATGTGTAAGGCATAATTCCTGGGCATGTTGGTTGATCAGAAGTGATTGGAATGTCAGAATCGTTCCGAAAACCGTAATAATCATCTGGTGAGTAGAAAGCCGACGTTTTAATGTTCAGTGAAGGAACAAACCATGTGGAGTTGTCATCTAGTTCAATCTAATTGTAGATTTCCTCTCGGGATTTATCTAAGCATTTTGAATTTTGATTCCATGTACATAGACAGAATAGTAACACTGACACTGTTTTGATGGATTAACTGTCTTGGTTGAATCTGTGGTGTATTCGTTGGAATCACATTTTTTTCTTTTTTCTTTCTTTCTATTTAACATTGGGTCTTTTTGACGATTTGTACGAATGGAATTTACCGTCTTGTTAGTAGATTCGAGTTCCATGTTATGAGTGATATTAATTGGATTGCGTGATTGTTTTACTGTGATAATTTTTCAATTGCCATTTGCCACTGCTCATTATCAGGGGTGGCCGGGGCCGAAAATATCCGGCCACGGCCCTCATGGTAGGCCCCGGTCCCGGCCCGGGCCCCCGTGGTCGGCCCCGAAATAGGCCCCTGCCCCAAATGTGAAAAAAAATGTATAAATAATTTTTTTTAGAGGAAAAATGTATCTAAAATTTTGAATATTTCGCATGCGGAACGTGTCCGTAACACAAACGAGATAAAATGAGGCAAATTTCACTATGAATTGAACCATCACCTGTTCAACTGGGGTGACTTTCACTCAAATGTCCACGGCGCCCAGCCTCCAGAATTGGCCCCGGCGCCGGGCCCGGCCCCAGGGGCAGGGGACCGGGGTCGGCCACCCCTGCTTATGATAATCATCATGAATCAGAAACATATCGTCTGTATTTTACATTGTCTATGAAGTAGGCATGAAAGTAACGCTGTCAATTCGCCGGATACGGAAATTCGGAGAATGAAAGGGAAATGATTGTTAGCAATCAGAATATCATGTTGAATATCCATGAGAAATTCATCGTCGCTTTCTGCTTTCACCCAGTCCAGTGAATTACATATCAGTGGAACAGGGCGATGATTAATTCAGATTACGATTCTCATTCCTGATGAGCTGAACGTGATGTACATACATATCGTTGCCATTAATCGTTTGTGATGGATGAAATTAAATTCATTTATTCAACCACTCTGTGATATATGAGTCTGAACTCATGAGTGTGTAGTTGTCTTTATTATTTTCTCAGTAAAATTTTTATTGATGAGATGTACTTCCGCACGTCGAACGTAGATTTTTTTTCCAGGATATTAGTGTTAGCATGAATCACTTTTGAACAGATAGAATTATTCCGGTTTGATGTCTCTGTACATTGTGAGTCTTCGTCGATAGTGATTTGCGGCGCTTGTGGAGCAGAAGAATGTTGCTGTTGAAGAAAAAAGGGCGAGGAGTAGCGTGTTGAATTTACGTTTGCACTACTCGACTGCGGCATCTGCCTTTTGATTTCTAGCAGGAGAGAAGTGGTGTCTTTGATTATTCGGAACATTTCGAGTCGCGCTTCCTTCTTGATTGAAACCAATACCATTTCTATGTATGAGCGGATGAGTATGCTTTTGATACTGATTTCGATTTTGCGAACATCGCAATTGAGGCTGTCGCCATGTATTTGATGAGAATTATGCGAATGTCTGCTTGACTCGATAGATAAGTTGAAGAAAATTCTGGTGTGATGTTTTATGTTTCAAATTTTGCAGTTAAAGTTTGATTTGCAATTCGCAGAATTTTCGCTAATTATTCATCTTGCATAGTTTCATCTGATTTGCTGCTGTATTGCGATCGCTCGCGTGGTGTAGTAGACATTGTACAATTGTACAACACGTTATTATGCCTGTCATTGCAAAGTCTGCCGTTCTTTCTTTTCGGCGTGAAGCAAACATGCGATGAAGATTTTGGCAGAGAGGGCGAGAAGGCGAGAGAGAGAGACAGAGTATTACCTGGCGTTGGGTAGTTGTTTGTCTAAAAAGGCAGGAAAATAAACCCGATTTTTTTTTTAGATAAAGTCAAAAATCACTTGAATCTGTAGAGCAGAGTATTCTGCAATATTCTATATCCCAATTTGTCAACTTAATGTTGTAATTGATATAGAACAGACGGCTGTCAATACACTGCACTACTCAATGCAAGTGTACATACAGTCCCGCCCAGGATCTTGGTACCAAGGACGCTTCGGACGATTCGGACGCTTCCAAATGCATCCTCGCTAATAACTTTTGTTCTAGGAAAAACTAAAATATTCCAAATGGTACATTAGTTTGCTTACAGAGTACGGATGCTACTGTTAATAAATCGATAACTTTTTATCATTTGATAAGAAGTTATCAGTTTTTGCTAATAAAAAATTTCATTTCAAATATTTTTAAATGAAATTTCTCCTGTACCATTATTTTATCTCTACACACATCCCCAAATAATAAAATTAGAGATTGTATCATTGATAACGGAAATCGATAAATCAGACCTTATCAGACATGTTCATTAGCTGAGAAGAATCGCCTAACGATTCTGAATCTAATTATGTAATCAGTTTCACAATAAAGTGCCGTTTAACAATATATTTTTGACTGTGTATACTTTTCATGACTTTTTTTTCAGAAAGAACATGGCAGGGAGGCCTCGCAGGCCGAGGGGGCGGGGCCTAACCCTTTTTTTCTCTGCCTGTGCTATTTCGCTACCTCAAACTTGGGTAATTAAACCGAAGACGAAAAGGGAGCGCGCCACTTTTCTGAGTGTCAATGCTGGCGCAGCAACCTAGATTTGGACGCATCATACCGGGCCAAAATTTTGACAAAGACCAAGACAATGAGGAATCCTGAAGAAAGACTTGCAAAGAACACACAATCAAAAATGTTGTTAACCGGCACTTTCTGTTGAAAACTGATCACATAATTAGATTCAGAATCGTAAGGCGAATCCTTACATCATATGAACATGCGTGATAAGGTCTTATTTATCGATTTCCGTTATCAATGATACAATCTTTTATTTTATTATTTGGGGATGTTTGTAGAGATAAAATAATGGTACAGGAGAAATTTCGTTTAAAAATATTTGAAATGAAATTTTTTATTAGCAAAAACTGATAACTTCTTATCAAATGATAAAAAGTTATCGATTTATTAACAGTAGCATCCGTACTCTGTAAGCAAACTAATGTACCATTTGGAATATTTTAGTTTTTCCTAGAACAAAAGTTATTAGCGAGGATGCATTTGGAAGCGTCCGAATCGTCCGAAGCGTCCTTGGTACCAAGATCCTATGCGAGACTGTACGTTCAAACGACCTAGTGTATCTTATGGTCCCATGAATCCAGGGTTTTAATAGGTCTTCTAAATATGCAAAAGACAACTAGCTATCAGTAGAGATTTACAGTACCGCTCAACGGCGAGGGGTCAATGCTGCGTCGGCTATAGCGGACGCGGTCAAATGGGCCAAGCGGAATATCTCGCTGTAGAACGCATTTTCAGGGAAATCACATATCAATTTGAGATCCCTGAATTTTTCTTCACTAATCCCGTTAAGAAAAGGTTCTAAAATTTATGAAATTAGCATTTTCTTGACGTACGGTGACATAATTGTTGCGATCTCGTATGGAATTTCGTGCATCGCAGGTTCGAACCCCAAGCGGAGCAAATGTTTTGCTGCAATTGTTTTTCTGAATTTTTCAAGAATCGTTAAAGTGATTAGTGAAGAAAAATTTAAGGATCACATATTGATATGAGACTTGCCTGAAAACGCTTTCTGCAGCGAGATATTCCACTTCGCCCATTTGGCCGCGTCCGCTATAGCCGACGCAGCATTGACCCCCCGCCGTTGAGCGGTACTGTACATACGCGTTCTTGAAATACGGACTCGAGCACAGCATCACTTTACGAACGTCTCGTCTACAGATCAAAGTTGACCGCAGTGGTCAAAGTGTTCACAAAGAACACATTGAACCGAATGTCCCTATGTCCATAAATTCATCATTTGAAAGCAGGCAATTAATTATATATATATATATATATATATATATATATATATATATATATATATATATATAGCAGTTGCACAAGATGGTTGGGGCCTTACGAACAAGAAGGGAGTGCAAATTTTCCACTATACAGCCAACTACTATTCAATCTGTCGAAAGTTTGAAACATCTTCGAAACAATCTTGTTTGAAACAAGTTCGGAACCGAATAATTTTCATTTTGTCAGCCAATCTTAATACACATGGGTTCCGAACATCCCACTCGGGCAATAGGGCAAACATTGTCTGCAACCCCCAACCGGAGCATCCCCTGCAAGCGGAGTGGTCTAGTATATAACGAGTTTGCAAGCCTGGGGCTCGGCTGACCGTATTGACAAAACTTTTCAAAGATTTGTTAGAATGTGACGTCATCGAGATATTGCCAGCTTGTTCTCATGTAATGAAGCTCTCCTGCTTCGTCGCTGTCGTGTGCGTAGATGTGGGAAGTCGTGCAACAACGCTTTTATTAAGCAAATGAACGGCAACAACAAAAGGCAGAGGTAAGTTGAAGAGGACCACTCACTATGAACGAGGCATGGCAGACTGACTTTTAAAGTCAAGCAAAAGACACGTAAGAAGAAAAGCTTACGTGGCACAATATTATAATATAGGGATTCATGTAATGCACCGCAAGATGAGACAAGAAGATTTTCAAAGATTAGTTAGAATGACGTTGTCGAGATGTTGCCCGCTTGGTCTCATCCTGTGTCAACAATGGCAATTTTTCGAACATCGCTACCGAGCATACTTTGGACAGATTGAATGAGCGACAGACTTTTCATCACGCAACACGCCGGCCGAGATTGTCGCCTCCGCTAATAACCCTTTTTCTGAACGACCTCTTTCAGTACAGAGGAACAATAAGGCAAATGTTTTATTTGTATATAAAAAAAAATTCTCGCCACGTCCGCTGATTACAGACCGAGGAGGCTCTAAGATCGTCCCCCTCCCCTTAGGCATTTGTCTCCGATTATGGCTCCTAAACACGCAGTGCTACAAGCATGCGATATGTATTTCTCGCTACTATGTAATTCCAAGGCCTCGATAGTAATAGAGCATAGAATGGGACAAAAATCATGATCAGGTTTATGTATGTGAACTGTTCGGTTGGATCATATTTTATATACTATGTTTGAACAATGACCTTCCTTCTTATTGTGCTTTATCACATAGAAGTTTGTGAGGGGCGTGGCCTGTGATGGGCGTGGCTTGTGAGGGGGCGTGGCTTGTGAGGGGGCATGGCTTGTGAGGGGGCGTGGCTATTCTTATGTCTTGCTGATGAGGAAGGGCACGGTGATGGTCTCCTTCGTGGCCGGTCCCAGGCGAGCGCAAGTCGCCTTGGCGCTCTGAAAAGAGATAATATTTCTTGTTCATTTCCTTAAAAAAATTACTTATTCAGAATAACCTTGTCAGCATCGGTCGCGTCGTAGAAGACAATGACGATCTTGTCCGGAGTCGCCGTCTCCTGCACGCGGTCCACCTTCAATGAGGAAGTGTAATTAAATTAAAAGTAACCTTTAAACTTAAAATAAATAATATAATTTAAATAAAAACAAAAACCTTAATCTCTCCTTCTGCACCCGGCTGGATGAAAGAGAAGACCGGGTTGACCTGGTAGGCCGCGTTATTCGAGCACTTCACCTTCACTGCGACACGGCCCGGCGAATTGTTCGTGAGCTGCGAATTGTGTTTTTGGTTAATTTTATTAATTTAATTTGCAGCTCCTAGATATGTATATGTGTAGCTTGCTCGATGAGAAATTTTTTATGTAAATAGATGCATATACATACGTGTATTTGTTTTCTAACCTTGACAGTCCTGAGTCCCTTCTCCTTGGGCCACTTGATCTCGGCGGGTTCGGCCACGAATGGCTTCTCCGCTGGCTTCTCAGCAGGCTTCTCCGCTGGCTTCTCCACCGGGTTCTCCGCTGGCTTCCCGCCCTCGCTTTCCTTCTTCTCCTTAACAGAGGCAAATTGTGAATACGGAATAAATTGTATATTATTTAGCTACTTTTTTAAAGATGTTCATTTCAAGATAAATTAAATATTCATTTTTCTATTTTAATTTTTCAGTATTAAGCAGAAAATATCCACGGACAGGAGCGTCCTTCGCGCCGTCTTCTTTCTTCTCCTTCGCTGAAGCGGCCTAAATTTAAAGTGATATTTATTTTGCTTTTTTTTTACATTTATTTTAACAAAATTTTTATTTAAAGGAATACATCAACTAGTTACTGGAATGGCAGGCTTCTCCTTCTCGGACTTGTCCTTTTTCTCGCCCTCTTCTTTCTTCGACTCTTTCTTAGACTCTTTCTTCGACTCTTTCTTCGACTCTTTCTTTTGCTTCTCGCTCTTCTGGCTTTTCTTGCTTTTCTTGGTCTTTTCGCTCATCGTCGGCTTCTCGGCCATTTCTGAATAACAGATTGATTTTTTAATTGATATATATATATATATATACATTATAACTTTTATACTATAGATTTATTCAAGTGTATTTTTTTTTCAACTACCCACCTTCCTCAACGACCTCGGCTTCCTTCTTCTCTTCTTTTTCCTTTCCCTCCTCCTCCTCTTCCTTCTTCCCGGCCTTCTTTCCTTCCTCTTTCTTCTCCTTCTCTTCTTTTTTCTCCCCCTCGCTCTTCTTCTCTCCCTCCCCATTCTTCTCTTCTCCTTCTTCCTTCTTATCTTCTCCCTCCTCATTCTTCTCCTCTTTTCCCTCCTTTTCCTTCTCCTCAGTTTTCTCTTCCTTTTTCTCCTCTTTTGCTTCTTCCTTCTTCTCCTCTGTTTTTTCTTCCTTCTTTCCCTCCTTTCCCTCTTCCTTCTTCTCCTCCTTCACTACGGCCGCCTTGGCATTCGCAGATTGGGCAGGAACGGGGGCTGCCTTGGGAGGGGGCGGAGCCGGCTTCTTCACGGGCGGGCCACCCTTTCCGACTGCTTTCTTCTTCGATTTCTGAAATGCAGATATCTATACCAGATTAATTCTTACATTCATTTACAAAATAGAGTTGTTTCGAGCTGATTAGCATTTTTCGGTTTGAACATTTTCAGCATAGAATCTTCGGGCCTAGAAAGCAAAACAGAAATCTCATCGCTATCTGTGATTTCAACATTTCGAGGACTTTCTTACAGCGCAGAAAACGAGAGCGAGAGAACGAAGAGAGCGGAGGCCGCGTGGAGAAGAAAAGGAGAGAGCAGCGATGGGGGAAACAGCGCCATGACGAATCCTGCTAATTTATATATTTAATTTTATCCTTATTGTGTTTATAAATAATCTTGTTAGTTTACAAAATAAAAACGGTGACGCTATGTCATAGAGGGAAGAGAGATAGAGAGAGAGAGATAAAGAGAGAGAGGGAGAGAGAAAAAGAGAGAGAGAGAGGAGAGAAGAGAGAGAAAGAGAGAGAAAGAAGAGAGAAATGAATGCAGAGGAGGAGTTCGGGGTTTTCAGTCTTCAACCTGATTGCGCGCAGATTGTCTCGATTGGAGCTCCGGCCAACTTCGGCCGCTGATCGCAGTGGAAATGAGCTGGAAAAGGCGAAATCCAACACATCGACTTAACTTGGCACTTATTTTGAAATTGCACTTTATCGGTTATGAAACATTGAACTTCAAAGTTCACTTGTAAGAAAGGACATTTCCGATTTGTTATTGCGGTATTTCTGGAACTTGATTTGCTCACGTACTTATTTCCGAAACTTATGATGTTTTCGATTTTATCAAGCTTAATGTACTTTTGCACATTAACCTGATAAGCCTGAATGTACTAAGCTACCATTTCTTTCTCATTTAAACTTTAAGTCAGGAACTTTGAAGGAAGCGTTTTAGCGAGCGATAGAGAGAGAAAAAGAAAGAGAGATATGTAGAAAGCGAGAAAGTGGGCGAGAGCGAGAGAGAGAGAGAGAGAGAGAGAGAAAGTGAGAGTATTTTTATCGATGCAATTTATGATGCTCCCTGATAGTTATCGTAGACGATTCCTCCCTCTGTCTTGTTGCATATGTAGGCAGAAAAAATTGCCTCAATAAATCTATCAAAAGTGTTATAGTCTTTAGTTTTTCGGTGCTTCTGGTTTGCGTAAAATTGGTTTATTTAATTGCTAAATTATTATTGAATTTCGAAAAAAATCTTTATAGAACCGTGAACAATAGTTCAATTCAATTTAAATGTGGAATCATTCTTTTTTCTTACAATTAGTATTTTGTTTCGATGCTTCAACACTTATAACATGTAAGTCTCACAGTTATTTTGCATCAGACTTGCAAGACGAACTCTGTTCAATTGGACGAAATGTTAATTTATCTTAAATGTAAATGACAATGACCGTGTTCCCTATTTTATTGTGCTACAGAGAAGGGAGAAAGAAGAGGGGGAGAGAGAGAGAGAGAGAAGAGGGGAGCAGAGAAGTGAGAGAGAAGAGGGCGAGAGAAGCAGAGACGAGGATGAGGCATTGTTCGAAAGAAGAGCGGCCATTTCAGTACTTGGCAGTAGCTTCTTCTTAGCGGCCCTTCGCCAGTCCCTACTTGACGTTCTCGTAAAGCGGATCCTTCCTGAATTTTTTTTATTGTTCAATAAAACCTAGATGTACCAATAGAAGAATATATTTAAATCTACGCAGAATTTAAACGATATTAAAAATCTTTAAAAATTATTTCGGCATTGTATAAGATACTAACGCAAAACAATATTTTTAAAAGTTGTTGTCATTAAGGATCTTCTAACTTCTTCTCTTCTTTCTCTTTGCTGCACATTCCAAGCGTAAGGATGAAGGATAGCGGAAGGAAGAGAGAGAGCGAGAGGAAAGGAGAGAGCGCAGAGAAAAAGAGAGTAGACATCGGAGAGGGCGACGGAGAGAGGACCGAACGCTGGCGGGGCAGTCAAGGAAAATGGCGTGGAAGTGGGAGCAGGGGGAAGTGAAAGGAACTCATGTGCAAAAACTTGAAGAATGTGTGAATTCACATTTGGAAAAAATAACTCTGTAGGATATTTACATACAAACTGGACTGCCAGTTTTTGCGGAAAAACTAGCCAAATTGTACTATTCATAAGTAAAATAAATAAATTCACAAATTGTTTAAGTTTCTGCAATGTTCTGAATAGTGCTTTGAATTATCCCCAGGGCAAAAAGAATCACGGTAAGAAAGAAATCATGAGCAATCTGCTAATTTAGTCTTACTAATCCAATGTTTTACACTATGTCCCAAATTAATATTTGTAACGTTTTCGCCTTTTTTACCTCTTCCTTTTCTACCGCTTTTTTTAAAATTAAAGCGGTATGTGCGTTTTCCAGTGATTTTTATATGCTTTTGAACATAATATTCTTCCATGGTGCGCTCTTTATCGCACAGGCACAATAGTGCTCAAGGGGGTGAAGAAGCAGGGGGAGGGGCAGGGCTCTTGGGAGTGGCTCTTCTTATGCCTTGTCGATGGCGAAGGGCACGGTGATGGTCTGCTTGCCGACCGGTCCCTGGCGAGCGCAGGTGGTCTTGGCGCTCTGAAAAAATTGATCGAATTATAAATTTGTTTTTTTTTAAATATTTTTAATCTAAAAATGATTCCTGATGAAAATGAATACAAAACCTTGTCCGCGTCGGTCGCCTCGTAGAAGACAATGACGATCTTGTCCTGATTCATTGTTTCCAGCACTCGGTCCACCTTCAATGAAGAAGAGGTATTAGGATGGCTCTATTGACACATTGAAATGTAAAGTATAATTAATAGATAAAATTATTAATATAATTAAAAATGATTAGCCCACAGACCTTAATCTCGCCTCCAGCGCCCGGCTGGATGAAGGAGAAGACCGGGTTGACCTGGTAGGCCGCGTTATTCGAGCACTTCACCTTCACTGCGACACGGCCCGGCGAATTGTTCGTGAGCTGCGAATGGTTTTTTTTGTGGAATTCATGAATATACATTGTAACCATAAATGCATATGAATTTTGTGGAAATTGGTTTATTTATTTTTTTATTTATATTATCCTTTTTACCTTGACGACCCGCATTGCCTTCTCTTTGGGCCACTTGATCTCGGTGGGCTCGGCCACAAATGGCTTCTCCGCTGGCTTCTCAGCTGGCTTTGCGCCATCGCCTTCCTTCTTCTCCTTGAAATTTTTTTGGGTTAAAATATTTCATTTTTATTTTATCCAAATGTTATTTGTTTATGAAAAAATAATACATATTGTAGTTTACCGAGGTGGCAGCCATCTCCTTCTTGGACTTGGCTTCCTTCTTCGACTGGGCTCCTTCCTTCTTCGACTTGGCTCCTACCTTCTTCGACTTGGCTCCCTCCTTCTTCGACTCCTTCTTAGAGTTGGCTGCTTCCTTCTTCGACTCCTTCTTCGACTTGGCTCCCTCCTTCTTCGACTCCTTCTTGGAGTTGGCTCCTTCCTTTTTGGAGTTGCCTCCTTCTTTCTTTGCCACTCCCTCCTCTCCTTTCTCTTTTTCCTTTTCTCCCTCCTTCTCCTTCATCGATGCGTTTTCCTTCTTGGACTGCTTGTTTTTCTCGCTTTTCTTACTTCTGCCGGTCTTTCCGCTCATTGCGCTCTTCTCCGCCAATTCTGAATTAAAAAAAATTGATATTGAAGATATTATTTAAATCAATAATTTATAAACAGTTTTATACATTTGCATATATTGTCATGTGACAGTTTAATTACCCACCCTTATCAACGCCCTCTGCTTCTTTCTTCTCTTCATTATACTTTCCATCCTCTTTCTCCTCTTCCTTCTTCTCTGCCTCCTTTCCGTCCTCTTTCTTCTCCTCCTCCTCTTTTTTCTCTTCCTCCTCTTTCTTCTCTTCCTCTTCTTTCTTATCTTCTCCTTCTTCCTTCTTCTCCTCTTTTCCTTCTTCCTTTTTCTCCTGTTTTGCATCTTCCTTCTTTTCTTCTTTTGCCTTTTCCTTCTTCTCATCCTTCACTTCGGCCGCTTTGGCAGCAGCGGGGGCTGCATTCGAAGGGGGCGGAGCCGGATTCTTGGGGGGCGGAGCCGGATTCTTGGAAGGCGTAACCCCCTTGGCGATGGACAGTTTCTTCTTCCTCTTCTGAAATGATAATATTGTTGGAATATATTAATTCTTGCATTTACATCATTTTCGTATTTAAATTTTTTTTGTTTATACCATAAAGTTTCAGCATATATAATAAAATTTTTACTGTTCAAGTGTTGAAATAAAAAAAAAACAAATCTCTTCAAGATCTGTAATGTCCATATATTCCTTACAGCGCAGAAAACGAGAGCGAGGAGAAGGAAGAGAGCGGAGGCCGCGTGGATAAGAAAAGGAGAGAGCAGCGACGGGGGAAGCAGCGCCATGACGAATCCTGCAAATTTTATCGTTTTATTTTATTATTACTGTTTCTGTAAACATAAATCGGTATGCACACCTCACAATCGACCCAATTCGGATTGAATTGAATTGAATTAAATTGAATTACTACTTTTCCTGATTTCTTTTTGTGTATGGACGCTTTGCCATGGAAGAGCGTGTGAGGGCAGAGAAATAGAGACGAGGGGACAGAGAGAGAGAGAGAGAGAGAGAGATAGATAAAGACAGATAGAAGAGGGAAGTGAAGGGCGGAGATGAAGAAGATAAATCTTCAACCTGATTGCGCGCAGATTGTCTCGATTGGAGCTCCGGCCGACTTCAGCCGCTGATCGCAGTGGAAATGAGCTAGAAAAGGCAAAATCAAACACATCGATTTTACTTACCAAGTATTTTAAATAAGCACTTCACAAGTACAGAAGGTTGCGAAATATTGAACTTAAAGTTCGCATGGAACTTGGACATTTCCAATTTTTTGCGATATTTCAGGAATTAAGTAAACTTGTACTTTTTTCGGGGTGTATGAGATTTAGATTTTATCACTGTTAATTGTTCTCTTGTACATTAACCGTGATAGGCGTGAATGTACTAAGTTCACTTTTCTTACTCATTTTAACTTTACTTCCGGAAGTTTTAAGAAGATTAGAGCGAACGAGCGCGAGCGAGAGAGAGAAAGATGGAAAAGAGGGAGAGAGAGAGAGAGAGAGAGAGAGAGAGAGAAAGAGAGAGATTGAGAGAGAGAGATAGTGGGTGACACATCGTGAGTTCTTTTTTTGCTTCGAAACGTCGTGTTCCTATGATGCTCGCTGGACGATCTTTTTCAGTTCCTTCTCAACTTTTCCGCAAAGAGCGGCGTCACAACAGATTCACGCATCTGCTTTGTCTTGCCTTGTCTTACCTTACGTCTGGTGGTGAACTAATGGCGAAAACAAAGTTGCCTCTCCAATATAGCTAAAATATAGTCTGTTGTTCTTAGGATATGTAATTAAAATAAAAAAGTTTTCAAATATTTATTTATGAGGAATAGCAAATGAAATATTTTTCAATTCGACTTAAATTCGGTGACATTCTTTTTTCTCAGTATTATTATACTTCGATCCTTCAACATTGGTATAAGGCTGACAGTTGTTATTCTTCCACACCGATTTCTTACGGCAATTCTGTACACACAGGATATCTGATACTTCCTCTTTCAGCAACTTGTTTTGCAAGCCATAGGCTCTTTCTTTCTGCGCCCAACCTCTCCCATCCATCCGTTCTTTCTGCAATAAACTATACTCCTGAGCATAGTCTTGTTTTTTTTTGTTTTCATGATTTTCTGCTGCACTCGATAAGTTGATTCGAGGATATATACGCATCTGTCTAATGTAAGTTTAAACTTTACGGGACATTTCTTTAGATAAATGAGTTCAGTCCGAATGCAGCTGCGTTTTATATTTTTAATAGCTTTTCTGCATTTCTGTTCTGCTCACTCAGAAACTGGAGGTTTGTACTCTCTCACGACCGTAGGAAATACAAAAGATACAAAGTTGATTTCTACTTTAAGAAAGTGAATTTCTGGAATCAAACGCTCAACTGCAACGGACACTCTTTGGCTCCTACAATCCAAAAAGCAGTCCAATCAGCACTCTTGGTCAAATAATCATATACTTATTTTAAAAAACAATAGATCATCGATTTTTGCCTGCCCTTGCGTGTATAGCATTCTTGAATTCAGCGAACTACACCGGGCAGGAGGGAAGAGTAGTTCCATCGGTTCAGCTCATACTTCAGTACGCCCGCCTCACGAGTGTTGCAGAAGTCGAACTGCAGCATAACAATCTCGTCGGCCTCCTTACGGTGTTAAAACTGTCCACTTATTGATTCATAAAAAAATCTAGCAGTAATAAAAAACAAAGTAAAATCATCAGATCTTGCGTGATCCGCGCCTCACGTGGAATCCGGCGGATTACGGTCTAATTGCTCACATAATCGTGTCGAGAGACCGCGTGTGGAACCGTGAGATCTCTGCTTGTGAGAGGTTAGTGTATTCGAAATGGCCTACAGAAGGTTTTTTCTTCAGTTTAAATTAAGGCATTTCTTTCAGCTCTGTCTCTGTTACTGTTGTTGCAGATTATCAAATAGCCGTCAAGGTTACATCGTTTATAGACTTTGTTACATGACATTTTATCAATATCTTTGGAGTTCAGTTCTTGTTTAGTATGAGCATACAAATGACAACTCGACGTGTTTAACTGTGACTAACTATAGCTGACCACCTGGAAACATTCGTGATCTACTCCAGCTCGTTCAGTTGCGAATTCGATCTACTCATGATATGCAAGCAACTTTGTTAGAAAAGAAAAGCCTTCATGACATACATATGTATATGCTATATTTGAAGTCAACTGCATTCGGATTCGACCAGCAGCACTGCTTCTATTGCTACATACATTCAATACAACTACCAGTCGAGCGGACTTCAAATTCATAGCGCAATCCATCCTTACAGCTACGTTTATGTTCGTTAGTGATTGTGGGCTTTTTTTTCTAAAAAAAAAAAATTTATTTGAATTTAGATGTCATTACTAAAGCTAAACGAAATTTAGTCAGCGAACAAATGGCAGTGCACTGTCGATGGACACACAGTCACACAGACGGTCACCCAAGGCATCAATATGGCTCTGGTTGTTCAATTGAGCGTCTTTCGACAAATGCCCTGTTCTCTCTCCACTCTCTCTTTCCCTAAAAAAAGAGAATTTCATAATCACTTTATTCTTGAAATAACATCTAATTACTATAACTTAAAGGAGAGCGATCGCCGAAAAATTATGTGACATTTCATATTGCCGCGGCACTTCGCACTCTCATTGACGCGTGCTATTTTTACGGAACAGGTTTGTATGGCCAGCGAAATAGCACAGTGAGAATGAGAGTGAGGTATCACGGGGCAGACGCGGCAAATCGAATCTGCATTAAATATTTTTCGCTGATCGCCCTCCTTTATTAAGGTCGACTACAATGTCACCCTGTCACGTCGTCCACCAGTTCTGGGTGGCCTTTCGTCATAACTCCGAGACCTTCATCATTGGCTCGCTCATTCTCATTGGACTCTTCTTCGTCGAAGATGGCGACGTCGTCCTCAGAGCTGTTTGTGATGTTTTGAAGAGAAAAAAAAATCGTTTTTTACTCTTTATTGAAAGCTCCGCTATAATTTTTCCCAAATCCTTAAAGGTGGAGCTCGGAATTGCAACGATGACGTCATTGGCGATTATCATCCGGAACACTCTTCGCTTCCATCGCCAAGTCTCAGACGATTCCAATTCTTGGTTGCGCCCGATGAATCCATATTAGAGATGCGAGATGCTTGATGTGCAGGGGTCTACATCGTGGCTGAGATGGCGCTGATTACGGCGGCCATCTTGGCTGTTCTCAGTCGAGAGTGCGCTCGCACTGCAATTGCACGCCTTTCGAAGCGGAGAAAGGAAGAGAAGACAAAGTCAAAATTACTCACATCATTTTTATTAATTTTTTTTAGTCCTCAAAACTTTCTCTTTTCTCAGCGAATTGTGCTCATTTCGCAGGAAAACTTGAAAAGTAGTAACGGTAAACTGCACTGTTCAACACGCCTCCGAGCGTCACCAACACATAGATGACGATTGCAGATTTTCTTCGCTCTTCTCCACTCTCCACGTCCTTTTCACCTTCTTCTTCATTGCTCACGTTGCTAATCACATTGTTCTCTTCAGCTATTCCTGGTAGAGGAAGTAGGATGTTTGCTAAAGAACTAGAGGTTTTCCTCGAGTTAATTGAAACCTTGGTAAGAGTTTCCCGTCTCATTTATTGTTTGTCACAAAATGCCAAAAACCACCTGTCACTGCTAGAGAATTGTACACCAGACCATACGTGCACTGTCATTTGAAAGGTCTTCTTACCATTAATAGGTTCAAAGTTCTTTGGGAGAAACGACTTTAGCGAACGCCTACTGTTTGACTTTGTTGAAAGAAAGTCGTCATGACTTTGTTGAAAGAAAGTCGTCATGACTTTGTTGAAAGAAAGTCGTCAATATTAATTACTATTCTTAATTAAAAAAATTAAGAATGCACTAATAAAAGAATTAGTGTTTGTTTTATTATTTCTTAATTAAGAAAGTATTTAAAATTGAGCAATTTAATTTAAAATTTTTACTTGCTATTCGTCTGTACCAGAGCTGCACACTTCCCGCTTTGAATGAATGCTTGAAAATATCTCAAAATTACGTACTACTATATAATAAAGCATAGTGGGACGGGGTGGCCCAGAGCGGCAAGTGGCGCCGTTTCCCGCCCGTTTATCTGCCAAATCCGTAAAAACTTTTTTTCTGGAGAAATGGTGGGCTCGCCAGGATAAGATCCCTATGTTGGCGGCCACTTCGCCAGTTTCCGGCAGGCGAAGAATGTTCGAAGTCCCTCCCCCCCTCACTTATGGCTTGATTAACTGGATGAAGCTTTTAGATATAATGGTGAATACTTTCAAATACTCAAATATGAGTTTTGGCAACATGCCAACTTACAATTAGCATAGTTGCATGAACTCTCCTGCAACATCGCCGCCGCCGCCGCCGGTTGACAGCCGGCTGGTGCAGACGCTCGTCAGTGTCTACATCCATTCAGTGGCTGTTATCTCGCTCGTCATCTCTGCAATGCTGCTTTATGCGATCATTTTCCATACGCCCAAAGCCAGTCAGAGCCTCCGAAAGTACATCCTCTACGTGCAGGTTTCTCCAACTTTCGTTGCATCGACGTTGAAGCCATAATTTAATATCCGACAGTGTTCGATAATGCTAAACTATGCCTTTATTCCATGCAAAGCTCTCAGGTGATGTCAACGCTCCTCGACATTCATCTCTATATTCTCTTTTGTCCCTATCCTCTCTTTCCTGTCAGTTCATGGAAGTGAATTCTAAGGACGTGGCAAAACGGAGTTACTACTTTGCCAGGTGATTGGAACATATTGCACCGGCATTCTCTGCCAGCTACATGTCGATGTTCACACGCAGGTGGTTAGTGTGTAACCAGGGAAACCAAGAACGGGCCCAAACTTAGCACTGGTGCCCGGGACGTGCAAGGCCTAATCTTGGGACGGGGTCTGGTTTTGCGAAATCCCTGTGTGTACCGCTCCAGTTAGTAGCAATGGAATGGCACTCTGTGGCATCACAACACACAGATTGCGTTGTTTCTGATGGTCAGCTTGCTAGCTGCCGGCCTCGGCCTCTTGATCTTCCATCAGCATCATTGCGTCCTTCCAGAAGCTCATCCTCTCAAATTCAAGACGGTCAGTTGCATTTCGTTCGACTTGAAATCATTCAAAAACCTAAGGATTTGGCAGCAATAATAAAAATTCAAAAAGAAAATTTGTTAATTCTCTTAGAGCTGGTCTCCGGCGAGTAGGTAATAAATGGGTTTTTCCTCCGATTTTGCTATAAACTTCGATTGCAAGTGGCCCGAAGTCACAAAAATACCCCTATCCCAGGGGTGGTCGGTAGCGGTAAATATCCGGCCCCTGCCCCGATGCAGGTCCCAGCACCAGCAGTCGGCGCCCGGCCCCCGAAGTCAGCCCCGGCTTTGGATCCGGCCCCGAAAGATGCCCCGGCCCCAAAGCTGGAAAAAATTATAAAATAACTGCTTCGTAGGAGAAATGGATTACCAATAATTTATAAAATTCGTTAGCGAGACACATCTGTAATGTATACGAAATAAAGAGGGGTAAATTTCCTCACGAATTGCGTAATAAGTTAGCCAACTGGGGTGAATTTCATCCAAACTTCCCCTGGGCCACCGGCCCCGCGATGTAGGTCCAACCCCTGCCCCTATCCTGAGGTGAGAACATTTATTTATTTATTGGGGATTACGGTATTTTTAGGGTTCGCCCTCGTGTTCTTTGAACTCTCTGATAAAAGAGCGTAGAAACGGCAGCCACCCTGTCTCAAATGAGCAGTCAGCTTTTCAGCGCGGCTATTTTCTCGCATCATTAGCAATCGTTGCGTTCTTCGCTTTCCTTGGCGTTCCGACGACAGCGTCTCGCGTCGAAATCATTACGGATCCGCTGCCCTTTCTCGCCGTGGTTAATGAGATGATGACGAAATTTGAGGGTGCACCTGATAGAATTACATATTTCTGTCGAGAAGTTCTGCAAAACGTCGTCTTCTTTTTTCGGTTTTTCTCACTGACCACCGTGTAACCGTGAGACATCACAGAACTTGCCTGACATGCTATCGCTGGCGAAGGAGGCGCCCGCAACGCTGGTTCTTGACATTGATCACGACGGCGTCTCCATCGCCATGCTAAACGTCTATTACATCGGCGTGGTATGAATATAAAATATATGTATATTAAAATTGATCTCTGATCTCTGATCTCTGATCTTTGATCTCCCTATTGATCTCTGATCTCTGATTTTGGTCTATGAAAATTTCTTTATTACCAATCTTTTATCGAAAATAAAGTAAGCTGCCTGTGAGGAGAGATGCTTGTGGAATCACTAGAACATAATTAAATAAAAAGAATAAAAATACTTTACGCAGTCAACAAAATTATATGTATATTTAAAGTGATCTCTGATCTCTGAGCTTTGATCTCCCTATTTACAGCTCCTTCTCGTCTCTATGTCCTTCGTTTTCGTTGTTCCCGCGCACACGCTGTACATCCTTCGCTTGCCTACAACAGGCATGAGCGAACGGACGCGCTTCTTCCATCGGCGAATGACGTTCACCGTCTTTTTTCAGGTCGCGGACGGGTGGGCGGAGCCAAATACGAATAGTAGTAGTCCATGAAATATATATATGTACGAAAAAAAGCATTAATGAAGCTGCTTTCATGACGCGAAACGTAAATGACGAGCGTTTTGGATAGTGTGATTTATGAATTAATTTATTTATATGCAAACAAGCAGAACGCATAAATGTTCTTCTCAGGCGATCATTCCATCGATCTTTCTCATAGTTCCAATTCTTATACTTTTCGTCTCCATTACCTGGAAGATACGGATGACAGGTCAGTGGTGAGCTGCGTACGAAAGGACTTTCCGCACATAATGTTTGAAACAAATAAAGAATTTCTCTTATCTTTCGAATTGCAAAAAAAAGAAATCTATAAAGGACTAACACACGGTTGAGAATGAACTCTTTTTTTTTGTTTTGAGCTACAACATGGGTGGCCATTTGCTTTCTGTCCTCTCATTCGCTAGCCAACTCGCTCGTGCTTCTTTGGCGATCGCGAGCGTACTCCAATGCAGTCAAGTAGGCTATATTATTATTGTTGAAATAGTTTGAAGTTGCTCACCATATTAATAAGATGCTATATTCGATTGTCAGAAGTCTCATTGTCTCTTCGCTGAAGCGATTTCGACTGCCGCCAAAGATTGGCACGGTTTCCTCGCCATCGTCGGCCGCACCGTCATGTCAGCAGCAATCCCAGCGATTAAGGACAACGCCCTATGGTCATCGGCTCGCGGCGCGACCAGCACTCGACGTATGATGAAAGTGATGGAATAGGGTGTGCGTGCCGTATTGGTTTGCGCGAGGTCTATCAGGCAGGATTGCTCGCGAGGTCGGCTTACGCACTATCAGCACGAAGAAGATGTATTAAAGCATTCGGATGAAAGGAACAAGACACAAATTTACATGCACCAATTTGTGAAGTAAAACCACCTGCCATCATGTGGAGACTTATCCTTGTTGTCCGTTAAACCAGTCTGGCAGTGCCCGTAGTTTGTGCATACAGCGAAGCATCTGCTTGATCTGTAATACATTTCATTTGAATATGTTGTCACATCTTGAAATGATGTATGAATGAACAATAAACAACAAAGACAAACGCACTAATTCAAAGTTGTATTGTCTGCTCCTTTAAATCAGATTGTTCTATGTCTCTGCAACGGGCAAGATCACATGCTCGCGCCTGCTGATGTTCGCCACTCGTCGTTGTCACCCAACTGACAGAGATTCTCTTCGGAATGCACATCCATTCCGGTAGCAACTATCGCTCTCATTCCTTACGCCTTCTTACTCTATGCCGAAGGAGTCACATAGCCAATGAAAGTTGGTGTTGTCTATGTTCATGTGTTATACTACTCTCATTGACATTCTCTGCTAGTTGCACGTTGATTTTCACCTGCAAATACAAGTGAGTATTGTTGCTTATTTATTTCTTTAGTTATCGTACCTGATCGTTTTTTTTTTGTTTCCTCGCATTTTCGTTTGCTATTTCATTTTTATACTCTCAAAAGGTTACGGAATATTTTGCGAACCAAAACTTTCTCGCTTTGATGGCGTTTTTCGTTATGGTTTTTCTTTAAATTAATTTAAGAAGGTAAATAATAGTTAGCATGTATGCGAGGAAGGCAACGCACTCAAGTGTATTCTTCCTCGATATCCTTCCCCATGGTCCGTCGGCCGAAGTGCGTGACAATGAGGCCAGGCGGTTGTGGAAAACGTTAGGTCTACGAATATCGACTGATTCCTTTTTTATTGACTTCTTCTCGTGCACCTCTTCTTGTTTATTTTCTTCATGCACTATGCACGTCTCGGCGTTCATTATCGCTTTTTTTTCTCAAGCAGCTTCATACTTATCTCGTTATTCTATATTCTAAATGGCTGTGTTTCTCGCTCCATTTCACCTTTTACAAAAAAAATTTTTCTTCAAAATCTTTCCAGCACTACTCTCCCTCCCTCTCTTTCTCTCGCTTTCTCTCTTTCTTCCACACACGGGGTATCAGGAAGTGTATAGCGCCCACCCTCTTTGTACTGAATCGTGTGTCCCGCAAAAAAATTACTAGTTCGGGAGGTCAACACGGCCATGTTAGGCCAAAACATGAATATTCTGAACTCTCGAACGGAAAACCCTTATGGAATCGCACAGTTCGTTGCTTAAAGGTGTACTAAAAAAAATCTTTCCGTGAGTAATACCGTACTCTAATTATGTGCAGAAAATAAGAACAGCCGTTACATTCGGTGCCGATTCGACATTTCCGAAATTGAAATGGGCACGCACTCTACCGAGCCCACCAATTCTCCGTGCACAATGGTCCTCTCCATAACAAACGTTGTCATACAACGGTGATGGGAATGTTTTTTTTTGTTTACTTACTATTCCAAAGATATAGACGCTGGATATTTAATTCGAATATTTTTTTCAGTGATTTCAGATACCTATTGACCTGCTTATTAGTTATTATTCCAATTATTCACATCTTGTTCTTAGACAACATTCATATAGTAAAGGTCGATCAAATTAAGCTAATCCGCAAAGAAATCAAAGACAAGCTGGGGCCTCAGGTCCGCCAGTTAATAACATATATCTTATATCTCTATGAATCTCGATCTCCTCATCACTCTCTCTCTCTCTCTCTCTCTCTTTTTCTCGCTGAGTCTACCTCTTTCTCTCTTCACTTTTTCACACTGCTTACTTTCTTCTTCTCTCACTCTCTATTCTCAAAATTGGAGAGAGAGGGATATAAAGAGAGAGAGAGAAAAGTGGAACTGAAAATTCTTGCTGGTAATTTCTCTTTAACTATATTTCTCTCTCCCTCTCATCTCTTTCTCTCTTCCGTCTCTCTTTTGCTGTCTTTCTCTCTCTTTCTAGTATTTATCCTTCTCTCCCTCGTTACACCTCTCTCTCACTCTCTCTCTCTCTCCCTCTCTCTCTCTCTCTCTCTCACTCTAGCCTTTTCTTGTTGAGACCGGCAGCTAGTAGGACGGGCGGCGGCCTTTCCCTCTAAAGAAGACAGCTATCATTTGATAACAGGTCCCTCAACAATCATTCCAATCGTCTTCTCCTCTCTGATTTCCACTTCCGGGATTGTCGGACTGAAATATGATCATTTTTCTAGTCGAACTGGAATTTTACGCCATTATATGAAGAAAAATAACAAGAATATGTTGAACCGCTTGAGAAAAAAAAAACAGTAAAAGACAATGGATTTGAGCATACCTATGGAGACAAAAGCCGTGGAGATGTTACATTCAAGCCATGAAGGCTAGAGAATGTTGCTTTTACACAATATTAAAAAAAAAGATTGTCCGTAGTGACTTTTGACCGAAATTTTTTCGCTCGCGGTTGAAAAGAATTGAAGAAGAGCTTGCCTGTCACATGAAAGTGAGGCTCAGCCAATATTTTTTTTTCTGTTTCTCGACTTAAAAGTTGTAAATCTATTCAACTACCTCGCTCCATTCATAAAGTGTAACTTTTTATTCTCCTTCATTATATTCACGCTTTGTCTTCTGCTTCATTCAGATTGGAGAACAGTTGAAGGAGGGAAAATGAATGAACTTGTTTAATTATTTGGTGAAGGTGAAAGGGCATAGAAATATGATTTCTTCCTCATATGAATGAAAAGAAGAAGACAATTGTGTTTGCTCTGCTTGAAAAGGAATGTATAATGAAAATGTGTGCTTTATTGGAGTAGACGAGAATGCCAGCCGAGATAACATGAATTCATTGTGTTTATCTTATCTCCGCCGCACGGAAACCAGCCGTTGGGTCATGCGCCCCCAAAGCAACTTCTCTCCTTTTGTCTGGTCGGATTAATGAATTTTTCCATCCGTAAATAAGTATGATGTTAGACGGAAGGAGTTGAGACTCTGGATATGGTGGTGATTTATGTATCTGTGCGATAATGTGCGATTCTCTTGTTGCGCTGAATAGGAAAAGGCAACTTGAACTCATTCATTCGTCTTTCTTTCGTCCATAAAAATGAATAAGTCAGAATAATGTGAGAAAGTTCAATACGGCATGAACCAAACGAGGATTATATGAGAAAAAAAAGAGGCTCTGTGCTCTTTTTATGTCATTAAAAAGTATGTAGTAAGAATGTCATTTCTCTTACGCATCACCAGGGAGCTGTTAGAAATCATAAATTCCAAAAATTCTGATATTTTGCTTATGTTGATAGACCATCACATTGGATGGTTCGCAATGAAAAAAAAATTAGAATCGGAATCCGAATCCCTCTTGAAAAGTTTGCCCATGAATTAGGCACATTTTTTAAAATAAATACTCTTGAGGCTGTCCGATGTTGTTGATCTTTACATCCTTCTATCAACAATACGTCGGAAAGTCGCATGCTTGACGGGGTAGAAATAAAATGTGTACGAATGTGCGTGCGTGCGTCCGTCCGTTGAATGTGTACAAGTAGTAGGAGAGGCGCCTTTCTTGTTTTGAGAATGGAAAACACTACGCGCGCGCGCAGCTCTAATCACACGCGAATTGCGTCAAGCCATGCAGAAAGGAGGATACACGTCTTGTCTACAGCAGCAGCTCTCATAATCTCTTTCCTTGTTCAGAGATTAACAACTCTTTGAAATGCTGAAGTAACCTAGCGCCGCGGGAGGCGTTTTACACTGAAACACACGTTTTCCAGCTTTACATTTCTAATTTAGCTCCCACGATGAAAGTATATGTAGAGTAGCAGATCTCCATGATGAAGCCACTGTGCGTAAGGATTGCATTGCGGATTGATGACGCTCTTGTATACGGATATATCCGTATGAAGCCGAAAGTGCGGTCTATCTTATAACATTAACCGTTGTTTTTCTGTGTGTAATGTAGTCGAAGGATGACAGTAAAGGAGGAGCGACAGTGTGTGTGTGTGTGTGAGAGAGAGAGAGATAGAGAGAGAGAGAGATAGAGAGAGATAGAGAGAGAGAAATGATTTCCTTCCACGTTCTAAAACATTGTACACAGCTACAAATTACTTAACTTTGTAAATGGAAGACGTGGTGTAACTCCCATCTTGATAGGCAGAAAAAAAAATCGCAAGATTGCTGATCGAAAGAACATCTTCAGCGCGACCAGGAGATTGAATAGAATAGCGAACGGTTCCGTTCCGAGCAGTGGTGTCATGCAAAACTACTTCCTTTTGTAGAAAAAAAAGAGTGAGAAGATGCGGAAGTGGAGGCAAGTGCGATGAGGGCAGATTACCGGTTATGAAATTGGCCTTTCTTGAGAATTGAGATTAATGATTTATGCACTTGGAAAGATCTTTTTGAGAATCTGTTCTCGTCAAATTGAAGGAAAAAAACTGTTCATCATCTTTTCCAGTTCTCGAAATTCTAAATATGTACTTTCATACTCAGAATAACAAACTTTTGTGTAGGCGGATGATCAAAATATCTACGGCGAGAGAGTGTGGACATGAGTGAAAAGATGAGAGAGAGAGAGAGAGAGAGAGATAGAGTGGAGGATGTAAGAGAGAGAGAGAGAGTGGAGGATGTAAGAGAGAGAGAGAGAGAGAGAGAGAGACAGAGAACTGAGACGTTGACAGAGAGTTAGAGAGATCAAAATGTTTCTCACCATCTTACATTATGAGTGCCTTAGATTGCTATTATTATACTGCCCTGCGTCGTGGGATGGGACGCCCACTCGATTTCGCTCAAAGCTTACACTCCCACGGCGCACTAAAGCTACCGTATCCGCATCCTAAGGCAAGGACACGAAAAAAGTTTCGCCACGAATTCCAATCTTGCCTTTTTCTCTTCTCTGACTCTTCCTCTCTCCCTCTCCCTCCCTCTCTCTCAATCTCACTCTCTCTCTCTCTCACTCTCGCTCTGCGTTTCTGTGTCTCCCTCTCTCTCTCAGTTTATCACTCTTCTCTGTCTCCTGCTCCTTGTCTCTTTCTCTTTATATACACGTACATTCCTAGCCAAATGTGCAAAAACCGCACCCATTCTCTAACTGTGATAAACATTTGCGAGAATAGGGGCCATCTCTCTTTGTTCTCTCTTTCTAATTTGTCTCAAACTTTTCCATAGTCTCTCGCTCTCTCTCTCTCTCTCCCCTCTCGTGCATGCCTCCTTCATGTCCTCCTCGATTGTGCAAAGTTGTGCGTCTATTCTAAAGATGTCCGCCCATTTCTCTCTGACCCACTCCTTTTCTTTCATCTCTCCCTCTCAATCTCTCACTCTCACTATCTCTCTCTCCCTCTCTCCCTCTCTCTCTCTCTCTCTCTCTCTCTCTCTCTCGTTCTCTCGGAATACGATAATGGAAGCGTGAGGAGGAGTAGGAGGAGACCACAAAGCAGAGCTGGCATGCATACCATATAAATTCCTGAGCCTGTGAGACTTTAGTAGCTCGGTTTTACATGCCTCGAGAGAGGGAGAGAGAGAGAGAGAAGGAAGAGCGAATACCGTATACTTAGAATAGATTAGGAATTAGTTTTTTTTAAATAAATTAAAATTAGTTTTTCTTCTTAGAGCGCACATTGAACAACATTCTGTCGCTGATTTAATTGTCAATTGTATATAAGTATATTCTTACAATACTTTCTCAATCATATAGGAACATGTGACATTTATGTATCCCAAAACGTGTTTTCATGTTACCTCTCTCTCTCTCCTATCTGTAATTTATCTTTCCTACTCTTATATGCCTCCTTTGCACATCAGCTACCCAGCCGACCGCAACACTCTCTTCACAAATAATAACAGTCGGAGTGGCGCTTATCTGACGCTAAATAACTTTATCAATTCGCTCGCTCCACCACCCTCATTGAGTCTCTCTCCCTGCCCACCACTCTTCCGCTATCTCTCTCTCTCTCTCTCTCTCTCTATCTCTCTCTCTCTCGGTTTCTCTCTCTATCGGTCTCTCTCACTCTCTCCCTCACCGAGTCTCTCTCCTTGTCTTCAACTCATCTCTCTCTCTATCTCTCTGTCTCGCTCTCTCTCTTGAACTCTCTTCCTGCCTCTAGGAATCCTCCTTCGCCTTCTGCCTCAGTGTTTGTCTCCTGAACACTCCTACTCTCTCACTCTCCACCCTCATAAGTAGACTGCGAAACAATACTCTTACATGTTGTATATGGCAGCACAAAGTTCACGTAGGAACAGAATAAAGTTGAGAGACCAAGTAAGATGAAATGGCAATAGTAGCTATTTTTTTTTGTTGCTCAACTCGGGAATGGCGATTTTAAAGTTCATCTCACAATACTATGCCAATAGGCTTAGTTAGTTCCGTCTCATTCTCTCACACCTCTTGTTCCGTGCTCTCGTACTAACAAGATCGAGTCGGGCTGAAATTGTTGTTGATCTATACACTCTGGCGAGGTCTGTATGCATACATAGTATACATATAGATGAGCTGAGAGGCCTTGCAGGTCAATGTGAAGACAAACATAACAAGTAGTCTAATGTCAATATACATTCGGTGTCATCCGTGCCGACATTTCAGAGAAGGCAGAAAAGAGAGAATGCATCATCTTGGTCTGCTCCTCCTCGCTGCTCTCTTCGTCGTCGGCACGCCGCTCAAGATCCTTGGCTATAATCCCATCTTTGGCCATAGCCATGCCAACTTTATCGGCAAGATTGCTGACGTTCTCGCCGAAGCGGGCCATGAAGTGGTGAGAATTCATTGGAAAAATTAATTAATTAGAATGATTTATTTTGAAAAGATATATGGTTAGAAAAAGTACGGATGATTAACGGGATTGAATTGTTTTTAATAATAATAATAATAATAATAATAATAATAATAATAATAATAATAATGATAATAATAATAATAATAATGAAAATAATAATAAAATACCATTTTGTTAGGTCCTCCTAACGCCGGTTATGAGCTCTCGCCTCAAGAATCGAACAAGTCTCCATGCGCGAGTTATCTTTGCGAAAGTCAGCCAAGAAGTGGGTGACCGTAATTCGCCTCCTCTCAGGGTTGACCAAAACCAGGTCCGGGCTCAAAGCGTCGTGACCCGGGCCGTGCCAGGCGAAATATGTGGTCCGGGCCTGGTTTTGGACATCCGTGCTCCTCCTTTTCATGCGAACCTCTCGGCAATCCACATTCATTTCTGGCGGAATGTTGTTCTGCTCGCCTCAATAACATTGATATGAATGCGCTCACTTATTTGATCACAACTTTGCAGAAATTCAAGAATAGAAAAAAAAATTTTGAACTAATATTGTAAACGAGTGAAGAAGAAGAAGAAGATAATCTTCTATTTTCGTAGAAGCGCGAGCCTGCTCACGTATGGTTTCTCGGGAGATCTAAAACACTTCTTTTTTTTTAGGATGAATGCCTTTTTTGTTGTAATTCTTGATCATTATCCATCTCGAGAGCATACAATTGAACAACACTTTATTAAGACGCAAGAGATCGAGCGAAAAGCTGATGAGGAGAGCGCCAATCTCTGGACGGCGGATAATGAGAGCCCGATAGCCTTCCTCGATGTTGGCGCTTCTTTTTTTTTTACAAGAATGCACGTACACAGCAGTAAATGATTCAGAAATTTAGGGTAAATAATTTCTTTAAAAAAACATTAAATGATTAAAATTCTTGCCAGGTTGCGCAGCAAATGAGAGATAGCTTCCGAACGCAGTGTGAAGGTTAGACTCTTTCTTCCATTGCCAGCTAAAATAATTTCCTAAAGGAGATATCCAGTGAATATTCTACAGTAGCGCTAGAAAACCAGTTTGAACAAAATGCCAATTTCTCTGTCGAGAGAGAGCAGTTGAATTAGAAGCGCTTCTCTGGGCTACAATTGCTAATCTGTTTATTGCTCAGAAAGTAATGGAAGCAAATCGTTTTTTTTTATACATCAATACGCTAAGATTAACTTATCCAAATAGAAATACAATTTTCGCTGACACCTTCCTTAAAGAGGCTGTCCTGAGAGCTTAGAAACTACTGTAATCCTGAAGAAGAAAAAATATACAAGACGGGAGACGCAAACAGTAGAGTACAGTAGATTTTAAGCACCATTTACATTACAGCTTCGTTGAGGAACAAGACCAAAAGTCAACTATTACAGCCACTCTCTCGGATCCATTTCTGCTTGAGCGGCTGCGTTCTGAACACTTTGACGTCGCCTACAGCGAAAGCTTGGATCTCTGTGGATTTGGTCAGATTGTATACAACGAAATGAGAAGAAGCTTCATTTCTATGTACACTCTTGACACACACATTTTAGTGCTCTTACCGTATTTCACATACAAGATGAGGAAAATGTCCTATGTGTGAATTGTTTTGCAAACGTACATACATATGTATGTATAGGCATCTTCCATCTGCTCGGAATTCGCCGCTACGCGACCACCTTCAGCATGGCGCTGCTCGCAAACGCACGATGGCACGGCGCGCCCAGCTTCCCGAGCTACGTGCCAGGTGGCATATTTTTAACTTTTAAAATATGTAGGCGCTAAGAAAAGCCCGCTAATCTTTTTTTCTTTTACTTATCTCTGCTAAAAGTTACAAAAATTAAAAAATTAAGAGTGTTTTAAATGATTTTAAGTGAAAAAAGTGAAGGAAAAAACTAAAATTAAATAATCATTGATAGAGAAACAACAAGAGGATTGCACAGGAATCCTCTCTTCCTTCTCGGACCGCATGACGCTGCTCGAGCGGCTTCTGAACACGATCGAGTACGGAGTCAGCGGATGGCTCATGGGCAGATTCGTCGTGGACACCGACGACGTCTTTGCGGAGAGATTCCCCGAGATGCCCAGTCTGGATGTCAGTTGGGAGAGAGAGACAGAGAGATAAAGAGAAAGGCTTAGAGTCGAATGAGAGAGAAGGAGGGAATGACAGAAAGGGGAAGACAAAAAAACCAGATCAGATCGATTGTGTCCATCAAGCAGAACCATTTTTTAAATATAAGTATGTACCATGTATTCTTATCGTTAGCATCACCTGATTATTGTTCCGGCTTCTGCCAGAAGTAGTTCCTCTTCGGAGGAGCGCTGATAAGAGCGTACTAGTTCAAAGATAAAAGAAGGAAGTTACATTTATGGAACGCACCATCCTCGCACTCTTACCTTAGTTTACCCCCCCCCCCCCCAATTTCTATCTCCGTTCTCTCTCTCTCTCTCTCTCTCTCTGCCTCTGCCTATATCGCTTCCTCATTTTCTATCTCTCTCTCTCTCTCTCTCTCTCTCTCTCTCTCTCTTTAGATGTCTCGGTATAATTCGCTAAGCTCTGCGTCCACTTATTCTTATCATAATATCTCATTCTGTCCTTGTTATCAGCACATAAAGGCAACTTTAACGGGGTAATCAAAGGGCACGAATTTCGTGTGCATCGCATGTACCCTGTCATGACGTTTCGCAATGTTAGTACGATGGTACATTTTCTAATCGCTTAAGATGTATGTATATTCATAGATTGTTTTGGTGAATTCGGAACTAACATTCGGAGATAAGACTAGTGTTATTAATCGCATTGGCTTAAAATTGTGTGAGGGATGTACACTTCCAAACATCTGGCAACGTAGTGTGGTGGTACGGTGTGAGCGTCACCGTACTTCACATCCGGGTTCGAGTCCGCTCGGTGATGAAGAAATAGATGACGAGTCCGAAGCGTCTTTCGTGTAGACATGAGGCATTTGGCTGAGAGCAAAACTTTTGCTGAATTGTTGATGACTATTTAAATGGCACAATTAGAAACAACATCTTAGGCAGTATCTTTAAATTGCCATTTTGTAATGGTACGAGCAGATTCTGTGCTACACTTTCTAGCGAGAAACGAACTGAATGCACTCGACGGACATTTCGTTGCCATACTTTATATGAAGACACCTTAATGGGAATAAAAAGAAGATAAAAGGACGTTCTCTTGAAACTGCCCTCCTTATCATTACGGTGCTTGGGCATCTGACAGCGGTAGGGTGGTGTGGTTAAATGGAAAATGCATGTGATCCCTTGTTATCCGGTGATAGCCGTGTACGAATTGGAACACTCTCAATATAGGCAATGACGTAAGCATTGTCGACTTTGCCTCACTCTTTCGCCATTTCTTGCTTTGGCTAGCAATGAGAAACAACCTCGATTACTGCCAGAAGGGAGCTGTCACTTTGACATGACTGTCCTTCTGCGTCTCTCATTCCCTCTCTTTCTCAATTTTTTCCAATCTATCTTTTAGTATCTGTCTGTCTCCCTCTCACACTCTCTCTCTCTCGATCAGTCGTTCTCAGTTTCCTCATTCCACCGTTTTCTTTTTCGGTTTCAGGCGATCGTTGCAAACTCGTCATTTTTCTTCGTCAACTCTGAGCCCCTTATCGACTTCCCTCGGCCAGTCACGCGAAAAATCGTCGACATTGGAGGGATTACGGTGCCGCCAACGAGCGATGGTGTCAACAAGGTTAAAAAAGAGTAACAGCCGTTCTGTGCGAAGAACGGAATACGGTAGAAGATGTCGGGGGACTAACTAAAGGGAAGATTTTTAAAACAAATATATTTTTCTCCGGAAACATCGACACAAAATATAAAACTTTAGAAGAAAAAAAATTTTTTTTTGTAAAATTTTAGTTCTTCTCAAATGTGCTATCGCTCCGCCGCGAAACAGTCGTCATTTCCTTCGGCACTATCATGCAGGCCTATCAGATGCCATTCGAGCACAAGCAGGCATGTCTTACCAAAGAATTTTATTTTTGTCATTCAAAGCATTCATAAAGTAAATAGAAGAAAAGTTAAGAATTTGCTCACAATGTGGAATGCGTGGAATGCATTTGCATTTCGTGACCAATATAACACTACCAAGGGAAAGAGAAACACGAGGAATTAATGGTGAGCTATCGAGCTATTAGTATGCATACAAAATACTGGCTAAAAAAATTTTTTTTACGATTTTAAATTAAATTAGACTCATGGCGGAGAGATTGAGAGTCTATTTACTCATTTTTCTGAGTTTTGATAGATCCGCTATATATATATATATATATATATATATATATATATATATATATAGGTAACAAAAAAACTAGCAGAAGGCAAATAACTATTTATAATATATGCGTAATCCTTTGAGATAATCCGCGAGCTGGCTCTCTCAATGCCCAACGTCACGTTCATCTGGAAGTACGAGCGGTCCGAGGACGCCATCGCGTCGGGCATTTCCAATTTAATCACTGCCGAATGGCTGCCGCAGCTCGAGTTGCTTCGTTAGTTGCCACATGTCCTAACAAACATCGCACAGGGGTATGGGCCGTAGCTCAGTGGTAGAGCGACCGATTCATTAGTAGAAAGGCAAGGTTTCGAATCCCGACACCTCGCTGCCCTCCTCTTCTTGGTGGCCCTTTGCTTTTTGAGCCATTAATTTACAATTGTCTCTTTTCAATTTTTAATGAGGACATAACGAAATATAATTAAACAAAATTAAATATGTTTCATCAAATTATTATCGAATTCCAGGAGACGGCCGCATTTCTGCGTTCATTTCCCACGGCGGCGCCGGTTCAACGACGGAAGCGACTCTTACTGGTCCGTTACTGTGGTCGCGGAGTATGGAAGAGAGGATAAAGAGAGAGAGAGAGTGGAGAGAGAGAGAGAGAGGAGAGAGGGGGAGAGAGACGAGAGAGATAGAGAGAAAGAACGTCAAAATTTTATAGGAGTACCACTAGTCGTCGTGCCTGTGATGGGCGACCAACTACGCAACGGAGAGATGGTTGGTGTTAGAAATATGCATGCAAAGAGTTTGCTAACGCTCTTCAATTTCGGTGTGCACAATTTCGGTGTGCTCAGGTGCGCCGTCTCGGAAATGGCGTCATCGTGCCGCTAAGCGACTTTGCGCGAAGTGGCCGACTTGAAAGAGCGCTCACGAAGGTGCTCACCGATTACAGGTTCAGAATTGCTACTTTCGGAGACGTTCAAACGAGTTGATTATGAGAAATAGAGTACGTGTTTTCCAAGAAAAATTTTAACTAGTATTTTCAACATTGAAAAATATGTATATAGTTAAACCACATTCTTTGAAAAGAAATAATGCCATTGAAAAAAAATCCAATCTTGTGGAGTCGTCCAAGAAAATGCACGTAGTCTACGGTTAAGATTTGGTACTCTTTTGAGATACCGCAACCGCGCTACGTGGGCAGCGTCGATGGTGGCCGCGCAGCCGGAAAGCGTACGCCATCGCCTCGTGTCGCATGTCGAGTTCATGGCGCACTTTGGCCCGCTGGACACGCTGAATGATGCTGGCCGTGAACTCGGCCTCATCGCCTACTACAACGTCGACGTCGCGGCCATTCTCCTCTCGGCTACCGTACTCGTGCCGGCGCTCATCGTCGCGGGACTCTATGGCGCGGCGCGGCTCGCGACGCGTGCGCTAAGGTTCGGCGTTAAGCGCTGCCCACCGAGACTCTGCCGCGGTCGCCATTACTTCGTCACAAGCTGCAAGAAGGCCGAAGGAGTCGCCGTCCGAAACGACGCCGCTGATAATTTGCTTGCTACAAATAAATGTCGCTGATTGTATTTATTTATTGCCTGTAGTATGACATCATTTCATTATTTAAATTTGTTTATTTTTATTATTGCAGATATAAATATGTTGTCTCCTGGTATCTAAACAATTTATTTATATATGTATGTATCATCTGTACATAGAGGACTTTCAAATTACTTTATTGCTATTCGAAGTCATATCTTTTTTGTGTTTTTTTTTTGGCTTTCTTTTATGTTTTAAATACATCTCATATTACGTGTATTCATTCAGTTTAATTTGAAGCTTTATCTAACTTGCGAGCCATTAAACAATAAAAAAATTATTATTCAATAAGTGCTGTATTGCATAAAAATGAATTTATATGCAACTAATAGCAAAAATTTTGGAAAATGATGCAAAAGATTTATATGACCAAACACACTTCACTTGCGAGCGAGCAAAAATATGAACCTGGTGGGCCTCGAACTCATTACCTTCAGATCATGGGACGGACGCGCTTCCGACTGTGTTACGGAATCTTTCATCTCCTCGGCAGCTGATTAATTCAGTGAACTGATTAATGAATTTCTTATCAGAGGCATGAAGGCTTTGACGTTTGTCTTTTTTCTGTATGACATAAACAACCTCCGAAACGATACTCAAAGGCCAAGGCCTTTCGAGAGCGCTTGGCTTACTCCCCATGTGCATTTGATTAGCTTTCTTTGCCATTGGGTAGTAGCTCTTCCTTTTATAGATGCCACGTTACAAATCCAAAGTTATGGTTGTTTGATTCAGCACATGGTTTCGTTATGTTTTAAATGATCAGAATTAAAATTAAAAGCTCAGAAAGTATAAATTACTGTTGCTTTTCCCCTTGGGGAGAGAAAAGAAGGAGAAAAGATAGATACATCCTGAAATGGTGAATGGCGCGTGTTATTCAGAGATGATGATTTACTCACCGTCCATTAAAGCAGACAGTCAACTGAGATAGGAAGAAGCACCTTGGCAAACGTTGATAACGATGATTGGTGTCGGCGACTGGCGACCATGCGATGAACAAAGGAAGCTGCATTGGAAAGCCAAGCGTGAAATGGAGCAAAGGCGCGAGGAAGTGATTGGCATATGATATGATTGGCACGTGGAATGTAGCCTGCGGAACTGCCATCAACAACGTACACTTCTGCCTTCCTCCATAATCCTCAGGCCAGCCACGGAGAACGACATCTTCCTCTTATCATCTAATCATTAAAGTGACGTTCTTAACGAGAAACGAGAACTCTCGTGGAATGCATTTTTTAAAGATTGCCCAGGAAATTTTCTACCTATAATATAAAAAAAAACCATGAATACTCTTCGATGCGAGCTAGCCAGGAAGGGAGAGACTTGCCGTCATTGAAACGGCGAAGACAAGCAAGAAGAAGATGTTAGCGAGAGCGGCGTGTTGTAGAAGGAGGCGCAGGGAGCCCAGCCGGTCGTCACTTGTAATTTGTTTTAATTTCTTTTGTTACATATTTCGCTTTTCGTAGAATATTTGATCAATTCTTGAAATAATGCGTAATTTAAAATGAAAAAAAACTAGTAATCATATTTTCTAATGAAATCGCCCTCGAGCAATATGATTGCATCAAACCGCTTTGAGATATGAATATATGTATGTATATAGAGTAGTTTATTTTTACCATGCTTGCATTTACAAAGTAAAAACCTGCGACGCGGAAGGTCACAGTGAAGAAGACGGACGAGTGTGCGACGAGAGAGAGAGAGAGAGAGAGAGAGAGAGAGTGCCATGGAAAGCAGAGAGTTGGCGCGGCCGAGCCAGCCGGCGTAGAGGTCGACGCCGCACTCCGTTACACTATCATCGGACTAGGATGGTTATACGTAATCTCGCCTAATTGACTCATCTCGCCCTTTCAACAACAAATTTTCTCAACAAACTGGATATCACCCTTCCGTTTCATTTCTGTCAGCACCTTAGCAAAATTTCATGGTTTGTCAAATTTTATCGGTCAATGCGATCAACAAATAGAATTTAATGCCTCCATGTTCTTTTTAAATATGGTAGTACGGGTCACCTACGTATATTTTTCGTAAAGCATAGATCAAGAAAGTTTTAACGATTTTCATTCTATCATTTTAGAATTAAAGTCAAGTTACATCTTACGGTTAGAGAATTAACAACTGTAAATATTGGCACCCCACTATTTAGCAAGCATTCTCGGGTGATCTATATAGTAATCAATGTTTCTCTACGGCGCGCCTCTTTCTATCTCTTTATCGGTGGTGATGTCGTTACCGACCTTTGTGATTGCAACGGTTGTCTATCTTCGCATTTTCAAGGACCAAGATTTCGCTGTTTTCGAGACCATTCAACTCATCGTATATTGTGGTTTTATGGTTATTTTTTGATATAAAAAATTTGAGAGTGGACAGGTAGGCGGAGCTAACCAGGAACTACCAGAAACCCTAAATTCCAAAAATTCTGATATTTTGCAAATGGATAGAGCATCACATTGGATGGTTGGGAATGAAAAAATTAGGACCCGAATCCCTCTAGAAAACTTTTTAAACCCATTTAAAAATGCCCGAAAATCTCGTTTATCTGTAATGTGCCACATTAAAAAACGTACCAACGCTTAAAACACGAAAGGTTGGAGCTGTGGGTAGCGCTTCCGCCTTCAATTTTTCAGTCGCAAGTTCAATCCCCATTGGGGCAAATGTCTTTTGCTAATTTTATATAAGGTTTTTGAGGTCGTGGAGTTCTTTTGTATACTTTTTTTTTCTATTTGAATACGGACTTTGTGTAGTGCAAGTATCAACCTAAAAAATTGCTTTGTTTGTGTGTCCACAGAGTAGGCTGACGGAGGCATAGGCCAACGCCTTTTCGTTTTACTTTCCGATCCGACGGGATAAAGACCATCGTTTATGCGCTTTAAAAAAGAAATTATTACTATCAGTCGATGATCGGAAAAAAAGATAATATACAGCCCAAAACATTTTTTTTTTTACATTTTGGTACTTGCACTTCGCAAAGTCCGCTTTCAATTAGATAACTGTAGAAAGTACGGAAAAGAACTCCATGATCTCAAAAACTTTTATAAAATTAGCAAAAGATTTTAGCCCGAAAGGGCATTGAACTTGCGAACAAAAAATCTGTAGGTTCAATGGCTATACAGACTCTGTGAAGTGAGAGGATCCAAATAAAAATATTTGTTCTGGTCCGTATGTACATATGTATGTGTGTGTGGTGTGTGTGTAGCGACAACTCTCCTTATTTTCTTTTCGCCACGGAATGCAAGAGTGCGTGACATGGTCTGTTCATTCGCAGAACCGTTTTGATCCGCATTCCAGACGGCAGAGAGCGGGAATGCACGCTTGCGGAATTCATCGGCACGCACATTCACGCACATGCATACAGCCCAAAACAAATGTTTTATTTTGATCCTCGCACTTCACAAAGTCTGTATTCAAATAGATAGCCATAGATAGTACATAAAATGACTCAAGAACCTCAAAATCCTTTTATAAAAGTAGCAAAACAATTTCGCCCGCTGCGGCATTGAACTTGCGAACGAAAAATTGTAGGCGGAAGCGCTACCCACTGCGCCAATGTTTCATATTTTAAGTGTTCGAACATTCGTTAACGTGGTACTTCGCAGATAAAACGAGATTTTCGGGCATCTTTAAATGGGTTTAAAAAGTTTTCTAGATTGATTCGGGTCCTAATTTTTTCATTCCGAATCATCCAATGTCATGCTCTATCCATATGCAAAATATCAGAATTTTTGGAATTTAGGGTTTCTAGTAGTTCCCTGGTAAGTGCTTTTCACCAGCTGCCTAAATTAGTCATGATACGTGAAATGACTTAAATGAATTATCTAGCATATTTAAATTTCCAAGTCAAAGTATCACCAATTCAGTTTTTAAGGGGACTTTATGCTAATTGTTTGACTTTTTAAAGGTCTTTTGAAGTCCTATTCGCAGTTTCACGGAACTCTTGAAGACTTTCCTGCTCATAATGCACTTGGACCTTTCTTTAATAAATTTTTTCCGGTTCATTTTAGCAAGTCAGCAGAGATTTTGAATGCTATGTGAGATAATGACCGAACATATACATATATCATCTCACGAAGATTATGTAGCTATCTTGAAGATCATTTCATTCTTTTTATTCACATCCAATTTGGATTTCGCCCTCGCCATTCTGTTTCACATGCCCTCTTTGGCCTACTCAACGTGATCGGCACTCACATGAATGTAGTCTAAGAGTTTATTGACTTTAGCAAAGCATTCGACAATGTTCTTCGAGAACATCTTCGTTATGAGCTTTTTCAAATATGTAGTTGGTATGTCAGGTCTTTTACGATTCTTCAATTCGTTTCTAGGTAATTAGAACTCAGTCAGTTATTATTGATAGTGCATGTCGTGACTCTTACCTTATTTTCATTATTGTGAATCAGGAAACTGCCTTGGCCCGTTGCTAATTCAGATATACATCAACGAAAATTGTTGAATATATCCCCCCTGGATGTCACTTTACAATATATGCTGATGATGTTAAGCCGTATACATTCACGATGCTCCTCTCCATCAGTCTGCTTTGCATGCCATAGATGATGCTTGGTCTCTTAAATGGAGTCTTATCATCTCGATTGACAAGACAGTAATCATGCCGATAGAGCGCCATCCTCACCCTCCATTTGTATCTTCTTTTAGAGAATTAGTCACTGATATGACACCCAAATTTCAACTCGCAAACAAATTCAGATCCTTGGTAGGAAGGCGTCTGCTAGGTATGATTATATCGCACGCTCGTTTTCAACTCGAAATTTTACTATATATTTATATGCATGGGTCTATTTCTCGAAAAAACAATGAAACAGAAAGTTTGAACGATTTTCATTTAATCATTTTGGAATTACAGTCAAGTTGAATCTTACGGGTAGAGAATTGGCTACTGTAATTATTAGTATCCAACCATTTCGCAACGCTTCTCGGGTCTAGAAAAGGTGAGAATGTACAACCTGAGGTGAATTGCAATTAAAATGCAATTGAAGTTTGTTGCTCAACCTCACCAAATTTGGCGAAGAACGAAATATTATTACTATTTGTTCGCATGCCACTCTGGAAATTCAAGATATTCTGGCACATCGCCAGTTTTAGACGTAAATAAGTTCCGAGTTGATAAGTATTCGAACCTACTCCAGCTTTCCTGTAAATTTAACTTCGGGTGTCATACAATGTCATGAGAATATTGGTAGAGAAATGTGCACGTTGCTTCAATTTTGCTAGACAAAAGAACTGTTGTTGAAGTTAAATGTTTATAATATACTATAGTTTTGAATAACAAACAAATGGCGTTGATTCTTCGCGCTATCGGGCCGTGTGACCTCGTCGACAAGCCATTTAATTTTCATTAACATTTGATATATGTCGGGTATGATAATATGTACCGATTATTTCCAACCAGGAAATGCCACCGCCATTATGGATGAACACTCATGCGACATTTCAAGGGCAAAGGCGCGGAAATGCGAAATTATATTACTTATTTTTCGGTGATCGTCCGACATTAACTACCTATTTATATTTATTTATACTTTGAAATTAATTCACTCAATTCTATGCACGGATTGCACTCTCATTCTTACCTGTTCTCTTGCTTTACGAAAAGTGCAGTTGAAGAATCAGGGTGCGAAAGGACGTGGGGCAATTGTGAAATATCGCACTTCCTTTTGTTCTTAGACGCCCTTCCATAATATTGTTGGTATTTCCTAGTTGGGAACATTCTTGTACATATTATTTTACCTCTGTCATTGTTCAACGCGCATACGTTTCGCCTGTCCACATTCCCACAAGGAAACAGACATTAGAATGTTGTTGAACTAAGTTCTTCATTCCCACAAAAATTGCGTGAGTAGCAGACATTCCAATGTTGTTGAACTAAATTTAGCATTTAAAGGAGGTCTCTGGCGATTAATTGGCATGTCATTTTCTTTAAACATGGTCTAATAATTGACATGTTGAGGTCTCAGCGTCAAACATAGATGCTAAAAGTTTGAAGCGATTTTAATGTTATCATTTATGTAAGTAAAATAGTCATTTAAAATTTCAGGCGCAGAGAATTAGCTACGGAAGATATACCCTCCTATTTTGCAACGCTCTCTCGGGTAAAAAACATGCGAGATAGTACAGTACCGCTAGAGAAAATAATTATTTCAATAACAATAACAACATATTGTTTTGACTGCCTTGAGCAGTCAAAAGTTTTTTTTTAAAATTCGCGCTTGCGTCTGCAATTCGTGTTATTATAACGAGTAAATATTGTCGCCAATGTTGTCTGTCACTTACTACGTTGAATCTCAATTTTGAATTGTCAGCTTGAACTCGCAGTTTCACTTGCTTAATTCATTCCAAGGCAACAGGAATGGAACGAATTTCAGCGAACGACTTTCTGGTTATTTAGAAAATCTACAATAAATAAGGAGATTATAAAAATGAACTATTTAGAAATCAATGTTTCTCTACGGCGCGCCTCTTTCTATCTCTTTATCTGTGGTGATGTCGTTACCGACCTTTGTGATTGCAACGGTGGTCTATCTTCGCATTTTCAAGGACCAAGGTTTTGCTATTTTCGAGACCATTCAACTCATCGTGTATAGTGGTTTTGTGGTTGGTTTTTGATCTAATAACTTTGAGAGTGGACGGGTGGGCGGAGCTAATATACTTTTTACCTCCAGGACATGTTCGCATGGCTAATGAACATGGTGTCTATCCAGCTTACTGAGCTGGCCTTCTCCACCAGATTCTATCAGTTTCTAAATGAGTATCACATCTCGGGCGTATTAAATGGTCTCGGTCATTACGCACAGGTTAAAAAAACATTTATCCCAAACGCACAATTAAATATATTGATCAAAAATTTCTTTTAAATCTCTGATTTTTGATTTTCAGGGAATGCAGCAACTGCAAGGCCTCTTCCTCATAGCATTCAGTCGTGCGATCAGCATCGCAAATCTCACAAGGCCTACACGCCTACAAAAGAGGTCTCAATTGCCTCTATCTCGTTATCCACCTACATATGTATGTACTCCAAGGATGAACGCAGCAATTGGAACATGAAATGGAACATGTTCCTCCTTTAATTTCAACTATGGCCACTTGCAAGTCTTTCAAGAAGTTCCGAACTATGTTCCGATCTCATTCCAAACTGCCTCACAACAATTGGCAAGTTGTTGAAATCTAGTGGCAACCTGTTGGTTGTAGTATCTTCTACTGTGCTTTAGAGCTAAAAAATATATACATTTTAATCGAATAATATACTATTGCCACCAAACTTGTTTGTAGTTTGCGGAGAGTGTTTTTTAATCGTTTTTCTTGTTGCTTCTTCACGACCTCGATTGCCTTCTAACTCTCAGGAACGGAGACGCTTCCTTCGCCGCTGCCTCAGCGCTCTTTTCGTATTTCCTCTTCTCCTTTGCTTCCCAAACGGCTACGTCGGCTTCCAGTATTACTGCGTCATTTCGCCCCTCAACAACACGCACTGCTTTCCGAAGACGCTTGACGATGGCAATGTTCGAAATAGTTTTCGAAATTTGGTGCATAATAAAAATTTTTTTTTACACAAATTTGAATATACCACAATTCTATTGATCGGACCAATCAGTATACAATTATAGAATTCAAAAACTGATATTGTCCGTATTGTTATTTGTCAGCCAGTATTTCATTGTATTTTACAGTTCCGAGAAATGGCGGAAACAGTCTACCTCGCTGGATTGAACGTCTTGACACTTTTGCTGAATCTCTTCCTGCTGATTGTCGTTTCGAGAGAAAAGCGAAAGATTTATGCGGGTGTTAGTGGCCTTCAGCACTGTATCAAGGATTATATAAATTAATGGCAAACGTTTTTTAAATTACTTATTACGGTTTCAATCAATCGCATCATCATATTTAATAGTGTAATAATTATTATTTTCAAAGCCAAATTGTTCTAAAAATACTGAAATAACTGAAGGAAACTTGGCTTTAGCGATACTTTCTCAAGTCTCATTTTCTGTGCGTAAAATCTACATTTTGAAACGTTTGCACTAGCCAACATACATAACTTTTGTTCATGAACAAAAGGAAACTTATTTTCATAATCAGGCAGTGAAAGGGCAGTCAAATAGGAATATGAGAGGTCTCACTGTCATGTCCTCCGCTAGCTTCGCCACCCAACTTTTCTACTTCTCTACGCAGGTTGACTTTGAGGAAATAAAATTGCATAATATTTAGAAAGCAATATTCTCAAAAAAACTAAAAGAAAACACAATTGCATGTCATGAACATTACTTTACAATTGCACAATTAATAGTTATCTTCTGTCATTGTGTTTGCTTTTCGACAAATTCGCTGTTCAATCAAAGTAAAATTCAACTTAAAATGTATTTTATAGATGTGCGCCAAGTACGTCAAGCTGGGCTACACACTGGGCTTCCTGATATCCTTCATCGGATCGTCGATATCGTATACGGTAGTGTGCGTGTCGCCATTCTGGTCAGTATATGCTAATTTTGTTCCCTCCATCCCCCCCCCACAAATCACCGACAGTTATACGCGAGCACTCTATAACTAATCAGTTTTTTTCATTAACCAGGAGAAGGGAGGTGAAAACGCCACACACCCGTCCACTCAAACTTTCTAAAAAAAAAAACTTTTCAATGTTTATTTAAATGGAATTGACGGCGCTGTCACGATGACTCCATTCTCACATCATTTCCTTGCCTCTGCTCTCTATTCTGATACATTCTAGTGCACATTCCAGTTATTGTTACAGATAAGCACTACTTTTCTTATGTAACATTTTTCTGAATTCATAAGTTAGTCTGCTAGGTCTCGCTCATTTTGTGCGGTTCTTCATCCCTTTCCTCGCCGGCGGCCGCCCATTCTTTGTCCAGAACTTGTTCGAAACTCTGTCATTTCACTGGAAACTTTAGAGATATGTCAGGAATACATTTTTCTAAGTAATGGCGCTATTATGTAGCAGAATTTAATTTTCACTCAAGTATGTTTGCTTCTCATGTATTTTTTTTTCTCCTAATTTTACTCTATATCATGTCCTCAAGCCATTTTGTTTGTATATGATGCGTGTAATATAATGATTTATGCCTTTTCCGTACTCATCTAAACATACCATGAAAATCGATTAGCGAATCCATCATTATCATGGATTCAAGGGTATTCTCCTTTCTATTGCTGGAAGCGCTCGCTTTCCGGAACTAAAAAGCTCCTCACTTTTCCTTTTCCTTGCCAACTCACAGCCGCTTCTGCGTTTGGAGATGGTGCTCCACGCTGACTAACTGTTTGCCTACATATTTATGATTTTATGCACTTTGATTTTTGTGTGGAACTGTGTAGAAGTTGCTTCTCAAATGCATTCAAATCCGATTAAAGACAAAAAATGTACTAAAAGGCATTTGGACATCAACGCCTTCTTATTTTAAAATCTCATTATAAATTACAAACGCTCATTGCTATTAGAACTTTTCTTTTTGTTTCCTTGGATAATAAAGCATGCTCTAGAGACCAGAGAATTAAGCTGCGGCAGAAACAAACAACCGCACGCTGCTCGCTTACAGAAGTATAGAGGGGCCGGGAAACATGAAGCAGACAAGCAGAACACAGTTTTTTCACATCTGATTTATCGATTCCAACATCAGAGTCCAATGCTGGTAATTATTATGTTCCCATAAGAGCAGCAGAAAAAAACGGATCATTTGTTTCCTTCCGTCTATTCTTGCAATTGGCTTATTTTATGATATATAACTAAATAACTCCTGGAATGCCTTCGTCTTTTCGGCAGCACTCACGTTTGAATGATACCGCAGAATGAAAATATAAGATGTAACAGTTCTTTCCTAGAGAAACCCAGATTCCCCCAGCCGTCGAATCTCTGATAAATCTATAAAATGTCTTCTACTACCGGATCCAACGTCTTCCTCGTTTGGTGCGGATCAGGTATGGTGCTGAATTATCGCTCGCTCTCTCTCTCTCTATCTCTCTATCTCTCTTTCGCTCTCTATCTATCTTTCTCTTTCTCCGTTATCTCTCTCTCTCTTCTTTCTCTTTCTGCGCCTGAAACATTTTCGTGGCAAAGCAAAAGAAGAAGCAGTGTGTGTATGATTTGTGCTTGCCACGTTTATAGGCGCTCTATTCGACTTCTACTACTTTCTCATATCTCGTTTGGTGCTGTCTCATAACTAACCACTATTACTCGTTCTCTCTCTCGCGCTCTCTTCCTTTTTCTGATTCGCGGCAGATCTTTCGCTTCTGAATTTGCACAGGCGCCGCGGCTTTGCATGGACTTTGGTGCGGATGTTTCGCCCGCCAAAGACGCGTTTTTTAAAGAGTTCTTTTTTAGTTCGATGAAGCTTAAAACATTAATAAAGAGTGGTGTGGGGAGGGGGGCGGGCGGTTAATATTCGAAAAGTAGAAATATTAATGTATACATGTATTGAAAATTAGAAATGTGCAACGAAATAGTCGCTTGCTTCCGTGTCCTTATCAAAATCCATGACGTACATATTTCCTGCCTGCTGAGACCACCAAGGTGAAAATCTCGCTTTGAGAAGTTAGGGTGGGCCTTGATTTGACTCTCTCTTTCCATCTGGCCTTGATTTGACTCTCTCTTTCTTTCTCTCTCCCCTCACTATCTCTGCCTCTCACTCTCTCTTCTCACAGACACTCGCTTTCTCTCTTTCTCTCTCTCTCGCCCTCCCACTCTTCAGATTCAACTGTATATACTGTCACAAATCCTCCTCCCCACATGGAAGATGCTAGCAACCACTGGTTGGCTGCTCCAATGTTCCTAGTGTTCCACTGTCGCGAGCGCGCCATATTTTAAATGAAATAACTACTAAAGACATTTTAGCCATGCAACTTTCATTTTGAATTTCGTCAATTTATTCTCTTTCATTCTCTCTATTTATCTCTCTGTTTCCTTCTGCTCTCTTTCTCTCTCTCTATCTATCTATCTCTCTGTTGCCTTCTGCTCTCTCTCTCTCATCCTCTCTGTCAAGATCCTCTGATCATCAGCTCAGTGGCTCTTTTATTTTGTTGCAAATATCTGGCCGGAATTGAGGAGTAGAGAGACTTGTGCCGCCCGAGCATGCACGTTTCCCCTCTGCCGCTGGCAGTGTTTGGCGTCGTCGCCTTGCACTACACCATTGTCTGGCTGGTGGTGGAGCGAGATGAGGACGGCTATCACGTCTCCAAGAGAGCCGTCTCCTTTCTGCAAGGTAACTAATTATAATGAATTATTAAACTTTTTTTTTGCTATATTTTAAGAGAACGTCGTCCAACGACGGGCTGCAATAAACGTTTTATACAAAATTTTCATTATACAAATTTCGTAATATGATACTAATACTACTGTATTGTTAAAGATTAGCACAGCGAAATGGCCTGGTGTAATGTCTTCAGGTTATGATGGGCTGCACGACAAGGTCTTTGACACTTGCGTCCTCGCCGAGCCGCCAGCTTGGACAGACGTCATGAACAGGATGCTAAATCGCCAGTTCGATCCGCTCGCGTAAGTTTGTCAGAAGAAAAGAGTTGTTGTCTTCATTTTTATTTTTACTGCTGCTATGATTACGTCTATTATAAAAATTATGCACACTAGAACAGCAATTTTTTTTTATTTTGGCGGCTATTTTGATAGCTGGACAAAAAAAGAGTATATTTTCATTGATACTACATACATATCTTAAATGTGGACAAGTAGTTAGACTCTGATATTTCAGGAAGTGCAACCACAGTTTTGTGCCCGTGACAGTGCTGGGCAAGGATGGCCGAGTACGACTGAATCCAAAGTACAGAGGACCGACGCTCGACTGCAGCGCACGGTAGAAATTGTTGGCTGTTTGGGTTCATTCATTTTCGACGGCTTCGTATTCTTCACGTTTCATTTTTATAAATATTATACGTCATTATTTCTTTTTTAAATTCAATTGTCGTCGAATAGCCGGTCTCACTTTTTAATTACTGTGTACATTTTGAAAATTTTTTAATTGAAATTAATTTAAAAAATATATATATATTTAAAACGATTTATAGCGCAGTCGAGCATAAGAAGGAACGGAGTGTTAATTTTGGCGAGTGGCACAAACTTGGTGAGAATTTTGTCTTCGCAACCGACATTATCGAGGTAGCTGACAAAAGCTTTAACCTTACAATTACAGCAAATAATAGTAGAATCTCTGTAAATGCTTAAACGCCATTTCAGGTCAACTGCAACGGCACTAACGATGATCCTTACTCGTGGCTGCACCAACAAATTTGGACTGGCCCTCGTCCAAGGTCCTTTAGTCTCTCGTTCAAAATTTCGTGTAATTTTAAAAACTAAATGAATTTATCAATTTCCAGTAATCCCGCTGGAGATCGACCGAGTCTCGAGGCGGGCGTCATCGCCGCAGCCATGGCAGAGAAGGAGTTCCGCGAGACGGGCAAGCGAAAGCTGCGACCGGGCGTCCATCTCGTCCTCTTCGACTCCATCGCCAGTCCGCAAGCGAGACGGTCGGTTTGTGATAGTTGACTAGCATCAAATATCACTTGTTTTCTTCTGCTGCTAAACTGTGAATACATTATCATGAAAATAAATGTAAAATAAAAGTTGTCTGAATCTTGTTTGTTCAATGTATTTCTGAAAATATCGCTGGAAAAAACACGCATGTTTATTGTTATAGAGATGTCAAATGTAGTTGAACATTTTTGCTCTCAGCTCCTTTCCGAAGACCGTCGCGTACATCGAGAAGCACTTTGACGCTGTCCACTATCGACATGTCAACCGAGTCGGCGAGAACAGCCATCCCAACGGCGCTGCCTTCCTCTTCAGTCAGCTTTCTTCTTCTTCTTCTTCTTCTTTTTCACCTCTCACTTAGTACATCATGCCTAATTACCTAAGCAATTAATCTAGTAAGTAGTTAATTAATCTAGTAAGAAATTAATCTAGTAAGTACCACTCGGGCTTCTGCGGAAGCTGCCACGACAACGACTCCTTCATCCTGCAGCAGTACGAAGAGGTGTGAAAAAGCTCTCATATTGGCTCTTTGTGATGATTGTTTCTAGCCGATTTTCACCATGATGTCATATTTTTTTGGATGGATTTCCATCGAGTGCCCTTGAGTAGACAGCCTCACAACCTGGCTATCGCACCTCATTTAATGTTATTATTGTTTTCAATGGCGTGCTTCTCATTGAGGTTGGCTACAAGACGATGATGGCCGAGGACTGCGCGAACGGCGTCTTCAATTGGCCCGGCTGCTGCGGCTTCATCAAGCAGCCGACCACATATTACATGCGGTTATCGTCTCTAACATTATAGTGCTACGTAGATTTTATTTATCGATTTGGTTCTTTTTTTTCGTTCTTGCTAATTGGTCTCGACTTGTAGACCCTTCCAAAACCGCCTCGAGCAGTCGCTCTCAAAGGCTCGCAAGCAAATGTCGAGCGCGCACTGCCTCGAGCCTCACATGTATCTGCTCGAATACCTCGAGAACTTCATGCGAGCCTATCCTGGTCAACGCTTATCCTTCTTCAGAAATTTTTTTAGCCGAAATAATTAAATTTGGGCAAATGAAAAAATAATATCACCTTATTGACTTTACGAATTGTTAGATATTTCTGTATGAATTTGTGGGCCAACCAATGCAAGCAGTGAATATTATATTTAGGCGTGCCTCTGGCTAGCCTCATCTGGGCCAGCTACCTCGGGCACGACAGCCCGAATCCCGTCTTCCATGCCGACAGCCAACTTCACGACTTCTTCAAGCGCAACCACGATCAAGTTATCTCGCGTGGCAGCAACGCCTTCTAATCTTATTACACGTATAGTCTCTCTCTTTTTTCTTCTTTCCTTTTTGTTTGCTGGCAATCGGAACTACATACATTCATGCATATGCAACAATATGTTCGTATTCCACATGTTTACAGCTTGATAACTCCTTCATCTTCTTGATGGGCGATCATGGACTTCGCCTAGGCAGGGTTAGGGCATAATATTTTTGTTTTCTTTTAAAATAAATGCAAGCATAATACCGATGAAACACTCGCATGAGTTTTCAAAATGCAAATCGCTTTTCCAGAGTCCATACCGTTTCGAAGCCAACAATCCGATGCTCTGGATTGCGCCGCCAAAGTGAGTCATTTATCAAGGCTTTCGTGACGTCTTCGCATCAATTTCTAATTGGTTACCTTATGACTCCTTCTCATGATAGGGCTCTGCGCTCTAATACTGACATGATGCGAAACATGCGTCGCAACGCTGGCCAACTCGTCACGCATTTCGACACCTACGCGACTCTTGTTGACATTGTTAGGGTATGATGAACTCTTTTTTTATTTATCGGATTTGAAAGCAAGATTTTGAAAATTAAAAACATAGAGATATTTTTTTATTATTTAAATATTTTTTAACTGAACCGATTGATAAAGGGTCCTTTTGGTCAATAGAGTCTTATTCAGCACGCGCCGAAATCGAACTTCACTGAATGGATGCGCAAGTATAAGGAGCCGGGCGACCGCGGCGGCTCGCTCCTCCGGCCGCTTCCTTCCGGCGAACGCAACTGCCGCACTCTGCCCATTCCGCCCAAGTACTGCCTCTGCGAGATCAACTATACCTTTATCAAGTGCGCTATTTTCTTTTCAGTAAAGCTCTTCGCGACTATTATTCTTTCCATAAGACATTGCAATCGATCGGAGTTTTGCTTTGCAGTGATCAAGAAATCAAGCAAAATGCCGGAAAAACCGCGGTAGTCGCACTCAACTCTTTGATTCAAGAAGCCGGCCTAACATCGCACTGCATCTCTTTCCATCTTAACAAGGTGTTTCTCATTGACTGTCATATAATTCCTTGAGATTTCTCTAGCGATGGGTTCGCGATAAAAAAAAACTTGATGAATTTGTTTCTTTTTTTAGGTTGCGTGGATCGCCTCGATCAATGACACGGAGGGCCTTCACGCACTCATGTTTGACGTCAAGCCAAGCGGAGGTGCCTATCAGGTTGGAGGGAGCTGGCTGTTCACCATTACGGAGTAATGAGAACAACATGAGAACTGAACGAAATAAGTGATTAATTTGATTTTGTTTTTGTTTTTTTTTTGCAGGTGTTCATACGGTTAACAGAAGGCGGCGAATTCGACAGCAGTACGCGATCGTTCATTCGGCTCAAAGCGTACGGAAGGACGGCTGATTGCATTAGCGACAACGAGCTGCGGCCGTACTGCTACTGCCGTAACATGACGACGACCTCGAAGCTCACGACGAAGGTCACCACCACCTCCAAGGTCCGATCCTCGGCGCCGCCCAAACCGATGCGCCGCCGCCCAGCATCCGTCCTCAACCGGGCCCCTCCTCGGGTGGCCCTGCCGTAGTTCAGAGTACGGAACCATCGAGTAGATCTTAGCGGTCTCTTCACAGTCAGCAAGAGGTGCAAGAGGCAACTTGAATTTTTAGGCATTCGACAAACAAAAAATGGCTCACATTATTTGATGAGGTCAAGTGTTCAACATTCAACTCTTTTATGTATCTCTGGCCTCCGATTTTATTTAACTGACTTCTTCTGCTGTTTCATGTGAAACCTTTAGAACGATTTCACGTGCCACATATAGTTTGTCTCTTGTCAATGCTGACAATTATATTAGCCTAAGTCATTTATCTACATGAAAAAGTTCCGTGACCAATAGCAGGGAAACCGTACACTATTTCCTCTGCACTAGGAATCTCATATAGCAATTTGGCATTGCATAGGTAACCAATTCAATCAGTGTAGATAGACTATAGTATGTAGATTTCTCCAGAACCGGTCACTTGATTCGATTGCTACGGCTTCACTTTTTTTTCATTCTAGAACACATGGCAATTTCGGGTTCCGTTAATACTATGTACAAATAGTTTTCCATCGTTCAGTATTATATGAGCAATTCAGAATAAAGTTAGTTCAACCCTATTCATTTAAAGTATAGAAGAAATTCCAAATGAGCGACAAAAGCAAGCACGGTCTTTGAAATGAGCAACTTCTAATGAAGATTAACTACATTATAATACTAGTGCAAAATACATACATAAACACCTCATTTCACAGTTAGTAGAATTCATTGTGCACACAGCAGACTTTTCTTCTTGCCTCGTGACGTTCCACTCGACAGTTATTTGGGGGGGGGGAGAGGGTGGAGTAGAGGTGTGTCCTCGTTGTGATATATCTATATTGAAACCTTCTGCAGCCACGCGGTACGACTTCGTGGCGCATCTGCGTAATGACAAATAGAACCGTCAAAGTTTCGAGCTTGCTTGATCACGAGGTTTTTTTTGAACGATCCAGTCTAAAAAGGGATGGACTCTCTCTCTCTCTCTCTCTCTCTCTCTCTCTCTCTGACGATGACATAACATGAGAGAAATCGATTCATTTACAGATTCATGAACACACACCCTAATGAAATCCTTCGGCATCTGAAATTGAAATGACAGAAAATAGAGGCTTAAGAACAGTTTAAGGAGCTACTCTTCACACGAAATTCATGCTCGTTATGTGTCGGAGTTTTGAGCAATGTTTTCCTGGAAATTCGCCAAAATCCTTGCTAAGAAACGTCTTCTCTTAAAGTAATGCTTATTATCGGATTTACAATCTCAATTAGTATTAGACCCTATTTGTTCTTTGTTGCAGCGATCAGTTCATACGGGAAGAGGCAGGAATAGAAGCGATAGAGGTGCTGAACGAATTGATTGAAACCGAAGGCCTAGCGAAAGACTGCGTGTTTTTCCGCCTCAAGAGGGTTTGCTTCACAATCGATCATCGGCTTTTTTTTTAATGAATTTCGCTGTGCAGGTGCAGTTTATGTCTTCAATTGGTGAAACGGCGGGCCTCCATGAACTACTCTTCGACGTGGAGCCGAGTGATGGCTCTTGTACAGTAAGCTGAGGTTTCAGCATTTCAATGAGCGAGAAGTTTGTATAAAATGAGAAAATCTTTCCAGACATTCCTCCGTCTCAAAAACAACGACGAGTTTGAAGGCAACACGCGATCATTCACTCGGAAAATTCGGGAAGCGATCGAAAAAAACAATTTTTTTTTTGAGACATGATGATGATTACTGTCCGCTCGTTTCGAAATGTGTGATTTTCGAATGACCATCTTCTCGCTTCCTCAGCCGGCGAAGACGAGCCGCCTTGACCGGTAGCAAATGATTCATCAGTTGATACCGGTCAAGGTACTAATACGAGTGCACGTGGAGACAGAGTGCGAGGAAGACAAGAGAATGGAAATAGGGACTGTATGTCTTGATGACTTTATGCATTTCCAAAACCGGATACACACAGAACGCGTAAAGAATGGATACAGAAAATGGCTCAATGTACATCATAGTTCAATGCTTTGCTGACTTACTCACATCCTCCGAGAACGCTTTAAAATTGTTTTCATACTTTATCCATTTTAGACGTGTTACATTTTGCAAGTATAAACTGCTTTCTCGTCAAAGATACGGGAAGAGGACGGGAGACAGATAGCAGTACACTTAAAAGTGTGAGGCTCAAAACTGTAGAGATGATTAGAATTCATTAATAAATAATCAAAAGTAGAAAAAGTCGCTTCATATGGCTAAATGTTGTGCCCGATATCTCAGTGAAACCACGGAGGGGCTCGCAGAAATATAAGAAGAGAAGCGCAGTCTTGAGAAGCATGGGAAGGGGAGAGAGGCATAGGAGAAGAGAGACAGTAGGGAGGGGAGAGGGGAAAGAGTGGTGCATAAGGAGAGCGATGCAGCCTCACACGAGCGAAAAGTGATGATTGGATGAATTCTTTCCAAAAGTCTTTTCCAAAATCAACCTTAAGCCGACTCGGTATCTCTCCTTCCTCTGCATCCTTTTCCCCTTCTTTGTCAACGACCACCACCGTCTCACTATCTCCTGTGTCGAATATGCCTTCCTGATAAATCTGAGGCTGACCGGCCCTCGTGTCGCCAGGGGAACATCACAAAGAGGCTATGCAAGAAGGGGCTCATGCTTACTATTTCTTGGCTTGCTGAGCGAGGTGCGAGAAGATTGAAGCTAGTTGGCAGTTCATGATGTCATGAGAAAAGTACTTCATCGCTTTTCTCTTTCTACGTTGCTCTGCGTCCGAGGGTCAGTATTACTTCAGAATTTTTCAATCCTTCATTGAAAATCTTCTTTATTAATTATTCCTTATTGTTAGAGCTATTCGGGAACTTGCTCCCCTTTTCTTGTCTTACGAAGGGCCATTATATCTTTCATATGTATGTACGTATGTAGCTATCATTGAAATAATTATTCTCATAATATGTTTTACATATGTTTTGTGTAAACATATACATACAAATCGGTCACGTTATTCGGGAGTGCCGCACGAGGCGGCGTCAAAACCAATGCTATCCCGTATTTTATGCCGTGCTATGCCGTATCATTCGGCACTTCCCGACCATCCACGATAACATTCCAAATTAATGTGTAATCACCTGCGTCGCCATTCGCTCCTCACATGAGACCATCAAGTTTAATACATTCCATTCAGCGATCACGTTCCAGATGATGATATACATATACATATAAAGCAAAGAAATTCGTATAAAATTTTAAGCGCTTCGAAAATTTCGCTCTAAATTGTGGCTTGTTGCCTTGGCTGCCAGGACTGGCTGGCTTCTTAGCCAAAACGCAAAAAAGGCTCGCGTTATATGGAGTGCATGTGACATGTTACGAAATGTCAGCCATTTCTGAACTTTTTTTAAACAGTCTTCACAGTCGTGCTCACCAAAGTCGAAAAAGGATCTCAGTTATCGGAAATCGTACGAAAATGGTATTCAACTCGCAATTCCACTTCATATTAATTTATTAATGTTATTAATATTTATATATATTGAACCCAATATCGTTCTGTAGGGTATCTCGGTATTAATGCCTATTTGATTCTCTTGCAGGATTCCATTTTTAATATGAGTACTTCAAGAAAAATTTGGTGCAAGCTCTATGTACATATATCGCAAAAAAAGTTTCTGCCATATTCATCAAAGCTAGAAACATTTAAGATCTTCTTTCGTCGCTAAGCATCGCCGTGGAAATAATAGGAATTGGACAAACATATCTGACGAATCCTGAAATGTCTTTTCCATATGAAAGAGAAAGTTGCATTGCAACTGCTCCATCTTTTTTGTTCAAATCGTAATTTTTTTTTTCTTAGCATCCATCGCGGTGTAACGTCTTTTTGCTAGCAAAATGAGATTTATTTTAACGATAAAAAGAAATGTCAGCAGTCATGAAGGCGGCGTCCATGCTCGTCCTTCTCCATCTTCTTCAAAATGCGAACAGCACGGTTAATTTCGTTGAAGTTTTCTGCCAAAATAAAGTTATACAATTCTAAATTTGTTGAATACAATTCTTAATTTGTCAAATACAATTGTGATTTGTCAGATACAATTCGTAATTTGTGAAGTGTAATTCGTGTTTTCTCAAAGCTTCCATGCGCGTACAAGAACAACGTGGCGTCGACCGAGCGGCGGCTGATGCTCATGCTGCTCCACGGGATCGCGACTCTTCCAGAATGCACGAGCGAATGCGACAAGGTATGAAGATATGTACATACACTTCTGTATGTAAATATGTAGATCATAGAAACATGCACATGCGCAACTCCATTCTGTGACTTTAAATAAAACGCAAATAAGAAAAAAATTTCATGCACCATAATTTATTTGGTGGCAAAGTATTTTTTTTTTAATTCAAAGCAAGTGATTCGGAATCGGTCATAATCGAGCGATAAGATGTCTTCCCTCCCCATCTTCGATCCCTCGAGCATTCACTAATGCCTTGATTAACTGGATAGATCTTTTTAAGCTCACCGAATGCAAAGCGGTCGCATTCGATGGATGCGGCGCCCGTTGCGCCATTCTTGGCAGCTTCGTCAGCAACACTTGTCAGCCTCATCCGCTCTACTTCAAGTCAGAAGCATGCGCGGCGACGACTACCGCGGATAATTCCACCAAAAATGCAACCACGGCAGGGACGTCCACGACCACAACAATGGTGGAGCCGTCCATAAACACAACCACGGAGACGGAGCCGCTCACGACCACTACCGCGGAAAAACAGTCTACAACAACGACAACGGTTATACAGCCCACGACCACAACAACGGTTAAACCGCCCACGACCAAAACGACGGTTATTCCTTCTACGACAACAACTACGGTTATACCGTCCACGACCACAACAACGGTTAGACCGTCCACGACTTCAACCTCCGACAAGCCGTCCACGACCACAACAACGGTTAGACCGTCCACGACTTCAACCTCCGACAAGCCGTCCACGACCACAACAACGGTTATACCGCCCACGACCACAACAACGGTTAAACCGCCCAACAACGGTTATACCGCCCACGACCACAACAACGGTTAAACCGCCCACGACCACAACAACGGTTATACCGCCCACGACCACAACAACGGTTAAACCGCCCACGACCACAACAACGGTTATACCGCCCACGACCACAACAACGGTTATACCGCCCACGACCACAACAACGGTTATACCGCCCACGACCACAACAACGGTTAAACCGCCCACGACCACAACAACGGTTATACCGTCCACTACCACGACTACGAGCACAACGACTACGACGACAACGACTCCGACCACAACGACCACTACTGTGGCAGGTCAGCAGAATTTGTCATCTGCACATGCCTTTTTTGTCAGTATTTTTGGGTCCTTTTCTAAAGGCATAAATTATAAGTAATGGGTGCATAACTTGTATTATGTTAGTTGAAGAATGCATTTGCATTCTAATTTTTTATCACTTGTATTTTAATTTCATAAATGATCTTCTCTTGTAGTCTTCTCAGTTGAAGAATGCACTTGTAATCTAATTTCAAAATATTCTGGTCTCATTTCAAGACTGTGCCCTTTCAGCGTGCGCACTGTGCACACGCGAGCAGCTGAGCACGACTGGGACGCTGCCGACTGCCGTGCCATTCGGGGACATCTCCATCACGGCAGATGCAACGGCTGCCTCTCACTGACGCTCACCTGCAGCGCTTCCGCTTATCCATACATAATGGTTAGGGGGCATTCTTTGCTCAGTACTCTCGTACGTTATTTATTTATTTATATACCGTATTTTCTCTATTAGTGCCCCTCCCTCTATTAGAACCCCCCCCCCCCTCTAATAGTACGCCATCCCCTTGAGAGCGCCATTGAATAACAGTACCCCTCCCTCTGATAGAACCCCCCCCCTCCAATAGTGCTCCCCGCCCTAATAGTCTAATACCTCAGCTCAAGACGTAGTTCGAATATAGAAAGTAGGGTACATACATACAGTACCGCTCAACAACCAGGGGTGCAGGAACTTTCGGAACTTTCGGAAAGTTCCAAAATGTCCGATCAAATTTGTGCGTTTCTCGATAACCGCACGTCGATTTGGTTTGCATATTTGGATTCAGGCACTCGGTTTTCACCATAATTGAGCATTAAAATGTCAAGATAATGCATATTCACCAAAACGGAAAATTTGTGAATTTAGTGGTGCAGGAACGCCACAATTCGAAGTGCGTTAATGTGTCTTCGTGTCAGTGAAATTTATGAAGGCATTTGCTCGAATAGTATAACTTTAAATTGCAGTTTCAGACTTCATATTTATTATCCTTTTGTCTTATTAAGTGCCTTTTAATGTTACAAGTAAAAAAGTAACAAATCTTGCAAAAGAAATTGAAGAAATTTGTTCAAAAGCAGAACCGAACACCAGCCACTCCGCTCATCCGTTTTGCAAGCATACCAATACTCGACCTGGTCAAACGGCTGCCCACCTTCAAACAATTTTATTGTGCATTTTGACGTTGTTCTTCAGAGCTGGTAGAGGCCATGCCACGAAAATTCCAAACGTTCCGTAGTCTTCCGTACATTGCCAGATTTCAATTTCGAAAACATAAAAACATACTCTCTCCGCGTTGGAAAATATTTTTTTCTTCCCAAATTCACTTTCGCTTCCCAAATTCACTTTCGCTCTCTCTCTCTATCTCTTTCTCTATCGCTGTTACTTCTTGATTTGTTCTCTCTTTGCTTCGCTTTGAAAGATCCCCCACTTTGAGCTATCGTTTTGACGCTGGATTGCAATTTTGTTTGTCTGACGTTTCCCCTATCGCGGTAAATGTTTTGCTGCGCTGTTGGATTTCAATTCTGGAAAAGTACATTCAAAAAATATTTTGCGCGGAGAGAGTATGTTTTTATGTTTTCGAAATTGAAATCTGGCAATGTACGGAAGACTACGGAACGTTTGGAATTTTCGTGGCATGGCCTCTACCAGCTCTGAAGAACAACGTCAAAATGCACAATAAAATTGTTTGAAGGTGGGCAGCCGTTTGACCAGGTCGAGTATTGGTATGCTTGCAAAACGGATGAGCGGAGTGGCTGGTGTTCGGTTCTGCTTTTGAAAGAATTTCTTCAATTTCTTTTGCAAGATTTGTTACTTTTTTACTTGTAACATTAAAAGGCACTTAATAAGACAAAAGGATAATAAATATGAAGTCTGAAACTGCAATTTAAAGTTATACTATTCGAGCAAATGCCTTCATACATTTCACTGACACGAAGACACATTAACGCACTTCGAATTGTGGCGTTCCTGCACCACTAAATTCACAAATTATCCGTTTTGGTGAATATGCATTATCTTGACATTTTAATGCTCAATTATGGTGAAAACCGAGTGCCTGAATCCAAATATGCAAACCAAATCGACGTGCGGTTATCGAGAAACGCACAAATTTGATCGGACATTTTGGAACTTTCCGAAAGTTCCGAAAGTTCCTGCACCCCTGGTTGTTGAGCGGTACTGTACATCGATTAAGATGAAGACAACACAAGTAGAGAAATTACGCGACCGGTGAGAATAATAAAAATGATGCATGTAAAGAAAGGAACAGAACAAGCACCGTTGTAGGATAAAGTAGGATAATATTACCGGAAGGATGGTGCGTTTATATTACTTTTTTTTAAATTCTGAACCGTTGGGAATTCCACGCTGCCAACATTAAAATCCTAAGCAATCTTCCATTTTCAATACAGCAATGATGTATCGCCAAAATGACCGATTCCCATGGGCAACAACAAAGTCGTTCGTCGTGGAAAACAATATGTATTGATCCGTATATATTTAGAATCGTCTTATTTTTAAACATCCAGCACGCTATAATTGATGGCAAGGTGGTCAGCTATTGAGGGTTAAAATAAGCCTCGGACGTTTGAGTACTTCACCAAACAAAAATTTTATGCGGAATTTCATTTACATTTCTTAAAAAAAAATCAATATGGTCCAAGGTGTCTAGAATGAGATATTTAACTCCTTTGATTTATGAGCGCAATTTAGTGTTATATTCAAATGGTTAAAAAGACAAAATGAAGTTACAATCGATTTTTGCTAGAATGTGAGAATGAGACAATAATCTCCAGTTCAATTCGTTTGCGGCGGGCGGCACATCTCTCGTGTTTTTGCTCCGGTGCGGGCCGGGCGGTTGGATCATTCCCCAGTCGGGCCTCGTCGCCTATCTAGCAGAATGTGCCCCTTAAACTCAGGTTACCGTAATCTACCTCTCCCTCTCTCTCTCACTCCCTCTCCCTCTCTCTCGCTCTCCCTCTCTCTCTTACTCTCTACTACTCTCTTACTCTCTCTTACTCTCTCTTACTCTCTTACTCTCTCTTACTCATCTGTCACTCTTGCGATTGTTGTGCCCTGAATCGGTCGCTCCCACAGTCACTTCCCTTCATCCGTCACTCTCCATAATTTCTCTTTGAACTCAAACCTTCTTAGAAATTCACGCTGCGCCTCTTCCGTCCGGAGAGCCTATCCACCTCCTGATGAGATGCGAAGTTTTCATACTTTGAATTTCTGAAATCCTCATATGCATAAAGCGAACAGCTCGTTTCACTTCTTAAGTGCCTGGCCATCGTTAACACTGCATACAAATATTTAACTCCAGTTACATATAATAGATATTCTATGCATATTTCATATTGCTCACCTCGCAGTACTGGACCAGCCCGAGACAGGGCTTAATAGAAATCATCGGGGCCAGTGCGGAGCCGGCGTTATCGCATGCGGGCCAGCCAGGACCCCAAAGCTCTCCCTCAATGCATTTGCCCAACGTATCAACTTTTTGAAAGTCTGGCTCGGCACGGCGCGTCCGTGGGCCTTGGAAATTAGGGCCGGGACCGGCCCGATAAACAGCGGGCCTACCTGCCCCCCTCCAGATATTTTGGAAGTTGGGGCCGAACACGATAATAACCAAGCTATCTCTCTCATAACCAAGCTACTGCCAATTCGAAAATAAACACCGATTTCTTTTCATCTTAGAAAAACGGGTATGTTAAACTGGTCAATGGAACTGAAATGGTGAGAGAAATGTTCCTAAAAACTTCTCAGCGCATATAAGTCCGCCGAACTTTACAGATGAACTATAGGTGCAGATTTTTCTCGCGACTTTCTGTTTTGTCAAATTTGTTATCAGAAAGTAAGGAAAAATCTGCACCCATAGTTTAACTGTTCTTTTATCTGACACGAACGAAAAGGCACTTAAGTGTTGTGGAAAATGCAAATGGTGACGTATAAAAGCAGCACTGGGCGTCATTTACGAATCACTCTTCGCTTCGCTCTCTTCCATTCGTCCACTTGCTTCCTCTCGTGATGGCCGACGCTGGAACCGACTCTGCCCCCGAGGCCGACCCGGCCGCCCTTCTCAAGCAGTACGGCGCCGAGTTCGAGAGCGCCGCGGACGAGTACAAGGCCAGGGCACTCGCCCTCCAAGGAGTCAGTTTGCCGGTTATTCTCTCTCTTTCTCTCGCTCTCTCGCATTATAAATGTCGACTCATTTTCCCTTGCAGTCCGTCCAGGAGCTGGTCGCCTCCTACCAAGCCTCGCTGCTCGCCCAGAAGGACGTCGCCATTGCCGCCCTCTCCAACATGGCCGTTGCCTCCCCGCCACCTCTGTAGGTTTCTGCGGATTTCTGCCGCTAATTTAGAATCTGGAAACTTTCTCTGGAAAATTAGAATCTTTATCTTAAGTTAGTATTTTAATGTAGAAACCGGAAAAAACTGAGAGAGAGAGTCAATTCTTGCAGGCTCTGTAGATCTTCCTGTGGTCTTCGGTGCTCGTGCTCGGAGCGTCGGTGTCCTTCTCTCTCGGCGCCACTCTCCTCTACCTCTTTATCGGCGCCTTCCTCGGCGGATTCGGTCGTCGCCGTCCTCACCTACGCCTACCACTCCTCCCTCAAGGGAGTACGTGTGCATTTCTGAACTTATTGGTGGGCTAGAAAGATTGTGATCTGGTAAGAAAGTAAATGTTTACAGTCGTTACTGGCGGACAAGGAATTCGCTTCTCTCTGACTGCTACGCCAGCCTCGCCGGTCTCCTGCTCGGCTCAGCATTCGCTCAACTTCACGTCTTCGCTGAGCCCTTCGCCTTCGTCCTCCCGGCCATCGCTGGCATTGCCTACTACGTCTGTTGTATAATCTGAGCATGCCGAGAGGAATGATACCGTATCCAATCTTCTCTCATACCCTACAGTATTCTTTAATACAGTACGTCGCTCCCACCATCGGCTCGTCCCGCGTGGATCTGCTCGCCGCTTCCCTCGGCGAAGCGTTCGCTGCTCTCTTCGCCGTCGGAGTTCTCCTCGGCTCGGTCAGAATGATTGATTATCATCCAAATATTTCTCAATATCTAATCACTTCAGACCTCGGCGTCGTACGTGGCCTTCGTAACCCTCTACACTCTCGCAGGCTTCGCGGTGCTGCAGTCCATCTATGCTCACGGGGCCGAGGTATATACATATAAACTATGTATATATAAACTTGCTTATATTTACGATTAGCCTGCTCATGCTCACGTCCACCAGCTGGCGTATCTGACAGCGTACCTCTATACGCGAAGGTTCTCTGCCTCTTCCTCTTCGGCTCGCGCGAGCCATTCGCGGCAGAGGAAGGCAGCGAGTAGAACCTCAGTCGTTATTCTACACCGCAGCCCTCGGGGGACCCTTCTCTCCCGCACCCCTCTCGTCCTCCAATTCCCCCTCACTCGTCTATCTCAACGGTAAAGGCCAGGTGGCTGAATATGGGGCTGTGTTGAATAATAGAGCCATGTACATACTACTTATTACCACCGCCATTACCTTGTCCTCTTTTAATTGCTATTTTCATGGTACTCCAAAGATGTCCATCATGTTAACGAATGGCAAAATGCTTGTGGGATATATACGGCAGGCAAAAATTGGAATGTACATATATGAGAACGCTGAGCTTCAGAATTGTTGCTTTTGCGAGCTTGTTTTTCTATCTCCCAATATGCAGAAAAAAAAGCAAATTAAGCATTAAGTTTTTTGCACATTGACGGTGGGAAAGAGAGGTTTCGCAAGATGTTTTGATAGTCAGTTAGCAAATTGCTGTATGCATAGAATCATGCGTGTGTGTAATGGCAGGAAGGAAGGCAAGCAAAATGATCACTTCATGATTCGCAGTTATTAATGATGTTATACGTAAACAAGAAAGAAGCGAAAATATTAGCCGGCTGTTCATTTGCACCTGCACCGAGAAATATCGCTAAAACTGCATTAAAATAATGAAAATGGGAAAAGTAGACCTGTTGGCCAGTAAAGGTGCAACTTTTCAAGGAGGAGACATGACGTGAGCAGAAAACGTATGTGCCACCTTTAATGGGTGCAAAAATAATGGATAGGCTTGATTACTATTTTAGCCTTCGTATGCATGTTTCGCAATTTCTCTTCTATCACGGGCATTGCTGATGCAGACGGACGCATTTCTTTAGTTGTAGCGTTCAAGGCAGTCCAAAGATGCCGATCTTGTTCACAAATGGCAAAATTCTGGTCTACCCGACAAGCAAAAATGATGTCTTTGCAAGGGTTTATTACTAATGAGTCTAATTGAAAACTGCAAAAATTCGAAGAAAAAAATCTGAAATCATAAGCAAGTTGAACAGAGTTCATCCTTAACATTCTTCATAAAAGAAAGATGAAAACAAACTTGCGTATTCATTTTCATACGCCAAATGGTAAAATTAATTGCGTGAAAATGAAAGTTATTAACAATGCTTTGAACTATCCAAGGAATGTTTGCTTCGATAATAAAACATAGTTCAATTCCTTCAGTTCTCTTCAACTTAATTAAGACGCCCTTTATTTCTTATATATTCATGCACTGTTCACATATGAATGTACATAATAAATATTAAATAATGCATATTAAATACGGGCTCCCTTTCTTGTTATTCGAATCAACGAGAGACTAGAGCAACTGCTGAGATGGAGGAAGCTCCCGTTCCGCTTCTTGGCCGCTTTTCGCTTGTGCTAAGATGAAAGCAGGCCTTTCGGATCGAATGCGAGAAGAGAATGAGGAACCTGGGCGATTTAGAAACCTGTATACATGGATAACTGCATATACACGATTTTTGGCGCCTAAATGAAGTGCTATGGAGAAGAATTCATTTATTTGCTTCGCGTTCGCGTTTTCTATACTCTCAGTATAAAAACAGATAACATCCCATTGAAAACTAATAATTAATAACCACTAATTAAAAACCACTAATTAAAAAAAAACAATATTTTTCTAACCAGAATGGTGTGACGCATGCTGCCGTAAAAGTAAGCGGAGATGCAATGAAGATATCAGCGAGCAGTAAAATGAAATTGGATGGATAAGATCTCGAGAATATCTGGAAGAAGCTAATTAGAGAAGAAATACTATCATCATCGTAATAGTGCTTACCCAAAGGGTACCTAAAGAGTTCCAAGAGGTACCCTGGCAGTCAATAAAGGGTCCCTAGTCGCATTCTTAATCGTTACTTTTGAATAAATGAAGGGAAATACTTTTGAATAAGTGAAGGGAATTAAGCGCATAAACAATGTAATATTTGTTTTATCGTAATTTTAAAATTAGAGACTTTTGAATGCTTCTCGGAATCGCTGACGCAAAACAAAAATTGGCCTAATTTATAAGACGCACAGATGTATGTACATACATACATACATACATACATACATACATACATGGCTTGCGTACTTTTTTCTATTGTCCACCGCAAACCTGAGTTGCTTGGTAGAGAAGCTGTGCTGCGAAGCTGGCAGCGGACATGACAATGATGCCCTGCTCCAAGTTCGCTGTTGTTTTACCCTTTGGCCCATCCTGAAAGTACCTGTACAAGTTAAATTAGTACAAATAATCATGAAAACATTGCATGTCTTCAGCAAAACTACGAACGTTTTTCATGAAAACCTTTGCAAAACGTGTTCCTGAGATAATGAGCAGGTAAAGGTTCATGAGAAGTGTTAGAATATTCAGCACTGCGAGATACACCGTCTCGAGCAGTTCCAAGGCCTGAAAATTATGTATTATAGGGTAATAATGGCATCGATCACAAAATTACTTGAATATTTAATTAATAGATGGAGCATTAAATTCAGCCGTAATCTACTTGCTATTTACTGAATCGCTCTAAATAGCATGCTCACTCGTCCTTGTTTCCCACAATCGAGAATTCAAGAGTGTTGTATGGCTTTACTAAACAGTTAGCTAAGATAAAACGGCATACTTTACTAATTCCAGCGTCAAAATCGAAGTTGGGAGACGGCACGCAGAGGACTTCGTCTGTGGGCGCCATTCTACAGGCGTACGTAGTGGTGAAGAAGCCAAAAGGGAAGCAGAAGAACAGAGGAGACAGGAAGAGCAGTGACATGGAGATACGGAAGAGTAGTGCTTTTTGCTGTAATTTTCACTTTTTCTCTGCTTTTGTTTTTTATTTGCTTTCTTGAACGTTATCAGCGTATCTATACTAACAATAAGCAGTAAATAATAGCAACAACAAAAAACAGAATTAAATTTAGCTCGACCTCTTGAGTGATAGCAGGACGAGACAGGATGACGGCGCGATTTAAGGCAATTATGAAAAGGCCCTGCAGCTGCATTCCCTGTCAATAAGAAAGAAATTATATTAGAATAGCAGTAGACGCTTCTAGAAGTGGAACTCTGTTGTATGTGAGAAAGTACCTTTGGGGTATGGCTCAATTGGGAATCAGTTCAGATATCTATGTATGTATGTATATGACTATTGTAAGTTCGAACAATGCAAAACTTGTCAATTCATTCGACAAAATGACTTGGAAAAATCCTCTTTTTTTTTACTTGGGCGTAGCGAACGAGTCCGGATGCCAATGACGCCAAATTCGCTTTAAGCAAAAGTTGGAAGAAAGGAACTGCAAAGGCAAGCCCGCTGAGCTGGACGGTCACCAAGTTCATCAGCAGCGCGAACATGTCCTGAAATTTTCTTCTCAGCTTAAGCTCCGCCCACTCGTCCACTCATCATTATAATAGGAAGATGAAGACGACTGCTGACAACGAAGCCGCAGAAAACGATGAGCCGAATGGTTACAGAGCCATTGAAGATGCGATCTCTGAGGATGCGGAGATATACGACCGTGGCAATGGCGAAAGTTGGAAAGGAGAAGAAGACCATCAGCGAGACAGACACCGGCAAGCCATAACGGAAGAGGCCTTTCTGGAATTGTAAGAAAATACAATAAAGAAAAAAACAAACAATTTGTTACCGAAATACGTCATAGAACATTATAAAGTTTAAAAATTATAAATGTCAAAAATATTAAAACTTTAGAAGAAGAAAACACTTTCACTGTAGTAACATAATGGAAAAAAAATCGTTAAAACGAACAATGACGTCATTATCGTTGTCCATTGTGTAGTTGTTGAACGACACTAAAAAGCTTCAACACTCAATTTGTCAACAGTTTGATCTATAAACGCGTGTAAAATATGTATATATGAGATTATTCATCTCCAAGTACTCACAAGGAACAACGATAAGAAAATGAGCTTGCTTTTTCAGCAATGCTCATGATAAGGAAAGGAAGAGAATATCGTGAAGGTCTTTTGGCGAGATTTATCATAATTGTATCTTTTCGCAGTGACGTTAAAACGACACGTCAAAGTTTGGAAGGAAGTAGAAATGTCTAGAAGAATTGAAAACAGATTTGTAATAGCGTAAATCAAAGGCTATGCAATGTCAACAGGTAACGTCAAGAAAAAATGAATATACAATTTACATTTTCCAAGATATCCAGTGCAAACGATGTAACTTTAAAAAAATTATTTCGATACTCATAAGAAATTGTATACATATAAGACAGTGTGAATTAAAAAGTTTGGTTTTTTTTCTGCAATTTTCGATTAAGCTGTTTTTTTTGCCAAATTTGGCAGGTAAAACACACAAGCAAATGTGGCAGTATTTTATTCATTGATTCAAACTTGTCATGACAAATAAGACGGTTAATAAAATGACGGGCACAATGTACAAGCGAAGAAAATGGCTGAGCCACAGAAATGTGTCCTAATGATTGACAACCCGGCTTCGGCATATTTAACAGTAAAATAATTTGGCGTGGCAAAAATAGAGGTCTTTAAAAGTGGATTCATAGCATGCCAAATTTGACGGCCTCCAAATTTTCCGTGGCGCAATTTGCATATGTTCAAAATTTCAACGGTTTTGGTAAGCCCTTCACTTATAAAAAATGTCACAGCCAAAATAAACAGCTATCAGAATTGGCAAAAGGATTTGCCATTTTTAACAGCTGTTAAACGTGCCACGAGGAAGCGGCTGTCGGCCGAGGAACTTGGCAATTTTTACAGCCGTCAAAAATGGCAACTTGGCAGATTCAGCGGGCAGAAAAAATGTCAAGCCAAATTTTTGACCCCTTCAAAAGTGGCAAACCAAATTTTTGACCCTTCAAAAGTGGCAAGCCAAATTTTTGACCCTTCAAAAGTGGCAAGCCAAATTTTTGACACTTCAAAAGTGGCAAGCCAAATTTTTGACCCTTCAAAAGTGGCAAGCCAATTTTAACGGCTGTAAATAACGGATGGCCGTTTTGACGGCCGTTAAAAAAGGCAAATCATTTTTTGACTCCAAAAAAGGCTCATGGCACAACATTCCTACTAAAATAGGATTTAGCTCTCCTCGCATCACTAAATTCACATATGCATCGTTATATAACAGATAAGAAACAAAAAAAATATTTAGATCAGTCATGAAACAGGACTGCTTCTACATTATAACAGTCATTACAACATTCTAGAAATCAGTTGATAAATGCTAGCAAGGTTAACATACCAGCCACTAGAATGGCCATCATGACTGGAATAGGTAACTCTTCCAGCTGCGAGATGCATGGCCCCGTGTGACTTGATCAGTGAGAATCCCTGGCCACGCAAGATTCACGAAGGAGGAGGGCCGTAGCCAGTTTCGCCGCTGCCAGAACCATCATCGACTTCGCCACCAAAGAAACCACGGCGAGGACCGGCGGCACTAGCATCACCTCTTGAAATAGATTCTCGTTCATTTACATATCAATTATTTTTGGCAAAGCAGAAAAAATGAAAACTATTAGCCAACAAGTGCACATTAATGAAAGATTTTATAACCCAAGAAAACATCCAATCGATTTAACTTTCATTCAGGTTTATCAGCATTTTTAAAGAATGAGGACATGAGAATATAGATATGAGATTAATTAATATGTAAATATATAGATTTCAATAGCTGACGTAATTGGCTGCTTCGAGGCATGCCTACATTAAAGGAAAACAAAACAGTTAAATCAACAAATGAACTTTAAGAGGGAAAACTAAAACTAAAACGAAGAGGCTGTGGGGACCAATACTATTTAAGCAGGTGTGAGAGGCTTATGGAAGATATAAATGAGCGAGCTAGAGATGCACTGATAAATATCTCATTAGGCAGTTTATTCCAATCATTAACTACTCTATTCGACAAAAAATACTTGAAGCTTTTATTTTTACATAGGAAATGAGTAATCTTAAACCGATGGCCTCTAGTGACTGTATTAGGGAGAAGACTAAAGAGTTGCCTGGGGTCTATTTCGACGAGGTTTGCAAATATTTTATAAGTAAACATAAGATCTATAAAATGTCTTCGGGATGCGAGAGTGTGACAAGAGAGAGTAGAGAGACGGGCCGAGTAAGAAAGCTGTTTGCCAATTCTTCTAAAGACGAGACGCGTAAATAAACGTTGGATATTTTCTAAGTGGTTGTGCGAGGAGGCAGAAAGTTCCTTATGAGGGTTCCAAATTTCACTAGCATATTCAAGGATGGGCCGTACATAAATAGTGAAGAGACGCATAAGTAGGGCCGGATTATGGGAGCGGAAGTTCCGCAGAATCAGAAGAGCTCGAGCGCGCGCTTTATTGCAAATGATTCTGATATGTTCAGTAAAAGAAAGGTCATTAGAGATGGTAACACCGAGATCACAGAAGTGGTGGGCAATGGAGAGTGGCTGGCCATTTAGAAGAGGACAGAAAGTAGGGTGATTTTGACCTATGCTCATAAACTGAGTCTTGCTAACCGATATTGTGAGGCCCCAGCGGTTAGTCCAGTCCTGTATGTTGTCAAGCGCAATTTGGAGGAGGGTTGTATCATTAATAGTATACAATTTCGCATCATCAGCATAGAGAGTGCACGAGGCGCCAGGGGGCAGACAATCTGGTAGATCATTTATGTAGATGAGGAAAAGTAGTGCAGCTATGACGGACCCCTGAGGTACACCTGAGAGCACAGGATAAAATGTGGATCTAGAATCTTCGATAGTAACTTGAAGAGAACGGCCAGAAAGAAAAGAGCCAATGAACCGAAGAAGGCAGCCGGATATTCCGTAAGCTGCAAGTTTATGTAGTAGAAAACTAATAGGAACACTATCGAAAGCCTTAGTCAGATCAATGAATACTACAGAGACAAATGATGATAAGTTGACTGCTTTGTACCAGTCGAAAAGTGAGACAAAGAGCGCAGAGCTACACGATCGCTTAGCACGGAAGCCATGTTGGAAGGATGATAAAAGACGGTTTGATTTAAGATGGGAGGTAATGTCTTCACAAATTATCTTTTCAAATACTTTAGAAATTGCTGAGGTCAGAGAAATCGGTCGGTAATTGTTGGAGTCACTGGGGTTGCCTTTCTTTTTAAATAGAGGGCGAATAAGAGCAGTCTTCCATGCACTGGGGCAGGAACCATAGATAAGTGCCTTGTTAAAGATAATCGACAATGGAATGGCCATCGCGTCTGCGGTGCCTTTAAGAAATGCATAAGGTATACGGTCAGGATTGGTAGAGTTCCTGAACGGGAGCTTTCGAAGAAAGGAAGAGATGCGAGCTGCGGAAAGATCGAGATAGTCTAGAGTGGCAGTAGTGCGTGATGGAAAGAGAGGAGGCGGCGAAGAAGGGACATTTTTAAAAGAGTTGGCAAATTGGCTTGCAAAGAGCTCGGTTTTTGCATCACTGCTAGAAATTGTTGCGCCAGTAGTTGTGATAAGAGAAGGGATACTAGGTTTCTCTTTGAGACGGCTGTTTATGAAAGAAAAGAATTTTTTAGGATTTCGCGAGAGAGTCATTTTCTTTTCCTTAGAACGTTCAAGCTTACGGAAAGCACGGCGGAGTTTGGTTGATTTGGCATGGAATGCAGCAAGACCGTAGATGTGGCGTTTCTGATAAAGCCTTCTAGTGGCACGAAGAAGACGAAGAATGTTTCTAGGATAGCGGGAGAGCTGAGGGCTGACAGTTCGTACAGGAACAGTAGAGTCAATTATGCTTCTTATGATAGTGGCAAAACGATCATACAGAGTGTCAATATTGGTATGAGGGTTAAGAAGAGATGACCAATCCACAGATAGAAGAAGGGAATTAGCTGCGTTGAAATCAGCGTTTCTATAGTCGGGATATGAATGTTTTTTGACTGGAGGGCTACAAAGAGAAATTCGGCAGACAGCCATACAGTGGTCGAGAGACGGAAGAGGAGGGAGGACAGTACAGCCCTTTACCATTTCAGGGTTTGTTGCAAAAATAAGATCCAAAGTGCTATCAAGTCTAGTAGGGGAGCGAACAAGCTGAGATAAACAGGCAGAGATAGAGAACGAGAGAAGAGCGATGGAGGAGTTGGAAGGAGGACAGACAACTAGGTCATTCCAATCAATTTCTCTGCAGTTAAAGTCGCCGCATATGAAGTGAGGGCATGCGTGTTCCGAGAGAAGATCATAAATAGATGGCATTTACTAAAATCATCTTCAGAGCAGGAAGGACTGCGATATATAACTGAGATTATAAAGATATTTTTGCTGGTCTCAATTCGAATGGACAGAAATTGGCAGTAAATAGAGAAAGAGTGCGAGTAAAGTATGGAGGATGAGAAGCGCGTGTTTAATAAAAGTGCAACACCCCCACCAGGGGATTCAGAAATCCTATCAGTTCGGTAGACAGTGTACAACCCATTGAGAGAGAGGGAGGCGTCAGAGAGCCGGTCAGGGCTACCCCACGTTTCTGTGATGGCAAGAAAGTCTATAGCGTGGCTGGACAATAATAAGTTGAGAATATCAAGCTTATTTGCAAGAGAGCGAAAATTAACGAGATAAAGACTTAGGAGAGAATTGTCATCATATCGATGATCTGGTGATGATGATAAACACGGATCTGCGCAGGAGCTTGTTAAGATAATGGAGGGAGAGAGTGAGGAAGAGGCGCGATCCCGAAGAGATGCGACCTAGCCAGAGGAATTAAGGAGAGGCGCAGTGGGCGTAGATGGGGCGACAGAGGAGAGAAGGACTGAGGGGACAGCTGACTGATCCGTCGCCAAAGGAGAGGAGTGTGGAGTCGACTTGTTGTCGGCTCGCTTAGCTGCTTCCTCGTCCTCGTCATCCTCAAGGTGCGTCTCGAGCGTCCGCTTCCGAAGACGCTGTCCACTGGAAATACTCGCGGCAGAGAGCGAGGCCAGCTTCCTCGCGAGCGCCTTGTGCGAAATAGGCTTCTTCCCGCGTCGACCACGCACAGCGGGGGTAGACGGCGGAGCGTTCGCGAGAGAACGCTCGGGGGAAGGATTCGCGCCTGCTGCCAGGGATACCGGCCTGTTCCTGTTGCTGTTAACAAAAGTTCTGGAAGCAGAGAGAGGATCAGAAACTCTACGGCCGCTCGAGGCGGCTTTTTGTTGGTTAGCTAGAGAGCGAGGAGGAAGGGGACGTGGTGAGCGAAGCTCAACCACTTTTTCATCCCTAACAACAAACCGCAGCTCACCACACTCCGCGTTCCGCCGACCGGCCTCCTTGCGGGCAGCAGTCTCCTGTGCCAACTGCTCAGGAGTCAGGTCGCGGCGCCAGTAGGCGTGGGGGTTGGCGGCGACTTCCGGATGCTTCTTGGCTCGGGCGATTGAGAGGAAGGACTCTCGCAGCGAGTTCGAGGGGAACTCAATCTTGATGATCCTCGGAGCGGTCTTCCCGTGGCGGTGAGTGGAGATCTCCCCCCTCCGAAGAGAGGAGATCAAGAGATCGTGCTGAGAGGCTTGAATTGTCTCAGAGACAATTCTCATATCATTCGCATCTGTTGCCGTGTCATTTTCCTTCTCAGGAAACCCTTTTAGCACTGCCCTCTTTGACTTCTCCTCCAGCATGTCACGCCGCCCATAAAGGGCAGACGAGACAGCAGCAGTGATCTGCTGAATAGAGGGAGGAGAGGTCGCGAGAGCAGGCTGCGGGGGAGACGCGGCAACGCGAGAGTAGAGAGGCTGAGAGACAGAGAGAGACTGCGAAGAGTGAGGGAGAGAGTGAGAGGACTGAGACAGAGAAGAGGAGAGGAGTCGATTGATTGTCTCGACAAGTGCATTGTTTGAAGCAACCAATTCGGAGACATTTGAGGATAAAGAGGAGATTGATGAAGCTTGAGACTGAAAGGCAGACTTAAGGTCTTCGCAAAGCGACGCAAAGGCCTGGAAAAGGGTTTCCCCTTCAGACATCTTAGAGTCAGCGGAAAATGAGAAAGATAAGCTAGTTGAAAGGGACTGCCTAGCCACCAAACTAACAGATGGAAGGCTTGTTTCCGTCTGAATTATAACTTCTCCTTAGGCTATTCCGCCTTATCTTCTGAGGGATTCACACTCAGTTATAATTTCTAATTACAATTAGGCCTTCCACCTTTATCTTCCGAGGGATTCACACTCAGTTAGTACGTCTCCTTAGGTCCTTCCACCTTTATTTTCTGAGGAATTCACACTCAGATATTCTTGAGACAATTTCCCTGAGAGCAAGTGCTCTCTCAGATGGTAATCGTGTACCACTTCAGGCACCAAATTCAATCGGTATCATGGTACACAAAGCAAGCGATGGTGGCAAGGGAGAACAGGCACAGCAAAAGCAAACCAGAATAGTATTCACACGGCAGGTGAGAAATTAGAGAGAAGAGGAGCGAGCAACCTCTCCTCACGAGAGCAGAGCGCGTGTGAGAGCGTATAATAAAACTTAAGAAATAATAATAGACAACGGAAAAAACAATAATAAAGCATAACCTGTTCAAACTGGCCTCGGTTGTCCATCTCCGGCGGCACTCCCCTACACGTCCATACCGTCGAGCTTGTTCACAAATGGCAAAATTCTGGTCTACCCGACAAGCAAAAATGATGTCTTTGCAAGGGTTTATTACTAATGAGTCTAATTGAAAACTGCAAAAATTCGAAGAAAAAAATCTGAAATCATAAGCAAGTTGAACAGAGTTCATCCTTAACATTCTTCATAAAAGAAAGATGAAAACAAACTTGCGTATTCATTTTCATACGCCAAATGGTAAAATTAATTGCGTGAAAATGAAAGTTATTAACAATGCTTTGAACTATCCAAGGAATGTTTGCTTCGATAATAAAACATAGTTCAATTCCTTCAGTTCTCTTCAACTTAATTAAGACGCCCTTTATTTCTTATATATTCATGCACTGTTCACATATGAATGTACATAATAAATATTAAATAATGCATATTAAATACGGGCTCCCTTTCTTGTTATTCGAATCAACGAGAGACTAGAGCAACTGCTGAGATGGAGGAAGCTCCCGTTCCGCTTCTTGGCCGCTTTTCGCTTGTGCTAAGATGAAAGCAGGCCTTTCGGATCGAATGCGAGAAGAGAATGAGGAACCTGGGCGATTTAGAAACCTGTATACATGGATAACTGCATATACACGATTTTTGGCGCCTAAATGAAGTGCTATGGAGAAGAATTCATTTATTTGCTTCGCGTTCGCGTTTTCTATACTCTCAGTATAAAAACAGATAACATCCCATTGAAAACTAATAATTAATAACCACTAATTAAAAACCACTAATTAAAAAAAAACAATATTTTTCTAACCAGAATGGTGTGACGCATGCTGCCGTAAAAGTAAGCGGAGATGCAATGAAGATATCAGCGAGCAGTAAAATGAAATTGGATGGATAAGATCTCGAGAATATCTGGAAGAAGCTAATTAGAGAAGAAATACTATCATCATCGTAATAGTGCTTACCCAAAGGGTACCTAAAGAGTTCCAAGAGGTACCCTGGCAGTCAATAAAGGGTCCCTAGTCGCATTCTTAATCGTTACTTTTGAATAAATGAAGGGAAATACTTTTGAATAAGTGAAGGGAATTAAGCGCATAAACAATGTAATATTTGTTTTATCGTAATTTTAAAATTAGAGACTTTTGAATGCTTCTCGGAATCGCTGACGCAAAACAAAAATTGGCCTAATTTATAAGACGCACAGATGTATGTACATACATACATACATACATACATACATACATACATCGGCGGATTCGGTCGTCGCCGTCCTCACCTACGCCTACCACTCCTCCCTCAAGGGAGTACGTGTGCATTTCTGAACTTATTGGTGGGCTAGAAAGATTGTGATCTGGTAAGAAAGTAAATGTTTACAGTCGTTACTGGCGGACAAGGAATTCGCTTCTCTCTGACTGCTACGCCAGCCTCGCCGGTCTCCTGCTCGGCTCAGCATTCGCTCAACTTCACGTCTTCGCTGAGCCCTTCGCCTTCGTCCTCCCGGCCATCGCTGGCATTGCCTACTACGTCTGTTGTATAATCTGAGCATGCCGAGAGGAATGATACCGTATCCAATCTTCTCTCATACCCTACAGTATTCTTTAATACAGTACGTCGCTCCCACCATCGGCTCGTCCCGCGTGGATCTGCTCGCCGCTTCCCTCGGCGAAGCGTTCGCTGCTCTCTTCGCCGTCGGAGTTCTCCTCGGCTCGGTCAGAATGATTGATTATCATCCAAATATTTCTCAATATCTAATCACTTCAGACCTCGGCGTCGTACGTGGCCTTCGTAACCCTCTACACTCTCGCAGGCTTCGCGGTGCTGCAGTCCATCTATGCTCACGGGGCCGAGGTATATACATATAAACTATGTATATATAAACTTGCTTATATTTACGATTAGCCTGCTCATGCTCACGTCCACCAGCTGGCGTATCTGACAGCGTACCTCTATACGCGAAGGTTCTCTGCCTCTTCCTCTTCGGCTCGCGCGAGCCATTCGCGGCAGAGGAAGGCAGCGAGTAGAACCTCAGTCGTTATTCTACACCGCAGCCCTCGGGGGACCCTTCTCTCCCGCACCCCTCTCGTCCTCCAATTCCCCCTCACTCGTCTATCTCAACGGTAAAGGCCAGGTGGCTGAATATGGGGCTGTGTTGAATAATAGAGCCATGTACATACTACTTATTACCACCGCCATTACTTTGTCCTCTTTTAATTGCTATTTTCATGGTACTCCAAAGATGTCCATCATGTTAACGAATGGCAAAATGCTTGTGGGATATATACGGCAGGCAAAAATTGGAATGTACATATATGAGAACGCTGAGCTTCAGAATTGTTGCTTTTGCGAGCTTGTTTTTCTATCTCCCAATATGCAGAAAAAAAAGCAAATTAAGCATTAAGTTTTTTGCACATTGACGGTGGGAAAGAGAGGTTTCGCAAGATGTTTTGATAGTCAGTTAGCAAATTGCTGTATGCATAGAATCATGCGTGTGTGTAATGGCAGGAAGGAAGGCAAGCAAAATGATCACTTCATGATTCGCAGTTATTAATGATGTTATACGTAAACAAGAAAGAAGCGAAAATATTAGCCGGCTGTTCATTTGCACCTGCACCGAGAAATATCGCTAAAACTGCATTAAAATAATGAAAATGGGAAAAGTAGACCTGTTGGCCAGTAAAGGTGCAACTTTTCAAGGAGGAGACATGACGTGAGCAGAAAACGTATGTGCCACCTTTAATGGGTGCAAAAATAATGGATAGGCTTGATTACTATTTTAGCCTTCGTATGCATGTTTCGCAATTTCTCTTCTATCACGGGCATTGCTGATGCAGACGGACGCATTTCTTTAGTTGTAGCGTTCAAGGCAGTCCAAAGATGCCGATCTTGTTCACAAATGGCAAAATTCTGGTCTACCCGACAAGCAAAAATGATGTCTTTGCAAGGGTTTATTACTAATGAGTCTAATTGAAAACTGCAAAAATTCGAAGAAAAAAATCTGAAATCATAAGCAAGTTGAACAGAGTTCATCCTTAACATTCTTCATAAAAGAAAGATGAAAACAAACTTGCGTATTCATTTTCATACGCCAAATGGTAAAATTAATTGCGTGAAAATGAAAGTTATTAACAATGCTTTGAACTATCCAAGGAATGTTTGCTTCGATAATAAAACATAGTTCAATTCCTTCAGTTCTCTTCAACTTAATTAAGACGCCCTTTATTTCTTATATATTCATGCACTGTTCACATATGAATGTACATAATAAATATTAAATAATGCATATTAAATACGGGCTCCCTTTCTTGTTATTCGAATCAACGAGAGACTAGAGTAACTGCTGAGATGGAGGAAGCTCCCGTTCCGCTTCTTGGCCGCTTTTCGATTGTGCTAAGATGAAAGCAGGCCTTTCGGATCGAATGCGAGAAGAGAATGAGGAACCTGGGCGATTTAGAAACCTGTATACATGGATAACTGCATATACACGATTTTTGGCGCCTAAATGAAGTGCTATGGAGAAGAATTCATTTATTTGCTTCGCGTTCGCGTTTTCTATACTCTCAGTATAAAAACAGATAACATCCCATTGAAAACTAATAATTAATAACCACTAATTAAAAACCACTAATTTAAAAAAAAACAATATTTTTCTAACCAGAATGGTGTGACGCATGCTGCCGTAAAAGTAAGCGGAGATGCAATGAAGATATCAGCGAGCAGTAAAATGAAATTGGATGGATAAGATCTCGAGAATATCTGGAAGAAGCTAATTAGAGAAGAAATACTACTGAATGTAAAGCAAATCGGAATAAAACCGCAAAACCATGTCAATAATTTGCTTACGAACATCATGTGACGCTTGGGTCAATCTTGAAAGGGAGGAGCAGATGGATCTGGTACTTGTTCAGATCGACGCAGACACGCACGCCTTCCTGTCAATGAAAGGAGATATTATTTTTTTTTAAATCTGAAACAAGAATACTATTTAATGTTACGAAAACTTCATAAAAAGGTGTGACCGTGATTTCTTATCCTGTTATTTTCCCGAGTTACGGTAAGTATACGGTATATGACCTTCTTGCTCCAAACAGGGTGTATATCACATCATTGCTGTTTTGTTTGAAATAAATTAAACGAGAAATATTAACAGTAAATTGGCGTTCTCCATTAAAAATAACAAAAATGAAATGATGTACACGTAGTTTGGAGCAAAAAGGCCATATACCGTATAAATACCGTAACTCATGGAAATTTTTAAAAACGTCACGATATGAATTTAATCTGATATTGGTCGTACCCCTACCGAAAAGCACTCCGCGGGTTAATTGCAGCGGAATTTGCCATAAATTTCCTCCGTGGAAATTATTTGAGGAGAGGAAGCCGAATTTGTGGCTCCCCGAAAATAAAGAATGGTGGCCCTGGGGTTAAAAGGCTGTCATGGGTCAGACATATCTATCTACTGGGTGAAAGGTTTAAGAAGAACAGGAAGTTTTTACGGCTAAAACCTCTTGAACGAGCCTGCAGTCGGAGTGTCACCCTTCTACTGCGCTTCTTCCTCTTCGTCCTCCTGAAGCTGCTTCCGCACGCCAGCCAAGATGTTGAACGAGAGATCACCAGTCACGAACTGAAAGTCATAGGTTTATATTTTGATCTTCTTTAACTTGGTTTCACATAATATGAAAATCCAGCTTTTTTTAATGATAAAATCAAGGTAATCTTTCTTAAAGATTCATTTGATAATGCATTTTTTGGGAATAGTTTTAACATGATTTTCCTTTTAGCCGATTAATGTTAGAGCGAAACTTTTGTTTCCTTTTTCGGGTATGGATATTGAATTATGGGGAATCGAGTGAATCTTTTTTTATTGTTTATTAATGAAATCAACGGTTGGATATTCTAAATTTTTAACGTTAAATTTGTCTAATTTTTTTTTGTTGCGTCTGAATATCCTAACGTGGGATATTGTGATTGTGGGTATGATTTAGTTTGAAAGCAGCGTATTTTTCCTTATTTAAGGTACTTTGTGAATGTTGGGATATTAGTTGGCGTAACTACTAGTTATTTAGTTATTTCAAGTTAAATCAAGACAATATTTATTTAAAGATTCCCTTGAGAATGTGTTTTATTTTTATTATTTAACATTTGCTTTTAGAAAGTTAATGACGAAGTGGTGGGATTTGTTGGGAATATTTTCATTTCCTTTTAGAATGTTTATATCGGGGCGATGTAATTAATACTTATTTTCGTAATCGATTTATCGTGATTATATCCTTCCTGTATCACCCGGGTATTTTTTGACTATCTTTTATACCTTTTCGCATCTTTAGTAGGTTCATCTTAGGGAACTGTTGAATTTCTTCTCGATTTTCCTTGGTGACATTCTTGACAATCGTATAAATTGCCATGGCATAATAGTTGGGTTTGAAAACTGGCAAATTTGCTTGCCAAAAATAACAGCAAAACTGAAAAATGCAGAGAAAAACCAAACTTTTTAATTCACACTGTCTTATATGTATATAATTATAACCAAATAAACAAATGTACATATATGTATATTTAGGTATATATATACATATATTTATATCTTTTTCAAATTTTTTTTTCTATTTCTTTCGAGAAAATAGATATAAATGAATATCAGCAATTTATAGAATACCAAATATTTTTATTCAGTATGATTGAAATGAATACATCACAGTGCTTCAGAGAGTAGATATTTTCAATTCAAAATGTCACTAATTCACATGTCGTTTCCAACCTTTTTTTTTACACCGTTCTTCTTATTTCTGATACATCTATGTACATACAAACGTATGTAGATGTAACAGAAATAAGAAGAACCGGTGTAAAAAAAAAAGATTGGAAACGACAGGTGAACAAGTGACTTTTAGAATTTAACTCTCTCGTTAGGTCTCAAGAATTGCTTTATAATCTCAATTGATTACTGCACATTCAAGTGTCGTCACATTCAAATTAATTTGATAACAGACTTTGAAAATAATGGTGAATTTTTAGAGAACCCTATGCAATACTACTAATAATTTTAATCAGATAAGCTTAACAATCGAATGAAGTGATGATTATGAAAGTCTCAGCTCGTGGAGGAGACAGCTGTTGCAGGCGTTTTGGCAATGCCTTAATTTGCGAGAGCATTCGAAAGTGAATGAGAGTCCTTGGATCAAATGCCGAAAAAACATGTGATTACAGTTTATGAACTAAATATATACATATCTCTTTAAGTTCACATTCGCTTCTTGACGAAGAAATTAGCCTCTTACATAGGTAAATTGGTTATTTGCAGCTGCTGCCTTCTCACCAAAATGGCGCATGTAGATTGGAAAGTTGAAACGTTGACATTGACAATTAGCAGCGTGATCTTTTATTACGTCGACCAATTGAATATCTGAAAATGACACTTTCAAGCAATACCTGGAATGTTACATGTGTATGTAAATACATACATTGAGCTGATACTACATAAATACATAAATATATACATACATACATACATACATACATACATACATACATACATACATACATATATGTATGTACATACCTATGCACATACATATATGACGGTGTCAACTAAAAAAACGGTCGTTTTTGTGACATGTGTGGGTGTACTAAACTGCACATTGTTCTGAGCATCTTTATTCACGTACAAAAGTGTGCAAAAACATTTGCACATAAAAATACATGTACTAACATGCGCATATATCATTTTGGAAAATGAGCATGAAAGTACGCGTATAAATGTGTACAGGAATCAGACTGAAAAATGAGCAGAAAAGTACATGAACTAAAGTGCTCAAAATTCATCATAAAAAATGAGCACGAATATACGCGTACAATATGGCGCAAGAAAATGTGTGCAAGAAAATACGCGAACAAAATTGCTCAAAATTTTTGCGCAAGAAAATGCGCGTACAAAATTGCTCAAAATTTTTGCGCAAGAAAATACGCGTACAAAATTGCTAAAAATGTTTGCGCAAGAAAATACGTGTACAAAATTGCTCAAAATTTTTGCGCAAGAAAATACGCGTACAAAATCGCTCAAAATTTTTGCGCAAGAAAATACGCGTACAAGCATGCTCATTTTTTTTTCTTCGAAAAATTGCGTGCTAATAATATTTATTTTAAAAATTAAACCAAAACACGGCGCAACGCACTATAGTGTTGAACTGAGAACAAACACCCTTAAATATTTTCGGAAGCCTACTGAAAGATTTACGAAAAAAGACCGTAGAAAAAGAGAACCAACAGTGGGCACAATGTCTTCCACGATGCCCGAGATTCGAGAGAGATCGCTGAGGCTCAGCTGATCTCCGGCCGCCTTCACAAGCAGTTGAACGTCGAGAACTACCGACTCGAAAGATGAACCTAGAGAGATAAATATTACTTCTCAAATTAAAAAAAAATTATGATCTATTTCAATTATTGGAGAGTCAGGAAGAAAAAAAAGGACTCACCATCAGTTCTACGCGGCAGCTGAACAATGAAGCGATGAGGAGGACTCACGCGCAGTTTAGTCTCGATCAGCTTTCGGAAGCTTTTCTCCGGCTGCCCAACGAAGATGGCCACGTAAGATCGACGTTTGAGAAAGCTTTCCAGATATACATTGTCGCTCTGAAATGAAATACTGATGGGAAATGAAATACCGATGTAATGAGGCTTAAAAAAGATGTACTATATTCTAGCCAACTCTGGTCCTCTCTGTAAGATTTGTTAATGGGTATGTTTCTCTGCTATGTAATAACTTGTGAGTAAAAACGAACCGGGTCAGCAACCAGTACCATTGTTGGCGCCTTTTCGAACGAGCAGATGGTGCTGAACTTCGCAGAGGTCCGGGAGAGTCTTTTCATGAGACGCTGTCTTATCTCTTCAGGCTTCAGTGGATTCTTTCTCGGGACTCGGAGTGTTTTCCTGGATGAACAGACACAATCTTAAATTGCATTGCCTCGACAACTATAAACTTTACTTTATGCAGGAAGGAAATTGTTCAAACTTGTAATTCTGTAAAAAAAAAAGTGCTCACTGTAGCGATTTATACAAGGCGAGGTTCTTCGGTAGACCATTAAGGATATGTTCCGCTTCTTTTCGGCAAATACCCCGCTCGAGAAGAACTTGCAAAGCGGAGGGCACAACTTCCGATAGCTGCTGAAATGATTGAAGAATGGTCAGGTCAAAAACAATTATGTTCTAAAAATTATTTTTAAAACGTGGGATCGCATCCGCAACGCTTTTTAACCAAAACAATTTAGAAAAGTTTATCTCAACAAGGAATCATCATCAAACATTCTGAAACTGTCCAGGGTTCAGTTGGGCAGAGCCGAGAGCTGATAGAAGAGTATTGACACCCTCCTTATTCTTCGAATACTTGTCCAAGACCAGTTTCCAAAGCCGGGCGGTGTTTACTTCATCCTTCCATTTCACCTAAATTTAATTGTGTATTATTTTGTCTATAATTTTTTTTTTTTTATTATTTTCAGATATTACATGTAGCACTGATAAAAACACACGCTGGTAAACGCAAGACACTTGCATATTTAGGTTACAATATCCAATAATGGAATCAGTAATGCTTTAAAAAAAATTAAAAAAACACAACAACTTACAGCTACTTCTCGAACATTCGACTTCTCGAACTCACTACCGCTTAGAAAACAAACTTTTTATATCTAACGCGTACAGTTCAATTGTAACTTCAAACTTTGTATGCAAATTACATTATGATTATATTAAACATAGAAAAATGCCCGCCATGACAAGAAGAAATACATTTCGAACTCAAAATGTGCCATCTCTTGGGGCCACCCTTACTTATAATTAAGGACTTTGATGGAATTCGAAGGCAAGCCGCTCAAATTTTCCACCTTCGTTAAGTTGACGGGTCGTAAGCTTCGCTTTCGAAAGGTGCAATCACTTAACTTATTATGACGACAGATTTATTTTATAGAAATTTTGACTATCTGAAATGAACTATTTACCGACGGACAAACACCTAAGATGCCAGGTGTGTTTGTCGCTTTCCGACATGATCAGAAGGAAAACTGGAACAACGAGGGAAGAGGCATGTCGCCTGCGTAAATGCCACTTTGCTTCTGTCCTGTACGTTACTTTGATGTTTGAGGTCTTTCGCATTACTAGAAGTATCTAGTTCCCATACGATTTATATCGTTTAATTTAGAAAGGAGCGTTTAGCAATCTCGAAAGCTGACTTGCTTTCTCGAGCTGCTTCCCACGAGATGTTGGTTATGCGAATCGATGGTATGGGAAAGCATTCGACTAAGGTTCGACAAATTGTTCACCTTGAATGTTATGACTTACTTCAGAAAGAGAAAATAATTGCTCATGATAGAAATAACTTCTTCAGTTGCCTGCTCTAATTCAACGACCAAAGAGCGTTGATGACGTTTCTAGGCAGAACGTTGACGTGTACGGAGTGCAACTTTCAAGGCTCGGTATGACATTTTGTCTATCAATTATGATATTGATGAATTTACGATTAACTTTGCTTTAATTTTATTACATTACTGTTGTTCTAGGAGAGGACGGTCATCAGTTTTTCAAATTTGCCATGCTGAACATTTTCGAAGCGTATGGCGGTGGCTCTCATCAAGCATGCTCGTATATATTACACAGCTTAAACGAGGTTGTTTTTTTAACGACATTAAGAAAACAAATTACAAATCATAGAACAATTGAATTTTTAAGCGAAAATAGACATATAAACTCACCGTGAATAAGAATAATTTTAGCCTGTTGTGTAGATTGATCTGATTCCGAGACGACTACTCATTCTAGCGGACAACGCTGCGTTGATGAAGTCGAAGATCATGCATGCCTTCTACGGGTGGATTCTGCTAAACCTGCCAATTGATGAGGTATTCCATTCTGTTTATTTGGGTGATATTTTTATATGGTGCTTGTTTTACTCCTTAAAAGTTATTTACTTGATAGTGACCCACTTCAAAACTTGCACTTACAGCAATATTTTTTAGATTACTGCAGTTCACTTCTCGGTCGGGGACACTCATTGCGAAGTTGACGCTTTTTTTGGCTCCATTGTGAAGCGCCTTCGGCAGCACAATGCTTATACACCAGAAGGTATGCGTTGATTCATCAATACCTCTTTGCGCATCATCTAGCCAAGTTTGGTGTAGCCTACTTTTCTTTGAAACCTTATTTTCTGAACGAGAATATTAAAGCAATTTTTCTTATTTGCTAACAATATGCCATTCAAATTATCGTTTGATTTTTTTTCTACAGTATACTTTCAAATGCTTAGTTTTTTTTAGAACTTGCGAAAGTTTTCGGTATGGTGGGAAACACGCAAGTGTTAGCCATGCCGACCCAGTATGACTTCTCCGTCTTGGGACAATGCGTTAACGAATACTCGAACAGAAGTCGGCAAAGATACTTTCGTTTCTTCAAAACAGATGGAGGTACCCTATTGGTTTCTTTTAGGCATTCTTATCGCAGAATAAGAATAGTTTTTTTAATGTAAAGGATAAAAGCGTATAGGATATACACATGGTAGAACGAAGTACATTCTTTGACAGTTGTTCGATTCACGTTTGGCGGCGAACTTCCCAAGGACTTGATAACGCTGACGGAAGACGCTGATGTTTCTGCTGCGTTTCCATTATTCAAGGTTAGTATTCCGCTATGACTTCTGCAATTTCCAGTCTTTTTTATTTTTATGGAACTTTCGGGAATAAGAATTAGTTTATCTTTATAGGCAGATTCTGTGGCGGCCCTTCGCAACTTGCTTTCACCTCAGCTGTTTCCTGATTTCGGCAAGTCCCAAGTTGCAGCCGACACTCTCTTGAAAGTCTGTAATGCGTTTCTCGATGACGAACAGCGCAAAGAGATCACGCAGATCCCATTGAAGCTGCGCGATACTCCAATTGGTCAGTTTAAAGTAAATGTTTTCTGAAAGATTAGATGGGATATTCCAGAAGCTCATTAACGGACCTGTAATATCTTTCTTATTCCTTTCACTAATTGAAATCGAAAACTTTAAGAATTTTCTGTGCTAGCCTATACCGCTTGATTGCACTTTCTTCAGTGCCATTGTGTGATCTGCTCGATGAGTTGTCAGCAAAATGCTGCCAACGACCTGACAATGACCCCGCCTCTGAGGCTGATGACGTGTACGCCTTCCTAAAGAGCATGGGTTACAAGGCCAGCGCTCCGTATGCGAAGGCCAGCGCTCCGTACGTACGTATGGCTCCCCTTCGTAGTGAGAACGAGAGAGAGTAGGCTTAGTTAATGAACTTATTAACAGGAGATTTTTTTTCTTTGATTTGTAGGATATTTAGTTGTCTTTGAAATAATACAAGCTTTAATTTACTAGGAATAACTAACAGGCATTTTTAAAATAATTTTTGCTTTTTTTTATTTCAAAGCCGGTATGTGCATGTATATTCCTGCTAATTTTTTTGAGATTTTTGTACGTGTTTTTTTCGTTCTCAATTTTTTGATCATTTTTGTACGTGTTTTTTCTTGCACATTTTTTTGAGCACTTTTGTACATGTATTTTTATGCGCAATTTTTTGAGCACTTTTGTACATGTATTTTTGTGCGCAATTTTTTGAGCACTTTTGTACGCGTACTTTCTGGCCTAGATTTTCTGCACACTTTTGTACGCGTACTTTCTGGCCTCGATTTTCTGCACACTTTTGTACGCGTATATTCGTGCTCACTTTCTTCTATAGTTTTTGAGCACTTTAGTACATGTACTTTTCTGCTCATTTTTCACCCCGTTTTATGAGCACGTTTGTACGCGTATATTTTTGCTCACTTTTTAAAATTATTTTGAGCAGTTTATACATGTACATTTGTGCTCATTTTTCAGCCCGATTTCTGCACACTTTTGTACGTGAATAAAGATGCTCAAAAAAATATGCAGTTTAGTACACCCACACATGTCACAATTCTCTTGAAAACGCGAAAACGACCGTTTTTTAAGTTGGCATCGTCATATATGTACATTTATACATAGTTGCACTGGTTCCAAACGAGGAAAAATGTGCAATGACTGCTTTAAAAAATGTTATTCGTCCTTTTTATATTATTTTTAGCAGGAATGTTCTACTATGAAAGTATTTTAAAACTTTGTTGTCAAGCAAGATAGTGAGTAGTTTAGCATTGTAGAAAAAAAATTTGTTCCTAATTAGAACAATCGTGCGGGTAACGATGGCTGCGGACATTACGATGAGACCATGCGCTCGAAAACATTCCGTCCTATAACAACGCTTTTTTTGTACAAATGAAATCGAGAAACCGCTTTGAGATACCTTATAATGCAATACATATAAGGCTCTCATGCAATACGCGCATATTCACAATGGTCGCTGATCTTACATGGATAATAAAAGATCAGCCAACTTGCGTATCCGAATGATCGGCGATTACGTGGGCTATATATTGACATGTTTAGTACATACATGATTATGTACTTTTGTTTTAAATCTTTTCTTTATACTTTTCAATTAGATAATTAATACCACGATTAGTCTGGGTAAGAATTTCCAAGAATATAACGTTTGCACTAGCTAATGAGTGCTGTGAGATAGTGCGTCATAAAGAGAATATCACAGAAAACGATATATCCTTTATAACAATTAAAAAAGAATTTATTAATTTTTTGCCTTAAAAGCTGACTCGAAAACGAATTTGAAGACTTAAAAAAAAAACAAATAAAGTTACGACAGAATTTCGTCTGATGAACAGTGATCTTTGTGAGAAATTTCGTTGTTCCGCTCTGTTGATTGTGAAATTGATAAGGGGACGGAACTGACAGCAGAGAGCAGACAAGCTGGAGAAAGATAGAAGGAGAGTGAGATCATTAAAACATGATGACAAGTACCGCGCCCTCCTCACTAAAGACATGAAATTCGGTGATAAGATTATGGTGTAGAGTCTGTGCACTATTCCAGGCTGATTTCCAGAGTCCATCTTTCTTTGTCTCTTTCTCTCCCAGTCTCTCTCTCTCTTTTCTTTCTCTCTCTCCCTCAGCGGTAAGCTCATTGTAAATGAAAGCGAGCAGCAAGAGAGAAGGGTAGAAAAAATAAGAGGGACATTTGAAAACGAGAGGGTGACAGAATGAGAGAACGATAGAGAATGAAAATTAGAGAAAAAAGGGAGAAAGAAAGAGAAAGAGAGGAAAGTGCGATTGGGTCGCATTATAAATAGAACAGTCGTTCGTCTGGAACTCTAGCAAACATAGTGTGTAGAGAATGTAGAATAGACTGCAACTATTTCCTTCTGCCATTTTCATTCCCTATTTTAGTCATTCATTATTTTTAATATTGCTATTAAAATGTTTGAATTAAAAATTTTTTTTTCTATTAAAAACAATTTGTTCCTATTCGTAATTCCTTTTTTGTGCTTCTTTTCTGAAACCCTTTTTCAATGACTAACCTTGAATTCCACTAAGAACTGGAAAATCAAGCTGTCTTCTCTCGTTTCATGGCTCGTACGTGCATATCAGAAGAAATAATTTTCTGCCTTCCTTTTCCTCTTTTCTTTCCGCTATCGATCGACCTTCTCAAAGTGCTAAGAAAGTACTTTGGGCGAGCATGCGAGAGCGCGTGGAAATAGTGTTTGTGGATGAGAGAAAAAGAGAGGGCGGAAAAAGAATTTTCTTTTGATATGCACGCACACTCGCCGGAGTGGTCCTTTATGAAGCTCGCGCAATTCAATTATCGTGCACTAAACTATTTGTTCGACGTGGCGGATGAAGCTTCAAAATTAATTACTTTGCGCTTTGAATGAATTATTCGGCCATATGTTCTTTACGTCTTGTCTTGTTCCGTTCTCTCTCTCTCTCTCTCTCTCTCTCTCTCTCTCTTTCTCTTCCCATAATCTCCACCCTCTCCCTCTTCCTCTCTCTCCCTCTCTCTGTCTCATTCTGTATTCTTTCATTCTCTCTGTAATATACAATTCTCTCTCTCATTCCCCATTCTCTCTCTCTCGCTCTCTCTTTCTTCCTCTCTCTCTCTCGCACTCTCTCTGACTCTCTCTTCCTATCTCTCTCTCGCTCTCTCTCTCTCTCGCTTTCCCTATACTCTCTCTCTCTCTCTTTCTCTTCACATAATCTCCACCCTCTCCCTCTTCCTCTCTCTCCCTCTCTCTGTCTCATTCTGTATTCTTTCTCTCTCTCTGTAATATACAATTCTATCTCTCATTCCCCATTCTCTCTCTCTCTCGCTCTCTCTTTCTTCCTCTCTCTCTCTCGCACTCTCTCTGACTCTCTCTTCCTATCTCTCTCTCGCTCTCTCTCTCTCTCGCTCTCTCGCCCTCCCTATACTCCCTCTCTCTCTCTCTCTCTCTCTCTCTCTCTCTCTCTCGCAGCTGCTCGTAATGCCCTCCTACAAGTTGTACTACTTCCACGCTCGCGTCGTCGTCGAGGCCATCCGCCAACTCTTCGCAGTCGCGGGTGTCGACTGCGAGTACATTGTCATTCCGAAGGACGAGTGGCCGGGCGAGTACAAGTCGAGTCAGTTTTACTTCTTCTTGTTTCACTTGTTTCACCTCGTTTTATGTAAAACGTTTACTATTACTTTTATTTGCTTATAATTTATTTACGGTGGTGTAAAAAAGAAAGATAGCCGCAAGAACAAATTAGGCGTTTTTTTTAATTAGACGAATACAATTAGAGAATATAAAGAGATAGAGAGAGAGCGGGAAAGAGAGAGAGAGAGAGAAAAGTGAGAGGGAGAAAAGAGAGAGAGAAATAAAAGAGAGAGAGAAAAAAAAACAAGTAAATTTGCAGAGTTCCCCTTCGGCCAAGTGCCCGTCCTCGAAGTGGACGGCCAGTTCCTTGCGCAGTCGATGACCATTGTACGCTATCTCTCCAAGCAGTTTGGTCAGTTTGAGAATTATTGTTAGAAAAAAATTTTTTTTAACATTTATTTTTTACATTTTATAATTTTAATTTTAATGTAATTAAATTAATTAATTTATTAATTATTTTAAGATGAATCAATAAAAAATATCATTTGTTTCTCATCTCCTCGTCAGGCCTCGTTCCCAAGGATGACTTGGAGGCTGCTTGGGTGGAAGCGATCGGCGACCAGTTCAAGGACTACTACGCCGAGTTTGCACGCTGGTACGACGTGCAGATTGACTATCGAGAGGGAGACAAGGTGTGTAATAGCAGATCTTTTTATTATTATTATAAATGTATATGTAAATTGTTCACTACGTGCATTTTGGATGTTCCGAATGGGAAATCGTGTCGAAAAGTAATTCTAAAAATGTATCTTTAAATGTTTTAACTACATGAATTTTGGCCAGAGCAAAAGTGATAAGGTTAATCAAATTTTTGAATGTACATACATATATTTAAATTGATATTTTCTCTATTAGTACCCCCGATACTATTTTCAATACCCTTGTGAAGGGGGACGCTATTAGATGGGGGGGGGGGGGTTCTAATTGAGGGAGGTTACCATTTTTCAATGGTATTTTCAAGGGGGTACTAATAGAGAAGATACGGTATATTAGAATCCAAGCTTCATCTCCTCATCCAGGACGCAACGAAGAAGGAGTTTGGCGAGCCGGCTCGTGACAAATTCTTCCCGCTGCTCGTCGCGCAGCTGAAGAAGAGCGACAGCAGCGGCTTCCTCGTAGGCAACTCGCTCTCCTTCATCGATCTTATCATCGCTGAGCACGTCGCCACGCTTCAGGAACTTTTCCCCGGCTTCCTCGACGCATATCCAGAGGTGATTACAAAGTTGATTTATTCAAGACGTTTCATTATCACACTATATTAGATGCTTACTTGAGGAACGTTCCCAGAATAGACAGATATATAATTTTGAAATTTACTACACTTCCCAACTCTACACTGAATTCATTCTCGAGCACTGGACATGCCAAGTCTACCAAGCACTGTTACAGGTTCTCCCGCACTCTGCGAAGGTTCGCAGCATTCCGGCAGTCAAAGCGTGGATCGAGAAGCGAATCATGTAATTCGAGAGATGAATATGTCGATTAATTAACTTTTAATGCATTCCAAAAAGAGACACCGTTTAAGTGTACTTTTCAACCGATGAAATTACATGAACATCTTGCATAAATATATGATAAAATAGTACATCATCCGATAAGGCCCAAGCGAGAACCTGTTCATGGAGTAGTGAGAAAGGCAACTGCAGGAATGGTATTGCTCAGGAATTCAGGCAGGAAATCGACATAAAAAAGGATAAGGACAGTGAAATCTGTGCTGAATTTACGGAAAGTAAGCTGTCTCCGAAATCATAGCAAATACATTTCTCTTTGCTAATTATAAGACAGAGAGAAAACAGAAGACGATGAGAGGGAGAGAGGGAGAGAGTTAGAGAGAGAGAGAGCGAGAGAGAGAGAGAGAAAGAGAGAGAGAGCGAGCAAGGGAGAGAGAGAGAGAGAGAATTGAGATTTACGGGCGAAATCAGCGAGCTCGGATTTTTGACATCTTTCAAAAATCCGATCGATAGATAAAATCCGTTAGGAGATTTCTTTATCTCTTTCCCCTCATCTATCTCTCTTCCTTTCTCTCTCTCTCTTTCTCTCTCTCTCTCTCTCTCTCTCTCTCTCTCTCTTTCTCTCTGTCTCTCTCTCCTCCCAATCAGCACATAATACTTGCCTTTGTCCCTCGTCCACAACTTGCCAGGAATAGCCGCCGAATACTCTGTGGATTCCTCGGCGCCGACCGCGGGGCTCCCTTCGCACCGAGCGTGTTCTGCAGAGCCGATTTCTTTATTACGCTTAATCTATGTAATTTAATTTTTGTCTTCTATCTTTAAAATTATTCTTCTAGCAGCAAACAAACAAGCGTAAAAGATTGCAGAATGGCTTGCAAAATAATTATTTTAACCTGAAGATCGAAGTAGCCGAGTGCTTTGCGAGTCTGCACACAATATAGACGCTGCATTTTGGCTGCAAGTGGAATGTTGCGATCGATTTCGAAGGTCGTTTTATGATGGAAATTGATATTGATATAATTGATAACAAGTGCGCCATGGCCGCCAGCCACACACTGAGCAGGGAGCCGAAACGCAACCGGATCAGATGCGTGTCTGCTCCGTTGTTGAAGTCGGCTAAGGAAGGCAAGTTGGAGGAATTCATTATTATTGCTATTTCCCAGTCCTTTCTTGTGTGTGTGTGTGTGTGGGTGTCTCTCTCTCTCTCTCTCTCTCTCTCTCTCTCTCTCTCTCTCTCTCTCTCTCTCTCTCTCTCTCTCTCTCTCTCTCTCTCTCTCTTTCTCTCCCTCCCTCTCTTTTCTCTCTCTCTCTTTCTCTTTCTCTCTCTTTCCCTCTCTCTCCAGCTCCTTCGACAAAGTCCATGTCCGCCTCAACAGTGTCCTTCAGATCGCTGTAGAGATCATCCGTAACCCAATCGGGCATGTTCATATGGTAGTTGTCGCGCTGGAGAAGAAATATTTATTTATTTATTCAAATACAGACTTCGTGTGGATATATGAATACATAAAAAAGAAAATATTTTTATAGTTAGGTTCGTTTTCAATCTCTTTTTTTCAAAGATTTCATCCGGAGGTAATAATATAAAAAAAAGAGTTAAGTAAATGCTGATCTCTTCAATGCCTGTGGTTTTCAATAGGTTGCATCGCATTAATTTCTATTTGCCAAACATTTCTAATTTTTCTTCGATTTCAGCTGATGATCACATCTCGTCACTCTTCCCTCTCTTTTCAGTTGAACTAGTCTAGTCTCAGCTTCCCCCTCCTCCTCCACTTCTTGTCCGGCCTCATTTTATAGAATAAATAACTTTATTTACATCAAAAGTACCGTATTGAACAATAACAGTTTGCGAAGAAAAGGCAGCAATTATATGCTTTTAATTATGACGTCAATAAAGAGACCACAAGGGACCTCTGGTCTGGCGTGAACCGACTAATAAAGCACATCTTCCAGGTTCTAGAACCACAGATAACAAATGAAAAGAGTGAGGATTAAAATGACTACTTCTTATAGTACAGTGGGAATTAAAATCATGACAAATAAATAAATAAAGACGAACGTATCAAGTCCCCTCTTTTCAGACATCAGAAATCAGAGATCCGCCTGCGCCATCAAGAAGTAGAAGCCGTCCTTGCCGACAGTGTCCATAGCGCAGATGTCAATCTTAATTTTTAATAATTTATATTTAAATAATTTCTTTGATATTTATATAATTTAAATTCATATAATTTTTTTCTAGTGAAACAAATGTAACTTTTTTGCTCGATTAAGTGTGGAAAGTGAGAATTTTCGTATGAAAAAGAACTGCTCAATATTACAGTAATCTAAGTGGGGGGGGGACGAGATAACCCACCTTCTGGATCTGAAGAGTGCCAAAGTCGTAGTCAGAAAAGTCACGCAGGAGGACAGATGCATCGAAGGAGTGACGGCGGCCCTTCTCACTCTCAAAGGTAGAGATGAGAGAGTGTCGGAGAGAAGGAGAGAGAGAGAGAGAGAGAGAGAGAGAGAGATAAAACGATTTTAGTAAATAAATGAATTCAATGACACTCCAAAAGAGATTCATAATAAACATTGACTTTACTGTGACAAAGTAGTCGTATTTCGAAGAGAGAAAAAAGATGCCATCTATCTCGTTACCATGTTTTGTCATAATTTTAATGTAATCACCGTAAACATATATGAATTCGCACATATATAAACAAATTCGCCTTAAAATGTAATGTAATAATAATTATAGCAATAAATGTTACGCCCGAAATAACTTCTTTATCCAGCAAATATTCTCCAACCTCTGCCAGATAGCGCGAGTTCATGAGTGTCATGTGCAGCTTGACATCCTCGGCATCGGCGCGGGTCGAGAGACCAGCAGCAGAGAACGAGTCGCGCAGCGTGTTGGCCAGCTGCTGGATGCTGAGAGTGAAAGGGAGAGAGAGAGAGAGAGTGAGTGAGTGAGAGAGAGAGAGCGAGAGAAGAAAAAGAGAGAGAGAGAGAGAGCGAGGGAAGAAAGAGAGAGAGAGAGAGCGAGGGAAGCAAGAGAGAGAGAGAAAGAGAGAGAGAGAGATAGGCAAGAGTTAGAGAAAGAGAGAGAGAGAGAGAGAGAGAGAGAGAGAAAAGGAGAGAGAGAGAGATAACGAGAGAGAAAGCAAGGAAGAGTGATAGAGAGAGAGAGAGAGATCCTCTTACTTGTCTCCAGAGATGCGTGCGAAGAGTACGTTAACATCGGCCGGGTCGTCATTCATGATGTCCAGGCCACGAATGCGAACAGTCACACCAGCCAGTTGCCGAAAGAGGAAGGGTCAGAATCTGATTGTGCTGTCCATATTTATCACCTTTTTCTCTCAGTCTCTCTCTCTCTCTCCCTCCTTCTCCCCATCTCTCTCTCCCTCCCCCCATCTCTCTCTATCCTCCCCTCTCTCTCACTCTCTCTTTCTCTCTCTCCCCCGATCTCTCCTTCCCTCTCTCTCTCTCTCTCTCTCTCTCTACCCTTACTAACTTGAGCTTCTTCTCAGTGACCTCCTTGAGCAAGTCGACTGCATGTGCCTTCTCAGCCTCGGTGAGCAGCTGGAGCATCACCACTGTGAGATGAAGCTTGGCTGTCTTCGTGAACAGTTCGGGGTGGCGGCAGGATTCCTGTATGGAAAGGGGGGCTGCGGCATTTGATCTAGACAACTTCTTTCTCTCTCTCTCTCTCTCTCTCCCTCTCTCTCTCTCCCTCTTAAAAGAAGTAATTTTTTTTAGATTCATCGTTAGAGATACATAAGCCGTACAGCGATCTTAACATCTAACGTACCATAAAGAAATGAGCTTGAAACGGAGAGAGAGAGAGAGAGAGAGAGAATAGAGAGAAACAGACAATTGCTGGACTCACATGAACTCCTTCCGTGTCCATAACCAGCTGCTTGAACTTGTCGTAGTTCTCCTTGACGTGCTCTGCAGTCATGGGGATGCCGATGAAGTGAGAGGCGTGGCCTTCCGCGCGCTTCTTCAGGATGAGTGCCTGTTAATTAAGGAACTATTATTTTTTTAATTAATGAATTATTATTTACTTAATTAAGGAAGTATTATTTAGTTAATTAATAAATTATTATTTAGCTAATTAATTTTGCTGATTAAGAAAATTGTTTACATTTAAATTAGATGTAGAAAGTAGAAAAAGACAATAAAATACTGATTTCCACAACTCAAAATTTTTTTTTACGATGAATAAAAATTTTTATTTATTTTGCCGGTCAGTCCACTACAAATATTTAAAAAAAAATGAACAAGGAAAAAAAACACAAACCTCGATTCGATCGAGACAACGGCTCACATTGTCGGCAGAAACAGCGGAGGAGATCACTGAGAATAATTTTTTTTTCAATTTTTGGTGGATTTTTTTAGTCCAATTTCGATAGCGTCTAAAATACAGTATGCCGTTTAGATCTACGCAACCGTGTCACAATAACCAGTTCTACAGTATCCCGCCTACGGTACCCATTCTACAGTAACTCGTCCTACAGTAACCCCTTCTACAGTATTCCGCACACTCACCGACAACATCCCAAGTGGAGTCTCGGCCGGGCACCTTGACTCGGCACGACGTCGCATCCTGAAGGTCCTTCAGGGCTCTCCCGCGAGTGCCAATCAGAGTTCCGTAGAAGGGACGAGGAACAGAGATACTGTAAGCAGTAATATGGCTCCAGGAGATACTGTAATAAGTAGTGAGGATCCAGGCAACTGACTCAAATGTTGTCTTCATTTCATATTTACAGAAAATCTTATTAAAAGAATTTTTTTTAACCAAAATATATAATTCAAAAAAAAATGATTAAATCGTGGTCCAACCAACCCTGCAATCCACTTGTTGCCCTTCAGAGCCACGCGGGGGTCCATGATAGCGGAGGCCGGCGCAACTCCTTCGAATCCTGGAGGGGGCGCTGTCGAGATGGCGGCCACTTCTTCTCGAATCTCCACCACCTCGGCCACGGTGTCCGCAGCAAAATCTGTAAAGACAAAAAGAATTATGCGAAACAAAGAGAAAAAAATGTGTTCCAAATTGGCAAACATACAACAAAAATTGAGGTGCAAATCTTAAAAACTGTGTGTGAGGGAGCGAGAGAGAGAAAGAGAGATAGAGAGAGAGAGAGATAGAGAGAGAGAGCGAGAGGAAGAAAGTCACTTATTATCTAATATAGTATCCCATCTTCACTGACTGCCCTGCTCGAATCCACACTCCATTCCGTCCTCTGCGTCCTCCCCGTAGAGATCTGCCGTGTCGCCGCCTGCGCTTCCTCCCAGCACGGGCTCCTCTCCTCGCCCCTGCTGACGCTCCGACGCACCGCTGCGTGAGAGATATGGTGGCGTACGGTAGCGACGGCCGTTTACCATGTACGTCTCCGGGTTGAGCGGGAACATTGCGCGGACCGGAAACGATAAGGAAGCCTTCTGCCGTTTTTCAGAAATCCATGCAACATTTCTACAAATAAAATTTTTCTTCCAAAACGATTTTTGTAGTTTTCAGACATTATTTGCAGATAGCAAGGCATAGAACAAACGCTGTCTACGAAAAGATTCTCATTAAATAGACAGCCAATTTCAACAAAACCACGTGTACGTACATCCGCAGAAATTTCGAAGAATAATTAAACATTATAAAATAAATTCCAGATTAAGAGTAAGTAAATTAGCCTCTTTTAACAAGTATTACTGAAAGAATTATATTACTTTTGGATTGCGACCACAAGTAGAAATATTCTTTTATTCCACAATATCACAAGGGAAAACAGGACAAACGACTAGCCAATAAAAGGCACTCCTAATAAGTAGATCTGTTTTCTTTTTGCTGCTATCACAGAATCTACCCTCATGTGGTGCCAACTATAATTTGGTTGGAAATAGTGTGAAAATATATGCTCATGGTAGACAACAATTTGATGGCATAAAGTATATGGCGATTTCAATGGCGCAGATCTATATTCTTTTAAAATAACAACAGGTTTTGGAAAAAAAACTTCAACAAATAATGATAAGAATATGAAAAGTAATTCGACATGGTAAACATCTAGTAAGAAAAAGACAAAAAAAAGAAAGTATTAAAAGATAATGACATACTTCTCCGCTATCAGAACCTATAGTAATTGATCTGTATGAACTTATATACTCGGGATACTGTGGGTCAATTTAGACATATACTCGGGATACTGTAGGTTTCACTTCACTCGTCCAGCTCTACATCACTGCCACTTGCTGCACGTCCAATAACTCGGAGCGCTCTCGCCAACTCTTCTTCCGTTATCTCTACCGTTGTCGAGATGCGGATACTGTAAGAACCTTTTTTTAAACACATATCATCTCGCCCTTGAGCAAGGATGGCCAGGCCCGGCCCGTTGCTAGGTTGGCGGGCCCGGGCAGGACCCGGGCCTAAATTAAATGGGCCGGGCCGGCCCGGGCCCGGCCCGCATCTGAATTTCAAATCCGGGCCCGGCCCTAATTTCTTGCCTTTCATACCAAAAAATACGGCAAATAGCAATATACACCCAGCATACATTCACATACCCTGTGGGTGTATATTGCTACGTTTGGGTGTATGTGGGTGTATGCTGGGTGTATGGGTGTATGGGTGTATATTGCTATTTGCCAAAAAATACTCCGGAATCCGAGAATTAGTTCGAATTTATGGCGGAATTTATGGTGACCAGTTTTGATATATTTGAGCCATGACTGCAAAGGAATACATGTATTTTTGATGAATTAAATGTGTTTTTGCCCACCACAAACATTTTTTTGGTTGGAAATCCGGCCCGGGCCCGGCCCGGGAATTTAAGGCCCGGCCCGAGAGACAACGGGCCGGCCCGGGCCCAGCCCGCCAGATATTTTTGAAAAACGGGCCGGGCCCGGCCCGGGCCGTTTTTGGCCATCCTTGCCCTTGAGTCAGGCAAAAAGGCGCGAATTCAAATGTGAGTATTTGGCTCGTTTACTACCGTAACCCACGCACTGCCTACCTTGGCTCGATTTCGAAGGCTTCCTGGGCGTCCAAATAGCGAGCTCGCGCCAGAAGAATCTCTGCGGAGCGTGCCTTCAAAATTCATCAAAAATTAAACCCAGATTAAAAATGCAATATTTCTGGTAAAGACTTCTTTAAACAACTTCAATATAACGTGCATTAAAAAAAAAAATTTAAAAAAAAAAGTATATACTCAATTGAATAAAAATGTATTATTCATTGTTATAATTAATTAATTCATTAATTAATGAATAACCTGGTCGATAATGCCGTCAAGCATCTTCTCGCGTTCTTTCTTATCGATGCTAGCATCGCGCACAACGATATGCCTGAAATCCAGCAATGCATCTCTCTTTCTTTCGATCTCCCTCTTCTCTCTTAATCTCCTTCTCTTCTCTCTTTGTTGCCATATTTTAATTTTAATTTTCTTTTCTCATCTCTATCTCCCTTTCATCTCTCTTTTCTCTATATATGTGTTGTTTCTCAATCTCCTTATCTCTCTCTCTCTCTCACTCTCTCTCTCTTCTCTGTCTCTCACCCTCTAACCTAAACGGACTGGCGCTCTCTCCATCTCTGAGTGCGAATGGTGTCTTGGCAAGTGCCTTCTCCAGTCCTTCACTGAGTCGTCTGCCACTCTCTTGCAGTCTCGTCACTCTCCCCGGATCTTCTTCGATCATCTTGAGTGCCTCGTCTGGAACAGGAATATTATATATAATTAATACAGTATGCTTAAAGGAGCCACAAAAACTCAATCTTGAGGGCGAGAGAGAGAGAGAGAGAGAGAGAGAGAGAGATAGATAGAGGGAGAGATAGAGAGAGAGAGAGAAAGAGAGAGAGAGAGAGAGCGAAAGCATGTGATATAGTGAGGCGCAATGGTCAGGTAAATTCAAATAGATAACGGATGAGTTTCGTGCTCCATTAAATACCTAATAATTATACCTAATAATTACCTCCTTTGTTTCATATTTCTGTCATATTCTCTTCCCATTTTCCTCATGTGAATTTGATGATTAAAAAAGAGTAACTTTTCCAGTTTTCAAAATAATACTCTACTAGATAAACTCCATATCAACCAAGTTCGCAGGATTTCCCTGTCGATATGAAAATATCTCTTGCATGTTTTAAATGTTGAGAGTTTGCGGGAAAGGTTACAACGCGGAAGGTGAAAGACAGAGAGAGAGGGAAAGAGAAAGAGATGAGAGAGATATGGAGAGAGATATGGAGAGAGACAGCGAGAGAGAGAGAGAGAGAGAGAGAGAGAGCCAGCATAAGAAGATGCGCAACATAAATTTTATGTTAGTTCCCGTCCCTTTCATCTCACCTTTGTAACTTCAAACCTGAGACAGAATTCAAACATTACACATTATATATATCGTTATAATCACAGGTCGCTTCCCTCTCCTAACATCAGGTGATCTTGAAAAGACCGGGCAGAGTGAACCAGACGATAGATTGGGAGCATTCCAAACAGAGAGAGAGAAAAAGAAAGAAAGAGAGAGAGAGAGAGAGAGAGAGAGAGAGAGAGAAAGAGGGAGAGGGAGAGAGATAGAGAGAGAGAGAAAGAAAGAGAGAGAGAGAAGGAGAGAAACGTAGAGAAAGAGGGAGGGAGAGAGAAAGAGGGAAGTAGTGTAGTGAGTAGGAACCAGCGAGTTTGATATAAAAGAAGTGGAATTTGTAGGGAGAAAAGGTAGCAAAAAAAGACAATAAAACCAAAATATGATTTATCACGCGCATTGAAGGAAGCGAATGATAAAGGGAGAGAGAAAGAGAGTGAGAGGGAGAGAGAGAGAGGGAGGGAGAGAGGGAGGGAGAGAGAGAGGGAGGGAGAGAGAGAGGGAGGGAGAGATGGAGTGAGAGAGAGAGGGAGGGAGAGAGAGAGGGAGAGAGAGAGAGACAGTGAGAGAAGATTTCCTAGAACTTGAATATTGCGAGAGAGAGAGAGAGAGAGAGAGAGAGAGAGAGTAAAGAATTGAGAGAATTCCGCAAACGGGTAGCGTGGTGTGCAAGAAGTTGCATTCAAGAGCACAAGATATGTATTCGCGAAACAACAGGCGATCCAATAAACCAGCACGCTACGAACCCTTCATGAGATGACTGGTATTTTAGTTTTAGAGAAATACTTTTTTCTTTCTCAATTTCTTCGCTCATTATATACAATTATACTTCCTTGTTCTGAACCTTACTCATTCCTAATTCTAACCATAACGCATTTCTCACTTATCTATTTCATTCTCTCAAATTAAGCACGCTTACGATGAATGTATAACTAACTACACGGAATTGGAGTGGAAAATAAAGGCAGTAAGAGAGAGAGAGAGAAAGAGAAAGAGAGAGAGAATAACTGACTCGCTGCTGTTGTCAGTAGAGGTGGAAGAGACGCAGAGAAGCAGTAGCCAAGCCCTGAAGGAATATTCTCCTTAGCCAACCAACGGGTGTGTGAACATATCAGTGTCAAGCGCTAGATTGATCAAAAACATAGCGATTAGAAAAAAAACTATGTGCTTTACTTTTAATATTACGTTTTCTCTCTCTCATTTTTACTTCAAAATCTCCAAAAAGAAAAAAAAAACCAAAATACAAGTTCTTGGATATCATATCTTGGACGTCTCTGGAAGATCCAGGGGGAGTGCTACTTTGGCGGTCTAACCCCAGATGGACCCCCCCTTCTCCTAGACCGATAGGTGCCTGGATAGCCAACATAGCCCCTCCTGACCTGATAGCCGTTGATGTCCGATGAGGAATGAGCGGCCGCAGACGAAGCCGCCCGTGGATGCGATGGCATACTCCAGCGACGCCATCACCATGTCCACCTCGATCGGGTCCACGCCAAAGTGTTCGATCACGCCTGAAATATATGAAGAATAATTATTCATTTTCAATTTTAATAATAAACAATAAATCTTAAATAATATTTTGTTTCTTTCTTTTTTTTTGAACAAGATCGATCACGCCTGAAATATATCAGGAATATTTATCAATTTATTTTTTTTAATATTTTTAATTAAGAAAATACATATATAATAATTAAGACCAATTATTAATTTGCATTTTAGTTAAGAAAAAACCAATAATAAATTCGAATTAGTATCATGCTTCTTTTTCAATAAGATCTTGGTCGTAGAAAAAAAACTATTTTCCACAAAGCCTCCTATTTTTTCGTACCCGTTGATTCTAACCGCCTCTTTTTCTTTATATTAAATGCACCCACAATTGAACTGCTCGGACAGATGCACATGCTATTAAAGCTAACAAATATAAATAAATGCATCATTTAAAAGCAATGAATTCACTCATGCTCATTCGGGGAGCAATTAAAAACAAAATGAAGAAAAAAAAGTCAGGAACTCTTTTCTAGGTCCGATAGGAGAAAGATTTCCTTGTTTTGGCACTAAACTCTATATTTCTTGCAGAATTTTCTTTCTCTCTCTCTCCGCAAACATCATCCACCCTCGCTTGCCTTACTACAGGTTGATAGGTTGATATTGTGATGGTTTTACGTTTTCCGGTCCTTAAAAGCTACGTCATGCGTTTAATCCGTGTAAACGCGTTGCCAACACTTGTGAGAGAGATAACGCCGTGCTATTGCAGGCGACAACAAAAGTTGTGTTTACTTCTCTATTCTCACTCTGTTCTCTGTCTCTCACTCCCAATCTCTCTCTCTCTCTCCCTTTCTCTCTCTCTCTCTCTCTCTCTCGGCTCCCCCTTTCTCTACCTCTCATTCCCTTTTCCTCTCTCTCTCTCACACAATATCTCTCTCTTGTCATGCAGTAACTTTTAATGGTTATAGCTATTTTTCGCACTTACAGCAGTATCCCTGAATGTTTGTTCTTCCCCCTTTCCCTAACACTCTCCATTTTTTCTCAATATTTCTCACCACCCACAATCATAGCATGATTTCACAATTTGTTTCGCTGCTTGCACTTGTCTTTAGAAATGCACTAACTGTGAAAAGTAGAGAAATAAAGACATGAGATAGAGAGATAGTGAGAAAAAAAACGATACAGAGGCAGAAAGGGATGAGAAGAGAGGGAGAGAGGGAGAGAGAGAAAGCGAGAGCGAGAGAGAAAGAGCTTTCTGCCATGAGGTTTTTTTTTACCTCCATTGATGTATGCTAAAATAATCTCGTATTCCCGACGATTTACTTCCTAGTTCATGTCATGAATAATGAATGACGTTTTCAATCTATAGCCCGATTTCAATACATGAAATATGATGACCTTTTCCCTCTACAATCTTATTCTACAACGCTAAAATCTTCTCACGAAATTACGCAATACTACTAGTCGGCATTATTGAAACAGTCTCAGACATTCGACTTAGTCCAAAGTACATGAAATGAATCTCTAAAAATCTAGGGTAAGTTAGTCATAAACGAAGGGAAAGAACAGACATTTTTGAAGAAGAAAAAAAACCAAGACAAAGAGACTTAAGATATGTCCGTTTTCTTCCCAGCTAAATTCCCTTCTCCCAATTAATGAAACTACACTCTTTGCACTTCGTCTAAGTAAATGGCAACATCACCATCTGTGAAGAAGAATAAAATATATTAAACTAACCATAAGGTTCAATGGCGAGACAGACAGTTACCCCGGTTATAACCATGGCAGTTATGGTTGGGAGAGCGAGAAATCGAGATAGAGATAGACAGAGAAAGAGATAGAGAGAGACAGAGTGCGTGAGAGAAAGAGAAAGAGAAAGAGAAAGAGAGAGAGAGAGAGAGAGAGAGAGAGAGAGAGAGAAAGGAGTATTTACCGTTAAACGTTTGTGAAGTGACATGATGAATGAAAAAATCGACGGAATGTGGCGTATTAGAAGTGGGAGAATGAAAGTCAGACTGAGAGAAAGAGCCAGACAGAGAGAGAGAGAGACAGCGAGAGAGACAGGCAGCAAGAGAGAGAGAGCCAGAAAGAGAGAGAGCGAGAGAAAGAAAGAGAGAAAGAGATAAGCCATATTCAGCCTGCTGCTGCATACCGCCACTGCTGTTACTTCCGTGTCTGCATTCAGTTCTGTTATGCCATTTGCCTCATGTTATTAGCCTTCCACCCTAGGAAAACAACAAAATTTTTCGTCCATCAAGCTTTTCGGGAAAGCGGCTCAAATTTCGCGGAGCTTCATCCTGACAAGAAGAAGTAACTGAATGGAACTTGATCTTTATGTCTAAATAATCAATTTAGCTTTCCTTTGTTTGATTCAACTGAGCTTTGCGGTAATAAATGTTTCAAATCAGAACATCGTCATGACAATGAGAGGCAAAAGAATACGTGCACCCGAGAGAATATGAGCATGTGAGACACAGTGGTCTTGGTGAGAGAGAGAGAGAGAGAGAGAGAGAGAGAGGGAGAGCAAGAGAGAGAAAGAGAAAGAAATTCAAGTGCACATTTCTTCGTCTTCGAAGTAGAACAGCCTAGTATTACTTTCCATTCGCGTTGTTCTTTTTTCCCTTTATGTTTATTCTTTCTTTCCCTCTCTCTCTCTCTCTCTCTCTCTCTCCTTCTCTCCCTCAGTCATAAGAGCACTGGGCGGAGGCATCTTCAGCCACCACTGTCATAGGGTGCCGGTCACGTCTCCCCTATCCGCAGTTCCACCATTCCCTTGGTTTGGCTGAATCTCAACAACTGGGCGGGAACTCCTCTGCAGCTTTCCGAGTCATCCCGCCAGTCAAATCAACAGAGTCGCACTGAGAGCTCCCAGCCGGGCGACTGTCTATTTGAACCGAGCCTTCATTCTTTTCGCGTGCTTCTCTCCGTAGCTGGTCGTCTCTGACAAGAGCTCTGGCAAAATGCCAAGTATATCCACTGCGACATTACTACTCGTAACTTTGGCTTCTCTACTCGCACTGTCAAACGGTCTTATTGTAAGGCGGCAAGTGGATGGCACCACTACTGTAACCGAGGTGAGGAGAACTTGGAGAGTTTTCAATTAGCCCCCCCCCCCTCCACAACCCTCTCAAGATTACCGTATTTCTAATAAAAACTAGAGTAACCTTAGCAAGTTTACAAGTCTTACATAGTAAGATTTACAGACCTTAACCAGTTAGATTTACCAGAGTAACATTCAGTTCCGGTAACCACCCACTTTTAAGGTTGCTTCACCATCTTCACCCCCTGAGGCACTCTTGGAAGTTCTAGCTGATCAGGATGCAATTCCTGATGTCGCCTCTACAACACCCGGTGTCTTCGAAGCTTACTCACCACAAGCAGTAGTAGAAGTTAGTATCTCCTTCACTCACTCGCTCACTCTTTCTCTCTCTCTCTTCTTATTCTCTCAAACTCTCTATCTTTCTATCAACAAAGTACAAGCCACAAGTAGCATTACTTTTCGTGACTCGTTGCGCATAAAGTTTCCGTTCAATCAAAGTTTCAGCTCTAGCTACTAGTGCCGATTTTAAAGAAATGGAAAGTGCAGCAAATAATGCATGAGGAAAGAAGAGGAAATGAAAAATTCTCTGTACGCGCAAGACAATTGTCAATTATTGCACAGGTGTGCAACGAAAAGAATGCACCCGGCAGGTCAACCGTCTACTGCTCTGGCAAGTTACTCGATGCAGTCAACCGACACAGCATCTTCTCTGACTCTAAGACATTCGTTGATCGGCCAATGAAGGTTTGTGGCCATTCGGACAAAAAAAACCCAGATAATAATGGCGCAGCATTTAATATTGCACAATTCAAGCGAATTATTTTTTTCTCTTCATTTTTTTTCCTACATTTTTAAATGTATTCTTAATTAATTCAATAACAACTAATATACTCCTACAGTCTGGTCGCACTGCCGATGTAATAATGGCCGCTTTCAACTCAAAGTTCCCCATGAACGTCTCGGACATTGACAAAGATTCCTTGCTTCAATTCGTCGAAGAGAACTTTGATAAGGAAGGAAAAGAACTTGAGGAGTCAGTTTCTTCTTTCCTCTCTATACTCTTATACTATTTTTCTTCTTCTCTTCATTCTCATTCCATTCTACACGCCTTAAAAAATTCTCGCGCCATTTCTCATTTCAAAAAAAAAAGAGTAAAATTGCTTATAAAATATAAGTTGTTTTTTTCACTAAATAATCCTTGAATTGATTTGTTTCGCAATAGTGGGGATTATAGCCTAGAAAGTCTTTCTTTCTCGCAATCAACCTCCCTCTGATGATCCCATCCCAAACTAGTGCAACTTCAAATCCGCTTACGATTAGAGCTGAAAACGGTTCTCCATTCCAACAAACAGCTCCATCGTACCCCCTCCCACACCCTCCCTCCCTCCTTTTATTCAACCACACAAACACGGAGCACTCTCGCAACGGCATCTCCAGAAATGATAGAGACTAGTGTTTGCTCTGGTCTGGGAAGGATAGAGATTGAGAGAGAGAAAGAAAAGATTAAGATGGAGAAGGAGAGAAAGAGAAGGAGAGAGAGAGGGACAGAGAGAAAGAGAAGGAGAGAGAGGAGCAGAAAGAGAGAGAGAGAGAGAGAAAGAGAGAAAGGGACAGAGAGAGAGAGAGAGAGACATACAGAAAGCTGGCTCAAGTGCACAATCTCGTGATACAAGAACGTCTGCTCAAGCTCACAAACTATTTTCAGCGCGGAAAATGGTTCTAGATAGTCTGCGCAAGGAAAAGAAGGATGGTGGCAGGCAATAGAAGAATCTTTCGAATCAAATTTAAAGTTGTAAAAAACCCACTCATGAATTCGCGCTTTTTGCCTGACACAGGGACAAGCGAGCATGTGATTTAGAGAGACGCAACTACAATGGTCAGGAAAATTTAAACAGATTGGGACTGAATTCGAGCTCCTTTAAGGCCTTGTAATGCGAAATAGTATTCTTTTTATCCCCTGAAATGCCCTGAAAGGGCACATCGAACAGTGAGCCTTCTACTATGCTTCCTCGGCAATTCCTCCCTTACAGATGTAGCCTACTCGACTGGAGCGAGTCTCCGCGTGCATTCGCTGGCATTACGGACCAGGCCATGTACAAATTCGCAATTGATCTCAACAACATCTGGAAGCAGCTCTGTCGAAAAATCAAGCCTATTGTCAGTAAAAGAAGAAGCCGCAAAAGATATCTTAAACTTATTTACATATGGAATTATTGCAAGTATCCGAGTGAAACTAAATGCAAACCTGAGAGATTAAAGTATTAATATTGACAGAGAGAAAATAATAGCTATAATTTCTAGGTGAAAGAAGAGCCTCATCGCTTCTCTCTGATCTACACTCCTCACCACTTCATTGCGCCTGGTGGCCGCTTCAGGGAGCTCTACTATTGGGACACTTATTGGATCATCAAGGTCTTGTTTTTGTTTAATATGATCCCGCCAACAACAAATTCATATGCAAATTTTAGGGACTTATCGCCTCCGGCATGCTTGAAACCGCCCGCGGCATGATCTACAACTTTGCGAGCATCGTCAATGAGTTTGGCTTTATTCCGAACGGTGCACGAGTCTACTATCTCCGACGTTCGCAGCCGCCCCTCTTCACAGCTATGGTCTACGAGTACTATGAGGTCGCCACTTTTTTATATATGTAACATTTAATCAATTTAAACTACAAAACTACGCGTATTATTTTAATTTTCATGATTATTATTAATTTTACCAGTTTAAAATTGTTTATTTTCAACTTGTAACTTTTCCTTTTAGGCCTCCCATAACACCACCTTCCTCCGAGATGTTCTCCCGGTCGTCGAAAAGGAAATGGAATGGTGGAAGAAAGAGCGCAGCCTCGAGGCAAGCATCAACGGCCACAACGTGACCCTCTTCCAATATAGGACTCCGGCTAACGTCCCTCGGTAATTCGTGTAAACAAATTGATGCTGTTTTCGGTTACTGTATTACAAACAGAATAAGTGACAGAGTAGAGCTGGTCTTTCAAATAATCTCTAACTCTAATCATACTGTAGACCCGAGTCCTACCGCGAAGACTCGTCAGGCGCTGCCAACTTTCCATCCACTGGTCGCCAGCAACAATTCTATCAAGACATTGGAAGCGCCGCCGAATCAGGATGGGACTTTAGTACGAGATGGTTAGTCCAAGTGGCAACGAACGGATAGTAAGAGGGGAACTGAGAGAACGAGAGAGAAGGACAAAAAGAGAGGGGGAGACAGAGAGCGAGAGTGTGTGAGGGATAGAGAGAGAACAACAACAAACAGTTGTCCTTAGGTTCGCCGACAAGAAGACTCTCCTCACCATCCACACTACCGACATCGTGCCCGTTGACCTCAATGCGTACATGTGCTACAACCTCAATATCCTCTCTTATCTTCACTCCGAACTAGGTATGGAATCATATTCCAATGTATTCGGGATATCAGCGAAAAGCGGAAAACCGTTTCAATGAACCAACGGTGCTATCAACTCCCAGGAAACGAGAACAAGCAGCGGTCATGGCGGGATGAGTTCCTCAACTTCCGCGATGCCTTCCAGAGGGCATTCTACGTCCCTGAGGCTAAGGGCTGGTGCGCCTTCTGTTCATTCATTTATTCAGTGTTATACAAATAACAAGAGATCGCTAATCAATAGTTAATACTTTCAGGTACGATTACGACGTTCGAAACAAATCGCATAACACCGACTTCTACCCATCGATCGTCATTCCCCTCTTCACTGGCTGCTACCAAGAACTTTCGCATGCGCAGTCCAATGACCTCTACGATCGACTTGCAGATGAAGGCGTTTTCGACTTTGTTGGAGGCATTCCAATGAGGCAAAGCCTTTGTTCAATCTTTTCTATTCTTGGTAAAAAATATCTCTCTGGCTTTCAGTCTCTCAGTATTTCCTTCTCTCTCTCTCTCTCTCTCTCTCTCTCTCTCTCTCTGCCAATCTCTCTCTCTCTCTCTCCGCTTATCTCTCTCTATCTCCCTCTCTCTACCGTTCTCTCCCCATCTCTCATGGCCAATCGTGCAGATATCCTTGTTCTTTGTGTTTTAAATACAAATGGTGATGACATTGGGTGCAGCGCAGTTTCGCTAGCGGTGGAACGGTCTCATAGAAATGGACTGATAGACCAGTAGTGGAATTCTCTTTCTCTTTCTCTCTCTTTCTCTTTTTCTCCTTCTTTATCTTTCTCTCTCCCTCTCTCTCTCACTATCACTTTCTCTCACATATTCCCTCTTTTCAGTTTGGCAAATGACACCCAAGAGCAGTGGGACTTCCCGAATGGCTGGGCGCCTCTGAATCACATGATCATCGAGGGTCTTCGGAAAACCGACAACCCAAGGTATCCAACTTGTAGATAGAACAAATCTCATTTAAATCATTTGTCATTAAACGTTATCTTTAAACGCGTTTTCAAGAACTCCTATCCAATGTTTTCTCTCCGCTTTTTGAACCTTCTTTGTTGTGAGCGTCAGGTGTTCTCAACAAAAAGTTCAACTTCCCCCTCAAGAAATTGGAGATGCACGTTCCATAAGGCTGTCTTGAGGTTACGGCAAAAATTAAAAGGAGATCTTGCGTCACACAAAGTGCGTGCTGTTTGTCCTCGTCTAATCACGAGAACCCGCTCATTCTAGGATGCAGCAAAAGGCGTTTATGCTGGCGCAAAAGTGGGTGCGTGCTAACTACAAGGTGTGGCTCGTCGACAAGGCCATGTGGGAGAAGTACAACGTCGCCACGAATGAGCCACGAACTGGCGGAGGAGGAGAGTATGACGTTCAGGTACGAGAGTCAGGCCAAACCTGTTTGGTTTGGCTGTGCTTGCGAGGGCTAACACAACTTTCCTCGCTAACAATGATGATGGTATTTAATGCGCGTCGTAAATCAAGACGACTCCAACATATCTCTCAATGTGACAGTCCATCATTGTTGCATCGAATAGTTCAAACGCCAAAGACCAACTGTTCAACGAGCAGAAAGTAGTCAATTATGACTGTCCCGATCATATCTGGACCAACTGTAATATCTGGACCAGGAAATCCCCCTCATCCATCTTCCATCTTTAGGCCGGCTTTGGCTGGACCAATGGCGCAGTCCTGGACCTGCTGATGACCTATGGGGACCGTCTGGCGGCGGCTGATGACTCCAATGTTGTCAGTGGTGTGGCTGGTGCTAGTCCAATGCACTCCTTCTCCGCCTATCCAACCCAGTCTGGCTTAGTCGTTGGCGGGGGCCTTTATAGTCCCTTGCTTGCGCTCATGCCAGCCCTCTTCGCAGTTTGGTACATGTAAATATATACCGGTAGTATTTAATTTCTCCCCCAACAATAACAACATCGGGTTTCCCAGAACGTGCATATTACTACTGTAAAACTGCTTTTCCGCACATGTACATAAGATACGAAAGCAATGCATAGGCTATACAGCTATACACCGGTTATGTTTCCCCTCATCATATCTCAATATCAGTTCAAGGATTTGGCAAATATTCTTGAGTACTTTTCTGCATTTATAATAACTATTTTTAATTTATGCGCAATTGTTTTTGCAGATAAACAATTTTTGAAACGTGTGATCGACACGAGTAATTAATAAACACTAAAAACATAAGCCTGCATAAAAGAGAAGTGTACAGGAAGAGTAAAAAGCAATATAAGATGAAAAATGAGGCAGAAACCAAGAGAGAGAGAGAGAGAGAGAGAGAGAGACAGAGGGAGTCAGAGGGAACGAGAGAGCTAGAGACAGAGACAGAGGGAACGAGAGAGAGAGAGAGAGAGAGAGAGAGAGAACGAAAGAGAGAGAGAGAAAGAGAGCGCGAGCGAGAAGAGAGGAGAGAGAGAAATAGAGAGAGAGGAAGAGTTATAGATGAAAGAGGAATGCTGCTGAAGCGAAGACCATCTGCGACCGAATATGAACAATCCAAATAACGTGCTGCACATGACTTTCATATGTTGAACTCATCACATTGCCGGAAATGCTCATAAAGATTTGAAATGGGTGAAAGGAAGTGAAAAAGTAGACTTTGACCCTCCAAGTTCTGGTCCCAGTTAAGACGCTGTCACAAGTTCAAACGCTTTCGCCAAATAGTGAAAGGTTAATACAATACGAGAACAAACGAGTTGGAAAGTGAATCGCAATTTAATGGAGCAAACCCTACCGCTCGTTGACTATAAAATATTGAAGAAGATAACTCTTCCCTAATAATATATGTTCCAGCGCGAGTGGAACAAAGAAAAAGCGGCAAGGAAATGAGGTTTAAAATAAGAGGCCGTCCATAATTAAAACGAATGAGGTGGAGAAGTCGCTCACAATTTATTAACTTCTTCGTTATCCAAAAATAAGGCCAGAATCGTAATATTTTCCGTTTCTTCTTCTTCTTTTTTTAAAATGAAAAATGTAATACATAAAAATATATTTATTTTACTAATATCTTTCTTATCTTTTTTATGAAGAAAAATTTAATTAATAAAAAATATATAGCTATTACTTATTGAATATAATATAATATCTGCTCGTACCTCGTCCAGTCTTTCCGAGAACTCCAAAGGACATTGATTCGTCGATGAAGATTCGAAGCTAAAGCAAAATATTTTTAATAAATTAAAATTGATATTCAAAAAACTGTTGTAGATTAAAGTACATTTATCGTAACTTAATACCGTAATTATCGTAATTTACCTTGTACTTCCACTTGAACTCGATGATCTTCAGGAGTGGGCAGATGGAAGCTGAGTTCGTGTAGAGTCCTTCCACAACGACGAAGCGACGAATCGTTGCTGCCTTCTTTGGATTCTGAAGCACTCCAAAATATTTCATTTGAGAATTAGATTTACTTAATTAAAAATCATATTTAATAAGCAAAGTGCCAGCTGAATTTAGGAATCCTTATCTTTTTTAGACTAAAATTAGCTGAGTTTAAATAGACAAAAAATAAAATTAATCTTAAGATTACATATAACCAAAGTATCTTTGTAATTACTCTAGCATTCTACCCCCTAATTACCGTATACTTTTCTACCTTAATTACCGCACCATCCTATCCAGCTACAGTACCTTTCTATCCCACACAGCTTGCTCCTCGAGCTTCTCCTCAAGATCCTTCATGTCGTTGTGCTCGAACCAGACAATCTTGCTACGAGACGCTTGTAGCCCTTTTTGAATCGCAAAGTTGGAGCCTGTAATAACAAAAAAATAATAATAATAATTCATTAGACAAATCTCTTTTTTGATCTAGCGCAATATGTTCTTTACAAACTTCATTTAATCTATCCTAAGAGCGACTATGATAACTTATGGATAAATGACTGTGCAAACTAAAGGAAAATACGCGTTTTTAACCCGTTTTTGGCATCTATGTCTGCAAACATTTTCTTATACACGTTGCCATGTAACATGATGAAATTTCCACACATGCCTGTATCAAACTGACCCTTATCAGCAAAGACAATGTCTCCTCTCTTGGCGTAGGCTGGAATGGCAGAGGCGATCGTCGCAAAGCCGTACGAGTAGAGAGCCGCCTCTTCGCAGCGCATAAAGTCGGCGAGATCCTTCAAATGAAAAAAAAGATGTTCTGAGCCTGTCAATCTTAACTGATATTGTAGTCTCCATCATAGCTAATAACGGAATCATCCAAAATAAAAGTTATTAAAAAAAACGCTATTACTCCATAAATATAAAGTGCTTTCAGCTCATTTCTTTTGCTTCCTTTGCTGATAAAAAATCTAGTATGCCTATCAATTATCATATAAAGCAGCTGTTCATAAACATAATAAAGTTAAAGTAATTCATTAAATTCATTTTGAAATATATATAAATAAAACATAACCTTCTCAAGTGTAAGATGGACATCGACAGTGCCGTAGAATCCTCGTGGTCCACAAGAGCCGACGCCGTACTTGAAGATTGTCTGCTTAGCGACGTCTTCGATTCGCTTTTCGCCAATGAAGCCTGAATCCTTGAATTTGTTATTATTTTTTTTTTTTTTTCAAAAAAATTTGTTACCGAAATATTTTGTTAGATTAGTTAATGGATGTATTTTTAAAACTAATTTCTAATAATAATTTTCTGTACAGGCAACTATTGGAATTGATTGTGCTAAAAATGGTAGCAAAAAAAATATAAAAAGGCTACTTTACAGACCTAGAAAGTTGGTGGAGGCAAGATTCAAGTAAGTCTTTCCGTCAATCTTCACTTCTTTTGTAACGCGCCTGAAGGCAATGTTATTATTTTTAATGAAAAAAAAATAACTTTTTCTCACTTTCATATATTAATCATTATTCTTTTTTAAAGACACATATTCACCTAAAAATTATTAAAAATTAGACTAAACCATAATAATAAAATAAAAATTTACAATCATCACGAACCCATCAGCAATGAATGGATTGAGTGCAAAGTGATCGGCCGGTGTCTCCGGGACGAGTGGCTCGGGTTGCCATGCTGCGATTATTGCATCTTCTTCCTGCAAAAAGAAAAATAATTTTATTTCTTATCCTTTAATAAATATGATTTACATTCTAATAAAATGGACAATTTTTTTTTCGAGAAGTCCGAAAAAAGATGAAAGATAATTCAAAATTTAAAACAAAAATATATTTTTTTTTATTAGCCTAAAATAAATATTCTTTTTTTTCTAAATAGCACAATTTTTCTAAAGGTCCTAATAAAAGACAAACAAACCTCTCTCGTCAGCTTTGGAGGCTGGCTTGCGAGGCGACGCTGAGCACGTCGCCTTCGCTGGAGATACACGTAGCCGACGAGGCCGACCAGGAGAGCCTCGATGATGAGGTGCAGGGTGGAGTGCTCAAGGAGGAGAGCAGGTATTTGGGATGGAGAGAGAGAGAGAATGGAGAGAGGGAGGGATAAAGATGGAGAAAGAGGGAGAGAGTGAAAGAGAGAGAGAGAGAGAGAGAAAGAGAGTGAGAGAGGAAGAGAGAGAGGAAGGACTGCCAGAGAGCAATAGAAAATACAAAAAAGGCAATATATATTGCGAGCCTAAATGTATTTTTTTTATTTCGACTCCTTTTATAACAAAGTGCCGCAACGCACCTCAAACAGTGTCCATCCTGTAGAAACTGGCGACGCTGACGACATCCCGGGAAACAGTGTTTACCCTTCACTAGAAAAGATTACTCTGAAGTAGTTTTAAGGCGGGAAATATTGATCGCAATAAGAAATAAATGTACGGAAACGCGCTCGATTTAAATGAGTCTGAAATAATATCTGAAATAATAGTAAAGAAGTATTTAGATAACTACTCCTTTGATAGAGACCGAACTGCACAAAAGGAACACTGGGCAAAGAAATCTAAAGAAGTCAAGGCTACTTGGCGACCCGCGCCGGGGTGCTATCAACTTCTCTTTGATAGTGTGAGAGAAGTATAGTGGTCTTATCCTTATCAGACGAGAACAGAGCAGAAGTGCAGAGAAAACGAGCGAGTAATCGAACCATTTGGGGTGATGTACGCGCCATTCCATTGGTGCTGCCCCTTTTACAGGGTGTGCAACAATGAACCTTGAACATTCTCCAGACATCGCAAAATAGGGAAGCGACTTCTTCTGCAATAAAAAAAAGCTTATGTTAGTGGTCGATCGAAAGAGGATCCCTATCGCTGCTTATGGTTAGAAGGTAAAATGGCGGGGGAAATACACAAAGAAGATTGCGTCAATTCTGCATGAAATACACAGCCAATTCAAGCGTAATTATAAAGAAGCTACCAACAGGACAGCGCCTTCTAATAGGTTCGCGCTTTAATTTAGAAGCGCGAGCCCAAGAATCACCATGAATTCCAAGCAAAAAGTTGATGTCTTCTCCTACTTATGTAGAATTGCAACTGTCTAGCAAAAACTGGCGATACAAACACGAGAAACAAGGCAGGGCAAAGGTAGCTTCAAAATTATTAGTGTATCTGTAAGACGGTAAGACGAAATTTTCGATCAAAAATAGTAAATTGAACCAGGCTATCTCCGCTTCTGCAAGTTCAAAACCGTTAAACTTCATATGGAATGCTGGTTTTAATGTAGTTCCTATAGAGATAATTTAGATAGCCAACTGATAAATTAGGAATATGTATTGATTCTATAATTACGCAATACTTTTCACGTAATAGTGTACAAATAACAACGAGATATGTAGTGTGTTCTACTACTTCTATATTTTATGTTTGTCTAAATTTCTGTTTGCATCACTTTGCTTTTCTGACATCTTTTTAGCTTCTGCTTTGCGATAGGGTGTTGTTTATTTTTACCCTTGTTATTTTCAATCGGTCCCAGTCGTTTCTCCAAGCGTTTTAGTGCCTTTTATTGCTCGAAATCTTGTTTCGTTTTGTGAGGAAAGAATCTTAATTTCTCTTTTAAGACCGTGCTTTCTTGAACGATGGGAACTGTCCACTCGGTTGGCGTGTGCGCCGCGGCGAGCAGTGGATGCGACAGCAGTAGCTGTGAAGTCACGGTAAGCTTCTCTCCTCGTCGAAAATGTCACCGTTTCTAGCTTTCATTTTTTTTTACCTATGTCCAACTAAATTTTTTTTTAAATTTTATAGCCTGACCACGATCTAATGTTTTATCGAAAAGAAAATCTTTTTCTCTCTTCTTTCCTTGTTTAACCAACGCAAGAATTATTTTTGCCTTTAGTTAGAACAAAATCTTTTCTTTGCTAATAAATTAGAAGCAACTCGTTTCATTCCACAGAAGACGGATGCGGAGCGTCTCTCGGCCGCTCGCCGTAACATGGCCGCCGCGAGCAGTGGCAAGGGCGATGGCGGCTGCCCGTCTTCTGGCGCCGGCGCCGGCGGCTGCCCTGTCGGCCACGACGGCGCCAACATCAATCCACTCAACAATGTTAGCTCTTCTCCCCTCACTTCTTTCTTAGCAATCATTGGAATGGTGCATTGAAGTCTGCTTTTATAGAAATTGATACATTATCTATAGGGATTTTTGTTCGTTTGCTTATCCCGTATATATTTGATTTCGGGAGGAAAAAAATCGCCATCTATGTTCGACTATGAGCGTTTTTCTTTAAGGTTTAGTCAGGAGTACATATTTATATGTATTATTATTTTTTCAAATTATTTTCTAATATTTTTTTCCTATGTTCCTAAAACTATAAAATATATATTCCATATTCGCACACAGGAGCTCGAGCATCCGAATCAGAAGCCGGCGCCCGATCAGCCCTTCCCTCTGCCGACGCAGCGCGAGAAGTCGACGATCCCCAAGGCCGGCTCCGAATCCGAGACGTGGACATATCCTTCTCCGCAAATGTTCTGGAATGCCATGCTCAAGTTAGACGAAAAGAGCATCGAGCAATGAGAGAGTCAATTCAATGCAGCCTTTTCAATTAAATTAGTTTTATTACTTATGCCACTTTAACCTGCGAAAATCCCGGAAAAGACACCTAAAATCCAGAAGTGAGCTTATTTTAATGCTTTTATTATTTTATGTAGCGCTTTTTCGGAAGATTACAGTATCTGAATGTATTTGTTCGAATTGAATACTGTAATTGGGTTTTTATTTTCTCAAATTGACTACTGTAATTTGGCTTCTCTCTCTCTCTCTTTCTCTCTCTCTTTTTCTCTCTCTCTTTCTCTCTCTCTCTTTCTCTCTCTCTCTCTCTCTCTCTCTCTCTCTCTCTCTCTCTCTCTCTTTCTCTCTCTCTCTCTCTCTCTCTCTCTCTCTCTCTCTCTTTCTCTACAGGAAGGGCTGGCGCTGGCAGGAGGACCAGCTGTCGGACAAGGACATGGAGAACATCATCCGCATTCACAACGCCAACAACGAAGAGGCGTGGCGGGAGGTGCTCAAGTGGGAGAATCTCCTTCATCCGTTAGTATAAAATATAAAAGTTTTTTTAATACATTTACTACTTTAGTAGGTTTATAAAGTGTTAATATTAACGTTGACTTTTCTGGTTGTAAATATTAAAAAAAAGTTAAAAAAAATGACAATATAACTTTTGATAACTTTAGTAAGTCTACATAAAGTATTAATTGAAATTGTGGCCATTTTCTTCTTGCAGCGAATGCGCCGCGCCCAAGCTGAAGTCGTTCAAGGGCGACGCGAAGAACATCTCGCCGCGCGCCCGCTTCCGCTCCCTCCTCGGCTATCAGCTGCCGTTCGACCGCCACGACTGGATCGTGGACCGATGCGGAGAGCGGGAGGTTAGATTTATTTTTGAATTTTGGTCAGTTTTTCTGGGGGAGGGTCTATCAATTCTATATTAATTGTTTCATTACTACTTTAATTTCTTAAACAATATATGCGCTTCAATAGTGCTGATGAAAATTGTGCAGAAATTAGAGTGTTTCATAAAGAAAATGTAGTGAAAACGAATTTTTTTTTTGCATTTTTATTGAAATGATATATGATATTTTATTGTAGAATATTGACAGCAGAGAGGAATAAAAGCAAGAAAAGACATATTAAATATCATGAAACATATTTGAGTCGTCAGGTACATTAATGTGGAAAGATTAAATGCCAGAAGATGAAACATCAAAGATCAAAAGATTAAATGCCATCTTTTCTCAGGTGCAATACATCATTGACTACTACGATGGCGGTGCGGTTGACCCGCGCTCCAAGCTCTTCACTCACCTCGACGTTCGGCCGGCCATGAATCATTGGCAGAACATCTGGGACCGCATGGTGGTCGCATACTGGAGGTAGGTTCATAGACCCCCAAAAGAATAAGGATGATATGGGGTACCTCATAGCACCCACTTAAATGTCACTTCTGTACATCTTATTCATACATTTGGATAATCTGCTGATTAAGCAGTGACATGAGCAAAATTAGACATTTTTTAAGACATATTTAGAACGAATAAAGTTTATTATCAATTGAAATTATCACAAAAAATATAGTTAATTAACAATTATATGAATTGAAAAATAAATTGTATTACTAGTTAGCAGCCTTGAAATAAAATAAAAAATTTTTTACTTATTCTCCTCGTCAGATTCAAATACGACACCCTCGGCTTCGCGCCCAACCTGCCGATTCCGCCAACCGAAGGAATGGAGAAGGCGCATCATCACTGAGTCGGAGACTTGCGAGGTCCCGAGCGGATTCCTGGGTCCCGAGCGGAATTCATCTGCAACGCCCACTTATAGATTGAATCTGACTGAATCCCTCTCTCCCACCACTTTTCCCCCATTTTCTTTCCTTTCCTCTAATCCGTCCTTGAAATCAGCCTTGTTTGTTGTATGACAAATCAGCCTTATTTGTTATATGTCAAATCCTGTTCAATTCATACTCATCTTTCTCCACTACTCTGCTTTATATATTTACTGTTTAGAACATGGTTACAGTTGCGTATCAGTTATAATAGCTAACTGATGATCGTACACCTTCGAATCCATTTTCTTTCATCTCCTTAATTTCTAGTGCGCCTTGTTCCCATTATTCCTGATATACCTTTGAGCAGTGGTGTCTTTGAAGAGTCATATCCAGGGATTTCGAAAACCAAGCCCGGTCCCACTATTCGCTGTGGGACCCTGCCAGGGCTTTTTTTTCAACTTTCCTGATCTTATCTTCTAAAGTTATTCAGTAGGAAACTTGAAAATTACTGGTTCTTCTTAAAGTTGCCCTGCTCAATATGTCATCAGAATACGAATGCACCTTGTTTTCCGAACACCACCTTCAACCTTACAAGGAAAGGTTCCCGTTCCAGCACCTAGAAGGACTAGAGTAGTTGTAGTTGTTAAAATTGTGTGTGAAGAGTCACGTATCTTTTTTTGGATATCTTTCGTCGCCTCAAACAGTGATGATAAAGGCATATTTCTTAAATAACGCAAGTGGAGTTACGAGCGGTTTTATTTACCAGGGAAAGCGCTATTTAACGTGGAACTGTAGCTTTGGTTACTGTAAGAAGGTCAACAGTGGCCAACAACAAGATTTGTTCACTTGAGGATGCGGGCCTAATGAATTAATGTGAATGTTAGAGTAATCTACCAGACAATAAGTTTGAAAGTAGTTCTGCCAAATACTTTGTTGAGATGTTACAATTATTTTAAGTATGTTAAGAAAACTATTCCTTTCCAAGGCAGGCACAATGCTGAGCGTTTTGTCACGAGCAGTGACTGGCTGCTGCAGAAGTAGCCTCCCGATAACAGCCAGCAGAGCAGGGGGCTTTGGTGCTTCCTCCATGACGTACTTCCAGCCACTCGTCAAGACGGCAGGAGTTCTGTCAGTATTCCACTCATCCAAGACATTTCAGAAGGCTCCATTAACTTTTCTGGCGCATCTCACTTTTGCTCGCGCTCTCTCTCTCTCTCTCTCTCTCTCTCTCTCTCTCTTTCTCTCTCTCGCTCTCGCTCTCTCTCTCGCTTGGTCTCTCTCTCTTCCATTCTCTCTCTCTTCCATTCTCTCTCTCTGTTTCTCTCTCTCGCTTGCTCTCCCTCGCTCTTGTTCTCACTTTTCTCTCTCTCTCTCTAGCTTTCTCTCATTCTCTCGCACTGTCTCTATCTCTTCCATTCTATCTCTGTTTCTCTCTCTCACTCTGTCTCTCGTTCTGCCCCTCTCTCTAGCCCTCTTCTCTCTCTCTCTCTCTCTCTCTCTCTCTCGCTTTCTCTCTTTTTCTCACTCTGTCTCTCTCTTTCTGTCGCTTTCTCTCACTCTGTCTCTCTCTTTCTTTCTCTCTCTCTCTTTCTCTCTCTCTCTCTCTCCCTCTCGTTCTCTCTGTTCCGTATGTATCTTCAATGTATCTAACAATATCTCCTCCTTTCCAGCCACACGAGCAGCGCTCGCCTCGTGGTGCTGGGTGCCGAGCTGACCTCCTCCTCCACCGCCACCCAACGACGCAAGATCGGCATCTGGCTACTCGGATGCGCCGGCATGGTATACGGCGCAGTGGCACTCGGCGGAGTCACCAGGTACGGTAGGCACACCGAAATTGTTGGATGCCAAAAAAAACCGACCGTGCAAGGTGTAGGTCTCTAGCAGAAAAAAAAATCAAGTAGCTTGACAATGATTTCAGGAGCGAAAGTAATATAAATGAAAATTTAAAGGAAATTAAGTTAAGCTGAAGCTGTAATCCTTATTTATTTATTTCATAGCATTTGATTTTGCGTTTGGGAAGAAAGAAAGAAAAAGGTACTCGACGAGTCACTCGTTTCCGTACCCATAAGCTCGAAACTCTACAGTAATCTATCAGACTTTTCCTCGCCACCATGTTAATCGCGTCTTTATAAATAACGTTGCTCTCTCGTGGGCATAAAAGCTACTGTCAAGGGCCCAAAAGATTAGGGTGGGGAATGAGTTATTAGGCGCGGAAACCAGGGTGAGTTAGCTGTTTTTTTTACTAAATTTCTTCAAAAACATGGTGGGGTAGGGTTATGGGGAGGCGGCCCAAAATAAGGGTGGGTCTATCGATTCGACAGTAACCTTTTTTTGCCCTGCCCCTGTGTGTCAGGGAAAAGGGCGCGAATTCAAACGGGAGTTTTTATTTGGCTCCTTTAAGATTGACCGAATCCGGCCTGAGCATGGTGAACTGGGATCTGTTCCGGACGATGAAGCCTCCACTGAGTGAGAAGGAGTGGGTCGAAGAGTTCGAGCGATACAAGCAGTTTCCAGAGTACAAGTTGTCAGTTTGATATTATGATTTTTTAATTAAATAAAAAAATTATTTTTCTTGTTACGTACATTATTTACTGGAGAAAAAACAATATTGAAAATCCTTTCTTACCTATTCTTCTGGACCTCGTGCCTGCATTCTTTATTATATCTCTCTCTCTCTCTAACTCTCTCTCTCTCCCTCTGTCTCTCTTTTTCTATCTCTCGTTTTTCCTCTGTCTCTCTCTCTCCCCTCTCTCTCTCCCCTCTCTCTCTCTCTCTCTCTCTCTCTCTCTCTCTCTTCTTTCAGCAAGTCCTCCAACGAAGAGATGACCCTGTCGCAGTTCAAGTTCATCTGGACCATGGAGTACACGCATCGAATGTGGGGTCGAGCGATCGGTCTCGTCTTTCTCATTCCTTGTGCATACTTTTGGGCCAAAGGTTGGTTCTTTTTATTTCTATTTAAATATATATATAATAAATATTTCTATGCATTGAATTAAATTGCATGCCATTAGTTAGTCATTTTTATATTGAAAAAAAATTCTGAGCGATTTTAGCAAAGAATTTTAGTGGATGCTGACGATTTGCTTGAATACTGTTGCTAACCCGGTGATTAAGAAAATGAAAAGAACGAAGAAATCGGGATTTTTTTTTCTTTCTCAAGGCCGCTTCAACGGAGCGATGAAGGCCCGCATGACTATAGCAGGCGCGTTGATCGGAGTCCAGGTTATGAGTTGTTACTTTTGTTAATTAAATAATTTTTTAATACCTTCCTTCGCAGGTTAATTATTCAAGTTTCAATGTTAGAAGCATTAGTAATTGTTTATAAAAAGAAATATCGGAGTTTTTAATGAGATAATTGAGAGGGATAGCAGCTCTTCCTTGGGTTTGGGTTCTCTGATTGCACCCTTGCTTGAGTTAAAGGTCCTTGATAGCACCATTTGCATGGATTCAGGGTCTCGTTGG
>CALZFC010000060.1:1800000-1810000 GCA_945643635.1 Allodiplogaster sudhausi | reverse complement strand
GTCAACGGACCCTCATACTAGAAGCACAACACCCTGCACTCTCTCAAAATGCAACAGGCCTCCATGGCCTCTTGACCCGAGTTCATGATCGCTTCTCTGCAATCGTTCAACTGTTGTACATACAATGCATACCTAGCTCAATTATTCCTTTAATTATTCTGTCAAATTGAACAGAGACAAATGCAACCACAAATAAGCATTCAGTGGAGAAAAATACACATACAACAGTATACTACATTAATTATTGATGAGCTTGATGCCTGAATAAAAATGGTAATAAATTGACGAAATGTCTGCATTAGGAAAAAAATGTGACGAAAAGTCGTTTGACGAAATGTCTGTTTGACGAAAAGTAACCAAGATAAATTTATTTTGACGAAATGCCTATTGACGAAATGTAACCAAAAATTTTGACGAAACGTCAATTGACGAAGTGTCTTTTGACGAAATGTCGCGACGCCATATCTTCGTTCCCTATTTTCTATCCAACCACATTTCCACGGATGTCTCGTCTCCATTTTCTGCGCCTTTTTCCTCAAAGAGGATGGTACTGCTCAAGACTCTCTCTTCCTATTTCAACTTCTCGCCAATCTCTCAATGCCTGTTCTGCTCTCAGCATTCATCCTTGAACTCCCATATAACCACTCTACATATCGTTCTCTGTTACTCTGCGATCTCTCTCTCTCTCACTCTTTCTCTTTCTTACTCTCTCTCTCTCTCTCTCTCTCTCGCTCTCTCTTTCTTTAATTCTCCTCCTCTCTCTGATCTTATGCTCTATCATCTTCCTGTGTGCAATGTTTGTGTCTGTCTGTATTTGTGTTTGTGTTTGAATGCCAGCGATCTGTGAACGAGGGGAGGAGGGGATGGAGAGAGAGAGAGAGAGAGAGAGATAAAGAGAGAGAGAGTGAGATAAAGAGAGAGAGATAAAGACAGAGAGAGAGAGAGAGAGCGAGTGAGAGAGATGACTGTAGGAGAGGGATAGAGCTATAGAGGAAAAGCTGCCCTGAGGGCCTTTCAGAACGAGGAAAAGCAGGGACGCGGCTGTGGTGAGAAAGAGATGGGATGATGGAGTTTGGAGAAGTGAACTGTCATTTTTTCTCTCTCTTTCTCTCCCACGCTCTTTCACGCTCTCTTTCTCTATCCCTCTCCCTCTCTTTATCTCTGGTCCTTCTCTCTCGCTCTCTCGATCTCTCGCTCTCTCTCTATCTCTCTCTCTCTCACTCACTCTCTTCCTCCCTGTGTTTGGCTGAAGGTGAAAGAACGTATACATACACAAATGGCTTGAGGAAGAGACAGACAGAATAAGCTCTTCCTTGCTTCCTTTAAGAGCAGTCAGGGGGATGAGAGTGAGAGTGCGAGAGAGAGGGAGGAGAGAGAGAGACTGAGCGAAAGTGAGAGCGGGAGATGCAGACAAAGAGAGTGAGAGATTGAGAATAGAGAGAGAGAGAAAAACATGCGCTTTAATTGCTCAATATGAAATAGAAGCTGTAGTGAATGCTGCTTCCAGTGGGAATTTTGGGCTTGAAAGTTGAGTCAGAGAGAGAGAGAGAGAGAGAGAGAGAGAGAGAGAGAAAGAGGGAAAGGAAAGGGAGGGTGAGAGGGGAGGAGTCAGAAAATATGATGAGTCAGTTAGAGAGACTTTTGTTAGTCAACTGGATTGCAAGAGAGTGTGTGAAAGAGAGAGAGAGAGAGAGTGAGAGAGTAAGGAAGATTCTCCTGGATTATTTCATATGGGCTGATCATGCCTTTTTCGTCATTCAATATTTGATTTTATCCAAGATGTTCATGATTTTTTAATATGTTTTATTTCCAATTTGGACAAATTGCTAAATGGAAGTGATTAAATGTATGAGAATCTTTTGAAGTCCTGCTCTTATCAATATCACCAAATATCGCGCCTTTTGAGAAACCTAAATTGGGCGTTGTAAACTTCATTCTTGTCAATGATCCGACTTCGATATGTATATTTTTTGTGACATTTTTTCTATCTGTGCTAGCTTTTTCTTTGGGCATATACTACATAACATACACTCCTTAAATCTTTCTTGCTTGCTTACCTCTATAATATAGATGAGATAATATTATCTCTCTCTTTCTTTCTCTCTCTGTCTCTCTCTCTCTCTCTCTCTCTCTCTCTCTCTTTCTTTCTCCATCTCTGACTGCCATCCTCTCAGCCCTCTGTCTCTCATTCCTGATTTGTGCGGATGAGGCAATGAATGCAACGATGTGAAGGCATCGAGGATTTAGTGCAATAACTTGGTGACTGTGTGAAAGAGAGAGAGAGAGAGAGAGAGAGAGAGAGAGGAGGGAACAATAGAAGAAAGATATAAGGAAGTGATTTATTAGACGTGAGCATATGTTATTGAGAGAATAACAAGCAGGTTTATATACTATGTAGCCATTTTCATATACATATGTTAGTATATTATTTCTAAATTGCTCCATGATTGCATAATTCAGTTTTATCCAAAACGTATATGATATATATGAAGTATATATGAAAAAATATAAGTTAATTTTTCTGCTGTTTTTTTCCTGCAGAGTAGTTGCAAGCTTAAATTTAATTCTCACTTTCGGCTAAGCAAGATTAAATTACGACACTGATAATAATATTTGCCTCATTTACATTTCCTCATTCCGATAATTTCTGCAATTGATGTCAAGGGTATGTTGTTTATTGTTCTCCAATTTGTTCTAATATTTAGTGACTTCCTCTCATTTCGTTGAACCCACAATTCTCTGCCACGTTTGCTCGTATTTGAACCCTTTAGACATAATTACGTTTCCCGATTGGAACCAGCCAGATCTTTCCTGTCTCAAAGGCCAGGTTAGGTAGCAGTCAGTCTCTCTACGCCGGGGGGGGAGGTGAAATGGAAGAAGGGGGGGGGGGAGCCTCGCGAGTCTTTAGTCTGGCTTTTGAAAAACCGGGAGGTTATCCCCACGCTTCTCACACACACACACATCAAGTCACTCTTCTTCTATGACTATTCATCTTTCTTTTATTATGAAATTTGCTCTCTTTCTCTAACTCTCTCTCTCTCTCTCTGTTTCTCTCTGTCTCTCTTTCCTTCTTTCTATTTCTCTCTCTCTCTCTTCATCTTTCTCTCTCCTCTCTCTCTCTCTCTCTCTCTCTCTCTCTCTCTTCATCTTTCTCTATCCTCTCTCTTTCGCTCTTCATCTTTCTCTCTCCTCTCTCTTTCTCTCTCGCTCTCTTCATCTTTCTCTCTCTTTCTCTCTCGCTCTCTTCATCATTCTCTCTCTTTCTCTCCCTTTCTCTCTCTCTTGTTTCCCCTAAGTCCAGTTTGTGTGTGCTTGTGAATATCCTGTGCAGCTGATGAAGCATGTTGACGACTCTGGCAAAAAACAAATGGCGCCTATCCAATTCTCTAGAGGATTATTATGTTCAATAAAATATGATTACAACAATTACAATAGCATAATTACAATAACAAGAGTAATTACCAACAATGAATTTCTATTTACATTTTTATAAATAAACATGGCTTAGAATCTGGAATCAAATCTTCTTCTGCATCAAGCAATTAGTAGTCTACAAGGAAAACTGCGTTACTTTAACACCGCAGAATTATAATTAGATGCTCTCATACATTTATTCTTATTACTTATTCTATTCTATTAGTTTTTCGAAGAATCCACGCCAGAATCGTTAGCGAACTAGAAGGGCGTGTTAAAGTAGCTCTAGCGCAAACCACCGGGTCCCTTAGGCCAATCAGATTTTATTATTTCTAAGAGTTTTTTTTTGTTAAAAAAAAGATAATAATGATAGAATAATACGTAGTTTCTATCGCATTATAAGAATAACCTTACTTTTTCTCTCTCTCTCTCTCTCTCTCTCTCTCTCTCCTTCTCTCACTCTCTCTCTCTCTCTCCTTCTCACTTTCTCTCTCTCTCTTTTGCTATTTTCCACTCACTCATTTGGTTTTTTATTGCGATTTTACACTCTTCGAGATGAGATCTTTTAATGTTATGCAACACTCTCTGTTCCGCTCACATTCCTCACTCACCGTCTCTCAGCGTCTTTTCGTCTTCCTCTTTCTCTCTCTGTCTCTCTCTGTCTCTCTCTCTCTCTCTCTCTCTCTCTCTCTTTCTAGCTGTTCAGCTTTTCACCGGTTCTGCCATCTGGCACATTTCGCAAGATGAGAAAGCAAGAAGGAAGCAGAAAAAAAAAGAAGAAGATGAAGATGGAGAAAGTGTGGGAGAATGGAAGTGAGAGAGCAGGAAATAGAGAGAGAAAAAAGATTCCGGAAGGGTGTGTGAGAATTCGGTTGGATGACAACGAAAGAGAGAGAGAGAGAGAGAGAGAGAGAGAGAGAGCGCAGAGAGAGAGAAAGAGAGAGAGAGAGAGACAGAAAGAGAATGAGCATAGAGAGAGAGAGACAAAGTGAGAGGGAGAGAATCAGACAGAAAGAGAGGGAGCACAGAGAGTGAGAGAGACAGGGTGAGAGAGGAAAAGAGGAAAGTGTCTGTTGCGGTGCTCTTTTGTATTATTGCTCTTCTCGATATCAGATCCGCCCGACAGTTCGTTTGTAGCAGCCTTCCTGTTCAAAGAACTTCTTGCTTCTCGCCATTTCGAAATTCCTGCCAGTCAAACGTACTCTCTCTCTTTCTCCTCCTCTCTCTCTCTCTCTCTCTCTACTCTCTCTCTCTCTCTACTCTCTCTCTACTATCTCTCTCTCTCTACTCTCTCTCTACTCTCTCTCTCTCTCTACTCTCTCTCTACTCTCCCTTATTCTCTCTCTCTCTATTCTCTCTCTCTCCCTCTCTACTCTCTCTCTCTACTCTCTCTCTCTCTACTCTCTCTCTACTCTCTCTCTCTACTCTCTCTCTACTCTCTCTCTCTACTCTCTCTCTCTCTACTCTCCCTTATTCTCTCTCTCTCTATTCTCTCTCTCTCCCTCTCTACTCTCTCTCTCTCTCTCTGCTCTCTCTCTACTCTCTCTCTCTCTCTCTACTCTCTCTCTACTCTCCCTTATTCTCTCTCTCTCTCTCTCTCTCTCTCTCTCTCTCTCTCACATTCTGACTCTCGTCCAGTCATAATGCTTTGCTAACTGATCATTTAAAATTTATATAAAGTATATTTCTTCTATATTTCTATCCAGTCACTTTCAACGCAAACATAGAGTCCTTTACGTTGATCTTTATGTACCCACGCGTGCTGCCGTGCTATTAATCTTGATCAAACTGACGCCAGTTTGATCAAAAGTTAATGAACATTTTATTTTGAGCTGAGTGAAATTTCAGTGAAATGTATTAAGCTGTTTCAAAAGGGGAACATTTTGTATTCCAGTTTTTGGGAATTTCTTATTTTGACTCAACATTTGGAAGTATTATAAAATTGTCACGGCTCATACTTTACTGTGCGAGAAGAAATGTTCCCAAATATGCGCCCCGGTCGACAATATGAAAAGGATGCTCAGCGTTTTGATTATCTCGTAAATCGCGACATTTATAAAACTTGGTATTGAGAGATTGGTGTTGAGAGACATGGGCAACTTATTCACTTTTATTATCACCAAAAGCATATTAACTTTGAAAACAATAAAAGTGGACAAAGAGAGAAATGGAATGTGGGGAGGTAGACTTGTTTGTAAAAGAGAAGAAAAACAGAGTCGAAGAGAAACTCATGGATGACAGAGGCAGACAACCTCTACTCAAATGAAGGAAGGAGGCGGAAGGAGTAAGAAAGGAAAAATAGGCTAATAAGGCATTCAAAGGCTATAGGTGTACTAAATCACAGGTAAGCTAGAAAGAGAATGTGGGTTCAATTCTGCGAGTTCTTGCCCCGGTAAATAAAGCACCAGTGCTTACATCACAGAAAAATACTCGAACAAAGACAACGTAGCATTATTACTAGATAAAAGAAAAAAACAAAGTAGGAAAATAACAAAGAATAATCCATTGGTAGTTCCCATTACCGTAACCTAACGGTGAATACCGTAATCCACCAACGGTCTCCTTGGTCTATCCCTCTGATTTAATTCCTGGAGGAACTATTCGGCGGCAACAGCATCTTGCCCTGTTCGAGAAGGATGTTGGGAGTGATATAGAGGGTGGACACGAGACGGAAGAGGTCATCCTTAGGCAGATGCTTCAGAGCGAATTCACGCTGGCACTCATAGCGGGGGTCCGTCTTGATCTCGTTGTTGAGAACGGCTACGGCAGCAGTGAACTGGGACATGGGATGGACATTCTCAGGAAGGGCATCCAGGAGAACGACGTGGACAGGAAGGGCAGCGCAGGCATTCCCTTAAACAGAATAATGGTACTGTAGACAGAGTACCGTAATCAGTATATTTCTAGTTCCTCTCTTAGAAAAATTATTTTATAAAAGGCCACTATTTTTCATCCTTTTTTAAATACACCCCTGCACCTTTTAACGGTATACTAACGAAAGAAGTAGCCAAGCGGGTCCACGGTCACTTGCTTAAAAAGGATGAGTTTGGCAATAAGCATACTGTAAAAAGTCTACAGTAACATCTGTGATGCAAGCAAAGAGTCACTGAATAAAAAAAACCCGCCGACTCTGGAACTGCTGCTGGGACTATGGCGGCCCGAAGTGCGTGTTGCGGTCGCGTCGCGTGCGGAAGCTAGAGAGTATCTCGACCTCTTTCTAGCGCACTTCGCTCGCCTTGGAAACAAGTATATACCGGTGAATACACGCTGACACTCATGCTGTCTTTCGATAACAAACCTAGCGTGCTTTTCTTGTCGAAGACATGAGCGGAATGGAGTGCTCCTTGCAGAGCGCCTCCACCAGCAGGCGCATTCTTGACAGCAGACGCAGCTGGGGGCGGGCGCGGCAGGCGCCGGCTTGACGTCATCTCTGCAGGAATACCCCTCTTCAACATTACTTTCAAATATACATAAATTCGTTCACGTACTGAAATAGCATGTAAAATTAATAAAACTAGCACGGACAAACAAAGAATTATATTTAAAAGCGACTAGCTGTCAAGGCTACACATGTTTAGTTGCCTTCAAAAAATTTACTAGGCCGAGCTTGTTTCAAATTCCACTTGTTCTTGGTTGAGAGTTGTGTCACATTTAAAATTGCGGAAATAGTGTGCAAAAGTGAGAGGGCAAAAGTGAGTAGAAATTTTTAGAATGTTTTCTTCTCTCACTTTGCTCACTCTCTCGTGTCAGAGACATAAACTTTAGCGAGCTTTCATGGTCGGCGCAGTTTGAAACATACGCCGAGATACGCATAGGATAAGGGTAAATGTGACTGAACTCAGCCATTTTCCATTGTAAACCGGTGCATAACCTGCATGATCTTTTAACTTATGCTCGGTCATATTTCACTCAGCTCTGTTTTCAGTTTTCTTCCTAGATTAATAGCACGGCTGATCTCTTAATCTATTATTCTCATCTTTCGCTTTCTTTCGTTTCTATATACCCCTCTTCTTCCGTCTCTCTATACAAATCTCTCTCTCTCTCTCTCTCTCTCTCTCTCTCTTTCTTTCTCTTTCTCTCTCTCCAGCCATCTCGGTGCCATCCACTGTGCAGCTTCGACACGAGCATGGCGATTGACACGGCATGTCCCGAGCATGTCTTATCAAGCCACTTGCTCTTTGTTCATCATTCTTAATTTTAATCTTTCTTATCACTCTAACATTTCGAAATGTCTCAAATTTGGATAGTTTTTCATTGCCACATCGCAACATGGACTCGTTCTCTCTCTCCTCTCTCACTCTCTCACACTCTCTCTCCTTCTCTTTCTCTCTCTCTTTCTCTCTCTCTCATTCTCTTTCTCTCTCACTCTCACTCTCTCTCTCACTCTCGCCCTCTCACTGTTCCCCTAGCGGAAGGAGATAGAGTAGGTAGGAAGAGAGCGAGACGGAGAGAAATAAAGAACAGGTTGAACTGCTACTTTTTTTACCAAAAGCTCGACGAAGCAAAAGAAACATATTTAAAAGCTTACACGCCGTTTAACTTGTTTCATTGACCGATAACGTTTCTTCTATATCGTGCCATCAATCCTCTCGCTTTCTCAATCTCCTCTCTCTCTCTCCTTCTCTCTCTCTCTCTCTCTCTCTTGCTCTCTCTCTCTTTTTCTCTCTTTTGCTCTCTCTCTCTCTCTCTCTCTCTCTCTCTCTCTCTCTCTCTCTCTCTTTTTGCTCTCTCTCTCTATCTCTCACTCGCTCTCTTTGTCTCTCTCTACTCTCTCTCTTTTCCACCTTTTTTTTTACAATCATTCCTGCCCCTTTTTTTCACCAGTGACCAGAGCCGATTTGGGCGTGTGATGTGCCATCTAGTTCATTTTCCGCTAATATTCGCGCTCTCTTTCTCTCGTACTCTCTCACTTTGATCTCTCCCCAAAACCCTTTCTCTCTCTCTCTCTCTCTCTCTCCCTCTCTCTCTTTCTCTCTCTCACTCCCTATCTCTTTCTCTCTCTCTCTCATTAGATCCTGCTCGTTCTCTAGCTTTCTCTTGCCCCGCTCACAACATCGACACATTCTCCAGCGCGTTCGAGTGCAGAGCAGATCGGCACCGCGTGATTTTTGGTCTCTTTTTTTTTGGCTAGCCGGAAATGATCCCTTAGCCGAAATTCCAAAATCGGAAAGGCGACCCTGTAATTTTCATAAATTTGCATATTGCACAAGTGGACTCGACACGATTCGTTCGTGCAGAAAGGAGGCCGTAATCTCCTTTTTTTGCACTACCTTCCTCTTCCATGTGACATATGACTGGCACCTTCTCTCTCTCTCCTTTTTTCATGGTGTTATTTTTCATTTCATTTCCATGCCATCGATCTACACACACACACACATTCCGCGCTCAATTCAAGAGTTAAAAAAATGAATGAATGAATGTTGCTAAACAACGTCCATATGCCAAATTTTTCGTGTTGTTCAGTTGCTGAAAACTATCCGTTCCAATGTACAAGGTGATTTTGCGCAGGACAAACCTGGTATATTAATGAGATAGCATACAGTCTGGCTTTTTCTTCCTTGTCTCAGCCAGGGATGATCAAAGCGGGCCGAGCCCGGGCCGGGCCCGGGCCGAGATTTTGAAGGCAGGGCCCGAGATTTTGAAGGCAGGGCCCGGCCCGCTTACCCCAGGGCCCGGCTCGGCCCGGCCCGCATACCCCACGGGCCGGGCCCGTTTTAACATAGGCCCGGCCCGGCCCGTTGCCAATTTGGCGGGCCCGGGCCCGGCCCGGGCCGAGATTTTGAAGGCAGGGCCCGGCCCGGCCAGGCCCGCTTACCCCCGGGGCCCGGCCCGGCCCGGCCCGCGAGACAGCGGGCCGGGCCCGGGCCGGCCGGGCCTGGTTTTGACCATCCCTGGTCTCAGCCACCTTGAATTATAATTGTAAAAGAAGATTATATGAAAATATCTGTTTATCCGTCGTATCCATATATTTTTTTTTTGTTTTTATTTTTTGTTTTCTAAATCGCTCCAGAATCTTCATTCCCGTTCTTCGTTGTCGCTTCTTTGTTCCTGGCGAAATGCCAATCTTTTTTTTTTTTATTACTCCTGATAATTAATGAACTTTATCAGTTTGGTAGATTCTGAATGACTGGCGGGATGCGTGAGTGATAGGGCGCTTGAGGGGCCGTCAATTAAGAGAGAGAGAGAGAGAGAGAGAGAGAGAGAGGGGGGGAATGAGAGAGGGTAAGAAAGATAGAGAGAGAGGGAAATAGAGAAAGAGAGAGAGGGAAATAGAGAAAGAGAAAGAGAAATGGAGAGAGACAGAAATTGAGAGAAAGAGAGATAGAGAAAGAGAGAATATTGGACACAGAGAAAGGTTCCGAGTGGCACATGCGCACACGTGTCAGATTGGCTGGGGCAAGTTATCTTCCTCATTTTCCACCTTGTGATCTCTTTCCCTACTCTTTCTCTCACTCTCTCTCTCTCTTTTCTTTCTCTCTCTCTTTCTCTCTCTCTCTCTTTCTCTCTCCCTCTCTATCTCTCTATCTCTCTCTCTCTGTTCGCTCGCATATCTGTGCCCTTTCCCGTTTTTGACATGCAATCCGCT
>CALZFC010000060.1:1785000-1795000 GCA_945643635.1 Allodiplogaster sudhausi | reverse complement strand
TGTCGCTTTTGCCGACGGAGAGGGAGAGAGAGAGAGAGTGAGGAAGCTCGAATTTCTAATTTCTAATTTCCCTCTCTGCTTCTCTCTCTCTCTCTCTCTCTCTCTCTCTCTTTCTTCCACCCTCTTCAATTTCCCGCTCCCCTATCTCTTTTCCGGGGAGGAACACGCGTCGTGGGGGCGTCGCTGACCACACCGCCACCTACGGCCGGAGGCGAGGGTGTTGATTGCAGATTCGCGCGCCTCCGCGATTTCCTTGTCGTTTCCTCTCTCTCTCTCACTCTCTCACACACTCTCTCTCTCTCCCCTCTCTCTCTCTCTCGCTCTCTCTCTTACTTTCTCTTTTTCTCTCTTCCTCTCTTCCCCACTCTCTCTTTCTCTCCTTCCCTCTCCCGGGCACAGAGCAGACTTCTTCTTCTGCTAGGTTCCCCTCGAGCATGTGTCTGTGTGGCCCTCGCAAAATGTTGCGAGAAGCGATCGGGGAGAGAGAGATAGAGCTGGACAAAATAGGAAGAGAGCGAGAGAGCACTAGAGGGTGAGAGAGCGGAAGGTGTGGTGAGAGAGAGAGAGAAAGAGAGGAAGAGAGAGAGGAGAGAGAGAGAGAAAGAGAGAGAGAGAGAGAGAGACGGTGAAACAAAGAAAGCGCGCGAGGTGTGACGAGTGCCCCTCCAGGTAGCAAGCAACACCACTCCTCGACAGTCTCGCGATCCCGGATCGGTGTCTTTGTCTGCTTCTCTGGCCTCTCCTCGATCTCTCTCTCTCTCTATTTTTCTGTTTGATCTGCCGCGCCATCCGTCGTGCACTTCCGGAGAGTGATCGAGAGAGAGAGAGAGAGAGAGGAGGGGGAAAAGTAGAGAAAGAGAAAAAGAGAAGACATTGATCCTTCGAATGTGTTGTTGACACCTCTCTCTTCCTGCTTCTGTATTCCTTCTGCCTGAGGGCCGTGTAAGAGTGCGCGAATTAGAGAGAGAGAGAGAGTGGACATCCGGCAGGGCGCAAGTTTTCGCGTCGGGAGAGAAGGAGAGAGAGGGAGAGAGAGAGAATGAGAGAGAGAGACAGTGAAACAGGTGGAGAGAGAGAGACATCGAGAGAGATGGAGAGAGAGAGAGAGAGAAAGAAAGAGAGGGAGATGCTGAGAGAAAGAAAGTCAGATACCGGAAATAGAGCCGATGGCGAATTGGACGGACATCTAATGTGCCAACTTCTCACTCCGCGCGACGTCCACGATATGGCCAACGAGCGTCTCGCTCAGTGGGGACAGTTAAGAGAGAGAGAGAGAGAGAGAGAGAGAGAGAGAGAGAGTAAGAAAGAAGAGAGAGCGAGAGAGCGAGACAGAGAGAGAGAGAGAGAGAGAGAAAGAGAACGGGAAAATGAGAATGATCGTCTGCACAATGTTCTATCGGATCTCTTCCTGATCTTTCTTTCTCTCTCTTCCACCCTCTCTCCCTCTCTCTCTCTCGCTCTCCCTATTCCTCCCCACACCTGAGACATCTTGATATGTCGCAACGCCATTGGCGCGTTCGTACGTGTTGTTGTTATCGGGTGAGGGAGGAAGAAGGGGGCGGAGCTAGAGAGAGAGAGGAAGCGCCAAAGGGGGGGGGGGTAGGGGAACACTGCCCCGAGGAGGACAGAGCAAGGAACCTTGTGCCTGCCTTACCATTAGGAGAAAGGAGGGTGGCACCACCCCCAGGGGTGCTGCTGGCTGCTATTGCTTAATCTTTTAAGCTTTTTCCTTCTTTCCTTTTTCTTTTTTTTTAAATTCCCAATTTCAATTTCATATTCACTACATTATACACATATTTCTTATGCCTACCCATGTGGTTTCCGGTGTTTGCAATCTCCGCAGTCTTCGCCTGATTAAACGGAATATTACTATTATATCTCCCAGGCTTCCTCCCTCTCTCTCTCTCTATTTGTCACTACATATTTCTCAATCCTTACTCTCTCTTTCTCTCTCTTTCTCTCAATCTCTCTCTCTATTTCTCTTTCCTTCTATATATTTGGTTCTCTCTCTCTCTCTCTCTCTCTCTCTCTTTATCTCTAGTTCTCTAATACTCCCATCCTTGCTCTGTGTGGATATAACCCTGACTCAAGCCATAAACTATATGCATAGATTCCAATGATGTGATGTGTGCAGCTGTAGGGCTTCCTCTATTCAATCCTCTCTGAAAGTCACCGCACATCACTTCCTCTCTCTCACTCTCTCTCACTCTCTCTCTTCCTCTCTCTCTCACTCTCTCTCACACTATTTCTCACTCTCTCTCTCTCTTTCTGTGTAATGAATTTGCATGCAATAACCGCAAATATCCAGTCAATGCGCTGTATATGCTTAATTTTGATTTTTACTCTTCCCTTCTCTTGCATTTTTCAAAAAAAAAATTTTTTATATGCACGAATGCTCTTTAAAATCTGATTCTTAAGGAACATTGTTATGTTTGTGTCTTTTTTTCCTGAAAAGGGTGTGCTTTTTTGCTTTTAAATTTTCACCACGCCTTTTCATAGTTAATTAAATAATTAATTATTTAATTAATTAATTAAACAAATCAAAAAAAAATTTCGTTTCTTACGTGTTTTGTTCTTGCCGGACTGTCTGTCTTCCGTCGTCGTCTAGATTTCGCCTCACACAGATTTTGGCAATTTTTGTGCCAGCCTGATGATGACGCGATTGAGTGAATGGCGCGCGCTTTGCCAGCGGCGAATTCAATGGCCGCATTACCGATACTCGTTTGGAGAGAGAGAGAGAGGGAGAGAGATGGAGAGAGAGAAAGAGAGAGGAAGAGAGAGAGAAGAAGAGAGAGAGAGAGAGTGGAAGAGAGAGTGAGACAAAGAGAGAGATGGAGAGAGAGAGGAAGAGAGAGGCAGGTATAATTGAAGAGAAATCGTAGAGAGCTGAAAAGAAGTTTTGAGATCTCTGTTGCGTAAAAATGGCCGAGCGCCGATCGGCTGAGATTAAGCTCTCTCTCTCTCTTTCTTTCTCTCTCTTTCTGTCTCTCTCTCTTTCTCTCTCTTTCTTTCTCGCTCTCTCTCCACTTTTGCTCGGGCTCCATTACGTAATGAAAGGATCGGCTCGGGGATGCGAGATGGCAGTACGGAAAGAGAGAGAGAGGGAGAGAGAGAGAGAGAAGAGAGGGAGAGAGAGAGAGAAAGAGAGAGGGAGAGAGAAAGAGAGAGAAAGAGAGAGAGAGAGAAAGAGAGGGAGAAGTTGACTGAACGATATTTAGATATGAAAGGGGGGGGGTGGACTTAGGGTGGCATAAACCCGAGTGGAACGAAGCCATTGAGTCAAGGTCGAACTCGACGTGGTGGAGCGGCTGGGATAAAGCTATTCTTTCTTACTTCTTTGGAACACGCGATTTTCATTTGTCATTTTGAATAATAATAATAATAAAAATAATAATAATAATAATAATAATAATAATAATAATTTTTAATAATCAGCTGAACAATATATTTATAAGAGACTTGAAGCTATCATTTCCTGGAATTAAATGTCTTTGTGTCCAGTCTCTTTTTCATTCTCATTCTCTCTCTCTCTCTTTCTCTCATCCCCCTCTTTCTCTCTTTCACTCACTATTTCCCTCTCTCTTCTCTCTCACTCTCTTCTCTCGCTTGATCCTCGTGAATGTCTCTGTCCGCTTCTTGTTCGCGTCTCTCTCTCTTTCTCTTTTGTCACTTTCAGTCTCCTCCTTTCAGGCTTCGTAACGCGGCGCGCAAGAACCGAAATAAGAAGAAGAATAAGAAGACAATGGCCCATACTACTACTGCCAGACGGAACATCCCGTTCCGAACTCTTTTTCTCTTACTTTATCTCTCTCTCTCTCTCTCTCTCTCTCTCTTTCTCTTTCTGTCTGAATCTCTCTCTCTCTCTTTATTCATCACAGTAGTTCCCTGTTTTTTTACTTCTGTTTTACCATCTCTCTCTCTCTCTCTCTCCGATTCTGCGCGCCCTATTATCCAGTACTTGTGTACCTGATGCGCTCACAGAGACATATCTATAAGCTGGTGAAAATGTGGGGAAGAAGTAGAGAGAGAGAGAGAGAGGGCGAGAGAGGATGAGAGAGATTGTACGAGAGAGAGAGAGAGGTTAAGAAAGAGAGAAAGAGAGGGAGAGAGAGAGAGAAGACGCAAATAAAAAGAAAGGAAACCGCGAAGGACTAGAGAGAGCGAAAAAGAGAACGAGATGTCGAGTGACCAGACGATTAGCCGCTCTTCCCTCGGACCATCTCTCAAGGCTACACCGGCTGGCAGAATGGGTAATGGAGGGAGAGATGGGGAGGGGGTAAGAGAGAGAGAAAGAGAGAGAGAGAGAGAGATGGAGAGAGTTAGGGTGAGAGAGAGAGAGAGAGAGAATGTGCTAGGGGGGAAAGAGTATCAGGTACTCTCTCCTCCTCCTTGCCTCAATTGCTTCCGCGGTCCAACTGGCCGATGGACAGTCACACCACTCCGCTCTAGGGCAGCTTTGTCCACACTCGCATCCTCATACTCAGGTAACGAGAGAGAGTGAGAGAGAGAGAAGAAGAAAGAGAGAGAGGGAGAGAGAGAGAAATTTAAAAAAAGAAAATATAGTAGAAAAAAGGCAGAAAGGAGTATGGAGTATTGCTTTCATTTTTTTTTGAATAAACAAGGCAGAAAAACTTTTACTAGCTAATTTGTTTTTGTTTTTTCCACCTTTTCTGTCCTTTTTTCATTATCCTTTCCTTTGCTCTGAGTGCTCGCACTTCTAAAAGTGGAGTTCTTAATATACTTTTAATCTGGCGTTTCTTGGATGAAAGTTATTTGAGCGCATAATCAGCTGCCTGCGATATTACATATATTAATCTTCTTTTTTTGTACTTTTGTGTGTGCAACGTTTTAGGAATGAAAGAGGTAGAGATAGAAAAGGGATCGAGAGAGAGAGAGAGAAAGAGAGAGAGAGAAGAACGAGGGTGAGAGTGAGAGAGAGAGGTGTAGAAAGAGAGAGAGAAAAAACGGTGATAAGGCTCTATACTTTCATACATACTATGTACATATGTAGTATGTACCTACATAAACGGCGCATTTGCGGAATTCTTTTTTTTGCTTCCTCCTTCCTCGCCTTCTTACCCTCGAGCACAGGAACATAGTTGAAGCGAGCATGTGATATGTATGCTTGATCGCTAACATATTTTATGCGATCATGGGGCTTTGCTAGATTTATGGCTTGTGACAGAACGAGAGATGGAGAGAGAGAGGGAGAAAGAGAAAGAGAGAGAGAGAGAGAGAGAGCGGGAGAGAGAGAGAGAGAGGGGAGAGAGAGAGAGAGAACGAGTATGAGTGAGATGTAGATGTCTAAGTTCAGAGCATAATTGACATGTGAATTCTAGAAAGACATGAAAAGAGCCGTAAACTTGGTTGAGTGCTGTCCGCAGTTTGGTACTGCATTCATATTCATATCATACTTTGCTTAATCTCATCGTGTCTGGAATGATTCTGTTCTCTCTCTCTCTCTCTCTTTCTCTCTCTCTCTCATTCTGTTTGATTAATTCATTTATTTTTTTTTCTAAAGAAAACGTTATGTTTCGTAACATGCGGTCAAACTGTAAAAAAAATGTCAATGTACATCCATTCATTGACAAAACAGAATGCACATTGATATCAATATATCTATTTACTTAAATCCAGTTAAATCTGCGGCGGTGTTTTAATGTAAATACTCTATATATGTTTGTACATATTTGTTTATGTCTGTTGAATATCAAGCCGAACCGCACACTTTTGCACAGCAGCTAAAAATGTTTTGTTATTGTTTTCCATTTCTCACAACCACAATCATAAGTTCCCATGGAAGGGGCGTTTAGGTTGCGGTCGGATCATTACTGTGTCCATTTGATACATAAAGTCTATTCTTGCTGTTGGAGTTTTTTTGTTGATTATGGAAGGGCAAGCAAACTGTGCAACTTCTCTTGCTCTCTCTCTCTCTCTCTCTCTCTCTCTCTTTCTTTCTATTTCTCACAATCAGTCTCTCTTCTTCTTTCGCATTTTTTCGGTCTCTCTCTTGCATTATATCTCTCACTCCCTCTCCATCTCTCTTTCTTTCTCTCTGTCTAGCACTATCTCTCTCACTCTCTATCTCTCTTCCTTTTTTTCTTACTTATTTCTTTTCTTTCACTATCTCTCTCACTCACTTTGTTTCACTCTCTTTCTATGATCTCCTACGTTTTTTGGCCAGCGAGTTTTTTTCTAACAATGAGCAACTAATCTACCCGGGCAAGTTGTCATCTTTCTGTGCTTGCTCTTACAGTAAAAAAGAGGAGAATAGTTTGGGTGACAAAGTTACTATATAACGTTTTACGTACATACATATACGCTATACTGTAGCTGCAGCAAACATTGTTTTTTTAAATGTATGCATAGATATCCTGCTTTTTCTCTTAAAATCCCTCTAGAATGTTTGGGTTTTTTTATATGTACTTATGATGCAGTCTATCTACGCTACTATTTTGCATTATGAATTTGGTATCATAAAAAAACAACAACATGGAGAGAGAGAGAGAGAGTGAGATAGTGTGTGAGAAAGAGAGAGTGTGAAAGAGAGAGAGAGAGTGAGATAGTGTGTGAGAGAGAGAGAGTGTGAGTTAGTGTGAGAGAGAGAGAGTGTGAGAAGAGAGAGAGAGTGAGAGAGAGAGAGAAAGATTAAAGAGAAATAGAGATAAACACCCCTCCCCCCCCTCCTTCCGGCTAAAGTCACTCCAAAAAACACTCCCACACTCGTGTTTTGATAGCCCGTGGTAGATATTGAAAACAAGGGAAAATAGTGGTGCAGCAGCCGCGAGCAAGAAATTGCTGCAATTTCCTCTTCTGTGTACCCACGCATATTGAGGGAATAAGAGAGAGAGAGAGAGAGAGAGAGAGAGAGAGAGTGAGTGAGAGTGAGAGAGAGAATAGGAAAGAGAGAAGAGTAAGCGAGAGAGTAAGAGAGAAGAACGAGAAAGAAAGAGAGAGTGAGAGTGAGAGAGAGATGAGAGAGAGAGATGAGAGAGAGTGTGTGTGAGATAAAAGAGTGAGAGAGCAAGATAGATTGATGGTGAGGTGTCATACAAGTCATCCTCTCCATATGAAAGTGACTCTTGGTAGGCAGTAATTTTTCTCGTCAGTTAACATGCACATATTTTGCATCATCTTCATATAAACATAAACAGCGAATTATACATAGCATTAGGTGCAAAGAACAATGATGATGAGAATAGGAATAGTTGATATTGGAATTGTGAGTCAATTTCATTCAGCTATGTTTGTACATATGTATGTATGTTTGAAAGAAAAACGTAAACACTCATTCACTCAGAAGAATCTTCATATAAAACAAGAAGAAATATTTCCGCCAGCTTTTATTGTCTATTATATGGACAAAAGCTCACGTCTGGCCAAGAACAATGCCCGTTTTCGTCACCATTATTTTCCTTTCCCAGACAGTAAGAGTACGGTAGGCGTGGGTCTCAAAGGATTTCGCACCCTGGATACGGTAGAGTCTATGAAGAATCACTAATTTAAAAAAAAATTTTATGCGAATTTTGACGCGTTTTCTTGAACTGCAAATGTTTGATGTTAGAGATAGGGAACAGAGAGAGTGAGAGAGCTAGAGAGAGAGAGAGAGAGAGATAGAGAGAGAGGAAGAGATTGGCGAGAGAAGCAGAGCTCATAAGCACGCGGCAGATAATGAGAGATAGAGTTTCGCCGCCTTTTTTCTTGCAACTTCAGCAGCAGTTTTCTATTAAAAGGCCGCATGTGCCTGGCTCTTCCTTCTGCGGCTGATCTTCGTTTACGCAGGCCTCTTTCAGTCACGCTGTTCCTTTGGGCTTTTATCTTTCTTTCTCTTCCAGTTCTCTCTCTCGCTCTCTCTTACTCTCTCTCTCCTCTCTCTCTCTCTCTCTTTCTCTCTCTCTCTCTCTGTTCCCTGTCTGCCCCTCGTCGGAAATTAAGCCATGGTCTCTTCTGGTCTGTCCGTCACACCGAGGTTGAGCTGATGGAGGCTAAAGCAAATCTTCCCATGCAATATCCGCCCATTCCACTTTCACTCTCTCTTTCTCTCTTTCTCTCTCTTTCTCTCCCTCTATTTCTCTTTCCCTCTATTTCTCTTTCTCTCTCTGTTTCTCTCGTTCTTTTTTTGTTCTCTTTACCGTTTTTTTCTCTTATCTTCCTCCACCCACACACATGGTTTTTTTCGTCTCTCTTCGTCACTGTCTAAATCCCTCGTAGTCTATGACAACGTTTGCAGTTTTGAAATTCTCTCTTTCTCTTACTCCCTCTCCTCTCTTCCACTCTCTCTCTCTCTCTCTCTCTCACTTTCTTCCCCTCTCCACTCTTCCTCTCTCTCTGTCTCTCTCTCTCTCTCTCTCTCTCTCTCTCTCTCTCTCTCTGTACTCATCTTTCCGTTTACGCACACATCAGAAGGCGAACGGCAAGTCGATGAGGCGTTTGAGGGCTAAAAATAGCCGCGCCCGTTCCTCTCTCTTCTTCGTCTCTTCATTTCAGTACGAGACCGATTCTAATTTTGGCTAGCCTTCAACGGGCAACTTTTGCGTAATTTTCTTTGCATATTCTTTTTACTTTGCGATTATTGTAAATTAACAAATACAAAGGCCTGCATTGTCTTTATTCTTATTCATGCTTATTTTACACATTTTACATTCATATTTTAGTGAAATGACTGGTTGAATATAGAAATGAAAAAAAACTTTTTGTACTGTTGTACATCTAGTATTTTTGGAGCTGCTAAACTTATACAAAGTTTTCGTGACATTTTTTTTCTCACAATCAGGTTTTTGTACTTTTATATGTATCAACAGTGAACTTTTGCTGTTCGTTGCAATTCTCTCAGGAATAAGCAAAAGGTTTGAAAAATAGAAAACAAATTCGAAGTGCAATGCACTTTAAAGTGCAAAAGGGGGAACTTATAAAAGCGCGCGAATCCTTGCCCATTCGTCACTTCCTACTCTCTTCTTCTTCTACTTCTTCTTCGCCGCCTGCTCGGAGGACGCGAGCATATATATGCCCTCGCTTCCGAAGCTGCTCGTGAGGGCGCGACGCAGACACGTTGCGTGTCGCGTCGCGGTTTTGGTCGCGATGCGGTTGCGTCGCCTGCTCGTCGGCGCGCAACCTAGAACGGGCGAGTCTGGCGACCCGTGCTGCTGCGCCTGCCACGCGTCCACGTCGGCAGAGTCCGCCGAGTGCTGCATGCCTTGCGATGTGTGGACGAGTCTGCTTGAGGAGTTCGTTTCATGTCTTCCTCAAAAATTCTTTGACTAGAAACTGATTTTTAAAAAAGTACTAATAATTTTAAAATTTCCTCATATTAATATATTAATTAATATGTTCTCTTTTTAGACTTTAGACCTCACGTTTTGGCGCGAGAAAATGAGACTTTAGCATTGCGAGGTGTTAGAAAGTTTCTTTCTCGGCTGGTTTCACCTGCGCTCGGATAGAAGATGAAAGCAAGGCGGAGGAGCTGCTTGGAATTGTGAAAGCGAGACTGTGGCTGGAGAGATATGAAATATGTAGAAATGGCTAATGCGTGAATGACTACTCCAGGACTCGATTATTTCAGTGACTCATGTAACGGGCTCTTTTTTCTTGCCCGTCTGCATTACTCTGGGCAATTTGTCTTTCGTGCTGTCTCCCTCTCCCTATCCTCTCTCGCTCTCTCTCATCCTCTCTCTCTCCCTCTCTCTCTCTCTCTCTCTCCCTCTCTCTCTCTCTCGCTCCACTTTTTCGTTCACCTCTGCGGCAGAGGCTCTGCCTCCTACCTTGCCTTATTTCGAAATGCGGAAACAGCGCTTCAACGCGCTCGCTTTGCTGCCCAAATATCCTCTCTCCAGTTCCCTGCAGCCCCCCTTTGTATTCCTCCAAGCTTTTCAGAAATTTCTCCTCTAATTGAAGTCTCTTTTTTTCTTTCACCACTTAGATGCAAATCTGCTGTAACATCGAAATAAATAATTAAATATGTAAATAAAATTAACACATGGTTCAAATCCCATTTTGTATTCAT
>CALZFC010000060.1:1692500-1780000 GCA_945643635.1 Allodiplogaster sudhausi | reverse complement strand
ATTATTTAAATTTCCCGCCTAAATTAAGAGAAAAAAAAAGCTTGCACTAAAAGGCTGCAAAGGCATCTGCGCATCAAAAGCCCCCGTTGTTCTCACGAAATGGAGAAGAGAGACGTGCAGATGTTCTTTTGAAACGAGTGCGCTTGAAATATTTATAATAACTATGCCATTTTGTACTTTTGGAGAAACAATGACGATAGATATCCGTTTCAATGGCGAGAAATGAATATGTTTCATTGAACGAGCCGTCGATTCTAGGAATTTTTTGTGCATTCATATAATTCCTCATGCGGAATTAAGTTTATTTTGTTGCCGCATGTGAGTGAGGGTGGAGGAGACACATGTGAGCGTATTTCCGGAGAAACATCTGGCTTGTTGACTATAATCGAGAGGCTCTTTTTCTCTCTCGCTCTCACTATGCCTCTCTCTCTCTCCCTCTCTCTCCCTCCCTCTCTCTCCCTCTCTCTCCCTCCCTCTCTCTCCCTCTCTCTCTCCTCTCCTCTCTCTCTTTCCCTCTCTCTCTCCTCTCTCTCTCTCCTCTCTCTCTCTCCCTCTCTCTCTCTCCCCCCCTCTCTCTCTGTCTCCCCCCTCTCTCTCTGTCTCCCCCTCTCTCTCTGTCTCCCCCTCTCTCTCTCTCCCCCCCCCCCTCTCTCTCCCCCCCCCTCTCTCTCCCTCTCTTCCTCTCTCTCTCTCTCTGTCTCTCTCTCCCCCTCTCTCTTTCTCTCTCTCGCTCTCACTCTCTCTGCTGTCTCGATACTCAGTGCTGCTACTCATTTTTACTCACATATGAAATGATAGATTATATTGACAGTACAAGCCTCGTACATTCGTTTTAATCTCCGCCTCCTCGATGAATGGAGGCCATTTAGTCTCGTAGTTCTCATCATCGAGGTCGGCCGAACGAGCGCACAAATTATCACACACTTTTTCCCCTCGTTTTGCGCTCTGAACCCCTGTTGTTTAGACCCACACTAAAAGGAAAAGCTTACTTATGACGTTTATGATTCCATTTGCGCCAGAGTACATTTCTCACACATTTCTTTCTTTTTTTCACTCGCAAATTCCACTTCCTAACGAACGCGAGTAACTTTTTCGCTCTCCTTTGCTGCCAAGTGAAAGTTACAAAATGACCAAGAGGTGTTCTCAAAAATGTAGATCAGCCGGAGCGTTTCTTTGCTTGAATCAGCGTGCCTTAGTCGTGCCAGCACTGCGTCGGCTTTGCAGCATGCAATTAGAAAAAGAAAGGAATTTTTGGTGAATTATTTCCAGATTGGACATGAAGATGCTCTCTCCACAGTAGTCGAACCCCCACTGCTCATATGCCTATGTTATAATATATAGACCATTAAAGTTCACTGGGTCTATGACTTGTGTTCTATGACTATGATCTATGACTCTATGACTATATCCCTTGTGTCAAATCTTGTTCCCACACACGATGATAGTTTGTTGCTTTCTGACACGCAGCAACCATGTTCAGCACATTGTTCCTATCCATTTGAAAAAAATTCCTCCTCCTCGACCCAACATCAACTCGTGTTTGTTGGACCCAATGGTTTTTTTCCCTCTCTCTCTTCCAGTTTTCTGCACTGAATTTTGAGAGAAATTTTTGCAAATGACCTTTTAAACGCAAGGATTGAATAGTTTTTTTTTCAAACAAACATTTGCTAGTTCACACGCTCTCTAACTGTAACGTAGCAATATGTGCTGAAAAGTTGTGTCTATAAATATTGGCCAGAATTGTTTGTTATTCTATTAATTAATTAATAAATACGCTGATTAATGATTGAAAACGAAAAAAAGTTACTTTTTTTTTATCGATACAATAAATTTAAATTAGTTGTTATCGATAGAAGAGTCACATGAGTTATATTCTATCTATGAAAAGTTAAGTAAATTATTATCGATTATGGATTAACTTTCTCTTCAGCCCCCTTCGCCCACCGTCGACTCCATCTGCTGAAGCAGTCGCTGCTGCGGCCGCGTGCGCTCTCCCGCCACTCATGCAAGCAGCATACGGTATGGCGGAAAGAAAGACACACTAAAAAATAGGCCACACCGAAATTCCTGTCTCATCTGGCTGAAAAGAGTGATGCCCAGGGATTTCCAAAAGCAACCCGCGAAATATTTGGGGCCTGGCTTAGCCCTGTGCCCAGTGCTAATATTGAGTCCGGTCCTGGTTTTAGATATCTTACAATTGGAGATCCTTGCGTATGATTCACTGGTGTTTGTTTTAAGTTTTGTTGTCATGTATGACAATTTATATATCTCTCTCTCTCGGTTGATATGGGGGATTAGTTGAGATTTCAACAATAATGCAATGAACGCTGGAAAGCAATAGAGATCTGTTATCATTCATGTGTTAACATTCCGTTGCACACAATGTTTGCCAGAGTATGCTCATATGAAGTCACTTTAAACTAGAGTTGAAAATTTCTTGGAAATTGTCACTGTTTTTTACTGCTCAACTTTAGAAACGTGTGTATGTGTGTGTTATTTTCTGCAGTAGAGAGAGAGAGAGTGTTGCTAGGCTAGAAACTAAAAATGACTACGTGCGTTTATGTCTCCTTTTTGTACGATTCTTGTGGGCGTTGAGAAGAAAAGGAACAAAATCTTTGGTTAGAATTAAGCAAAAGAAAGAAAAAAATATGTTTTTTTTTTTCAGAATATTATTAAACATAACACTTAAAGGAATGTAATTAGACTAATTATTTTTAATTAATTAATTAAATGATTCTTTAGCTGGCGGTGTCGCGGGCATCCAGATCAATCAGCTGCTCCACCAGACAGCTTCGCTGATGGCAGCGAATGCTCAGCTGCGCAAGGAGATTGAGCAGTCAGTTGGAGAGAGAGAGAGAGAGAGAGAGGAGAGAAGATAGGTGGAATCATCTAATTGGTCAACTAATTAATTAATTACTTAATCACCATAAAATTATTATTACTTTATAAGTTAATAGGAATTAAGTTCAGGTGAACATTCTTAGAACAGCCTCAGTGTTAAGCTGTGTAGTTAAAAAAATATTAATTTATTTATAAAAAAAAGATTATTAGTTAGCTATTCAAAATTAAGAATAATAACACAATTCTTAATATCTATTTCCTTTTCCGTCGCAGGGTGCGCTGTGGAAAGCCGCCGCATCCGGAGTCTTCTTCTTCTCTTCTTCTGGCCGCGGCCGCAGCCGCCGGAGGCTCCGCCCACCCGTCCATCCCCAGTCACCAACACATCCAGCAACAGCAGCAACATGGCTTCTTCCTGGCTCCCGAAGCTCCGCCCACTCCAGTGCCGCTCATCCCGTTTGGAGCCGTCAACTCTGCGTTAGTTATTTAAGTCTCGGAAAAAGAAGGCTAGAAAAAGGTCTTCGGAAAATATTTTTAAAAAAAAGTATTTAAGTGCACTTAAATATAGTAAGAAGAGCTGGGATTTGGGATTAAGAGATAGCTCGATTGCCTGAAAATATTATTTTGATCTGCCTCCTCTTTTCTCTCCGAGTTGGAGACTTCAACACAGAAAGTTGGTGTACTTTGGAAGGGTATAATTAGAGTCACTGACTTATAGCTGCAAGAATATGCAAATTAGACGCTTCTCTCTCTTGACGACATGGAAAGCGTAGAAGGTGGAGAAAAAAGTATAAATGTGCGTTGATGGTTACGCTGTTCTCGCAAGGCTGTAATTTTGGGCACCTTGGGTGCTATTAAAGAGAGCCTTTTCTCTCCCTCTCTGTCCTTCTCTCGCTCTCTCTTCCTCTTGCGCGCTCTCTTCCTCGCTCTTTCTCACTATCTCTCGCTTTCCCTCTCTCTCTCTCTCTATCTGTTCATGTTAGAATATCTATATTTAATATATTTATTATAAATTATTTAAGATATAATTAATAATAAAGTATTTAAAATATAATTTATCATGAAGTATTTGAAATATAATTTATAATAAAGTATTTAAAAATATACACTCTAACCGTATCCTTCCTCTCTCCAGCCGCCTCCCTCCCTCCGGTCGTCGCAGCCCGCTGCCCGACTCGTACAAGACGGTGATGTGCCAGGCGTGGCTCGAATCCACGACGTGTAGCTTTGGCGAGAATTGCCGTTTCGCTCACGGCGAACACGAACTGCGACCGCCGAGGTATACGGTGACACTATAAATCAATATATTATTATTATTATGATATTCAAATTAATATTATATAGGATCATTATAATAAATATTCGTTAAAAAAATTATAATCATATTCGGATTTTTTCAAAAGTCTGTAAACAAATTAGCGCCAATTTTTAGTTATAATTTTTTTTTAAATTAAAATTTTTATTTAGAAAAAAAGAACCTCTTTTTTTTAGCGGTCCGCCCCGCCAGAATCGCAAGTACAAGACGAAGCTGTGCGACAAGTACACAACCACAGGACTGTGCCCGTACGGCAATCGTTGTCTCTTCATTCATCCGCAAGCCAACAATGGCACGCCGGCGGCCAACAGCGCGTATATTAGACCGGACAAGGTTGGGAACTTCTCTCTCTCTCTCTCTCTCACTCTCTTCACTCATTCTCTCACTCTCTCTCTCTCTCTCTCTCTCACCATCAGTCTCTCTCTCAGTGGAAACGACCAGTATTTATCCTCCTGCTTGATTGTCATACTGCTTATATATAATTTAGATATGTAATTATTAATGCTTTCCTTAATCTTCCTTTTCCATGTCAGCTGGCCGAGCTGAACCAGAAGCGCGTAGCTGCTGATCGCGAGAAAGCGGAGAAGGACAGCAACGACAAGAGTGGAGGCAGAGAAGGTCAGAGAAAAAAAGAAAAAAAATTAGATTAAAAAAATATTTTAAACATCGAAACTGTCTTGAATTTTAAATTAATTGGGAACGAATATTACAAGAGGACAATTTTCAAATAAAATAATAAAAATGAATAAAATAATTAAATGAAATTATTTAATTTTTTTAAATATAATAAAAATGAATAAAATTAATTAAATGAAATGAATTAACTTCAGGTACTGACCGTGGTGCTTCGTCGACGACTTCTGCCGTCTCCGTCTCAGCCGCCGCTCGCGCAGCTCTTCCCAAGCTGGCACACGCCATGCCACTCTTTGCTCCGCCGCCACCACCGCCTCATCACATGATGCAACAGCAGCAACAGGGAGGAGGAGGAGGAGAAGACTACTTCTCGTCGACCAAGGCAGCAGATATCAAGGTGGCGAGGCAGTGTTTACACAGTAATTTATAATGCTAGGCAATCAAAAAAGAATCAATATGTCAAGGTGGCAGTTTATGTAAATTGGGCACTATTTCGGTGTCTGAATAGCCCCAAGACGGCAAAATGTTTTTGAGGAGTTTTGTGATTCATAGTGCCGTAACCCTCCAAAGTTGCGAAATCAAGAAAAAGAACTTCAGATTTTGTTTCCTCGCATCAATAGTTTCAGCAAAAGTTGATTAAATAAATTTGTTATTATGAAATCGAAAATATAGTTACAAAGAAAAACCCAAGAATAATTTGGAATCCATTTCAGTCTCTGATCACCGATCATACGCCGATGCGTCCACGTGCTGCGCTGCGTCCGCATCCGTCGTGGCCACTCGAGCCATCCGGCTTCTTCGACAACAACAACGGCAGCAGCAATGGTCCCATAGCGATGATGATGCTCCAGCATCATCATCAGACTACGGTAGCACCGCCATACACCGGAAATCAGCAGCCGCAGCAGCAGCAGCCTCTGGGTCCCACCACGATGCTGCCGAGTCATACGGTAGCCGGTCAGAAGATGCCAGGAGCAATCAAGAGTATGGTGGTGACAAGAGAGGCGACACCGCCAGCACCAGTGCTGACGCGAACGAAGAGCCCGCCGAGTGATTTGGTGGAGATTTATGGTGAGAGAATTGTTGATATTTTTTTGATTTAATAAGAAAACTTTAAAAAAAATGGTATTTGTTATATCGATATATATTTTTAAAATTAATTGAATATTAATATTCTTTAAAAATTCTCTGATTCAGACACGGGTGTCACGTCGATGTGCCCGACTCCGCCCGTGCCAGCCAGCTTTGGCAGCAGCGCAGCCAGCGGAGGCGGCGGAGGCACGACACCTTCGGATGGCGGCTACGCATCTGGCGTCGACGGAAGCACGCCAGCATCGGGGTCGGGAACGACGTCACCGTTCACGGTGGACGACGAGGGCGGCGGCGTGCCAGTAACGCTTGCAGCAATGGCGATGGCAAGCAAGTCAGTACAGTAGTCACAGGAAGGAATATATAGACATTTAAATAGTAATAATAATACTAATGAAATAATCAGTCACAGGAAGGAATAATATAGGCAAGTTAAATAGTAATAATAATAATACTAATAAAATATGTTGATATGTATTTTATTTTTTATTTATTAATTAATCAGAGATATATTTTTTTTCCGAAATAACGAAATAAATTAAACTTTTAGCAGTCCATATTTATGAGCCTCATTTTTTAGAGAAAATATATTTTATTATGGATTTACTTTTCTACTTTTTAAAAATTATCAAAATATTTTGTGATGTAAGATATATTTCCAGGCCTCCCTCCTCCTCGCTCTCGGGCGTCCTCTCGCTGCCGCCCATCTCGGCGTCGGGCGGTCTGGACGCCATTGACATCTCCTCAGCCCTCGCCGACCCCTTCTACGACCCCTTTGCCACCCTTATCGGCTTCGACAACATTGCACGCGAGATGGCGCACTGCTTTGACCAGTAAGATGGTCGTGACTCACCGGACGACCGACCGAACTACAGTATCCTTGCTTGTCTATTCTCCGGCCCTTCGCACACCTAATTCCTGGTCGCCTTTCTCTCTTTCTTTCCCCGCGTATATCTTCTTCTTGTGCGCGCGGGCGAATCGAGCCAGAAAGACGCGCACAAACCGGCAATCTGAGATCCTCCAGGCTCACAGCTACCGCGTATCGGCTTCTCCATGACCCTACTAACCACCACCCCCCCCCCCCCCCACGGTCGGCTTCCATTCCCTTCCCGAAGCTCCGCCCACCCGTCCCCATGCCTGGATCAATCTATCACGACTTATATATATATGAATATAATATGTTGCGCGCCTGATACAATTCGACTACTGTAACATGTGCTAAATGACAAATACTTGTTAGGCTAAAAACAAACGCTAATATGGTTCAGCTTTTCATCTATATTCAATTTGTTCTTTGTTCACTTGCTACTTGGCGATAACTGCTTTTGATTTTTGGTCAACTCTTTCTGAGATGGTGTGTGTATCTGTAATATACTAACTTATTCCGGTCGAGTGAGAAACATGTTTTTTCTCTCTCTCTCTCTCCATCTTGTGTCCTCTTCTCTATCTCTTCGTTCTAGTCTTTCAAACTAGCCTTTTTTCCGGTAATTTTATAGCGGATATCCATTATTTACCAACCTTATATTCTCCTTCTCAAATAGTGAGAACATTAATACATCTTTTTTTTGTAGACTGAGTAATAGACTGCGTCTAACTCCGTGTGTGTGTGGTCCTTGTGTGATACGATTTGATTTCCCGACTGCATATCACACCGCCCCGTTTTAATACATGCCCATCCTCATTCTCAGTTTGTCTTATAATTAGCATATAATCCGCCATCCCATCACCCCACCCCCCATTGATTGTACCGGTTCCAGATAGACCCCCCTCTCTTGCTGATAGACCCCCTGATAGACCCGCTCTCTCTCTCTCTCGCTAACCACTCTCGACACCGTTTAACGGCGTTCTTCCCGCCACCTTCTCTCTCTCTGACCGGAACCTACTATATTGAAAATTATGTATGCAATATATGTCAACACACGCTTGACTCGAATACATAGACTCCAGCTCTTCTTTTGCACCTCCCACATTCACACAAACACACACAAGTCACCTTGCTACCGCACACAAACACAAGACACACCTAATTATAAGAAGGTTATTAATCTCCCGGCCTACCGAGTTGATTCCGATAATGAATCAATCGATATGATGTTCCAGCAGAGCCCCTCCAATCGATATTCACCCCATTTGAATATGAGGGATAGCCTACGATTCAATAAGTCTGCGAGCCAGTATTAAGCCAAAAGCAGAATAAGCAGCACGCTTGCATTGTTCTATTTAGATGTAGCACTACACCCATCCCTTAAAAAGAATTCAAATTTTTCCTTTCTATCTCTCAAGCCCTCTTGCTTCTGTCCCTCTTTTCTTATATCTCTGCGTATTTTCAGCTGTTAAAGATGCTATCTCTATCTCGTCCCCAGACACCATGGCTAGCCTAGAAGACGAACAATTAAGAAAAAAAAGATAATAAAAATAAGCATATACATATAAATATATTTAATTGATGCGCCTGCAGCACTAAAAGGCGTACACACATCCTTGGTAGATCACAGTAGCTGAATTGTAGATCATAGACGTCTCATGTGGCGTGTGTTAGTAGCTAGAGAGCGAATACGCCAGTTTGCTATGCCCCCCCCCTATTCAGTATGATTTATCTCTCGTGTCTCTGAATCTGAAATTGCCAACTATCATATAGAGCTAAAAGAAAGAAGCTTCCCCGGTCTCTCTCTCTTTCTCCATCTTTCGCTCTCTCTCTCTCTCTCTCCCTCTCTCTCTCTCTTTGCCCAAGGTCAGCAATACCGTATATGTACACTATATCCATACCACAAGACTGCTACTGTAACCTCATGCAATTTGCATATCCGCCGCCCTCCAACCCCAAACCCCAATTCCCCCTCCCTCCCCCTCTCCACATGCGTTCTGTACAATACAATTTAAAATTGAATAAAGAAAAGATGTGTTCTGGCTCTCAAACAACGACGTTTATCAAAAGGAGGAAATGGAAGGTTAAAAGAGGAAGGAGAAGGGAATGGGGAGAGCAGAGAAAGAGCGCCGCTACTGGCGATTGATGCCGAAAAAGATGGCAAGAAGCACCTGGAATTTATCGACTGGCTCAAATATTTTTTATTACTTTTTTTTTGTTCATTTATTATTTCTTCTAATACTTTTTGAAGCCATCTCTATCTGTACGTAATAATCTCGTTTAAATCCTCAACTACACTTTCCTCCTTAAATATCTCCTCGCTAAATTGTCTTGATAACTTAGCAATTTCCCTTAGATCGCTGCAATCTCGATCTACAATTCCTTTAAAATACCAGGGCGACAAAAATGAAGCAGATGTAGACGAGCTGCGCCGTCGCAGGCACGAGCGCGCGCTCCTTGAGCAGCGACGCGGACACCTGCAGCACACAAAATTATTATTCTTTTACATTCTTTTAAATATCATTTATGTAATGCTTTTTAAATTAACTGCACAAAATTTCGGGATGAAAAACACTGGGAACGCCTCAAAAAAAATGGATAAATATCGTCTCGGAATTGGATCTGCTCTGTCTTCTACAATTACGCTGCTGTAGAGCGCACAGGAAAGCATCCACCAAGCCGTAGAGAGAACTGTTCGCCCGCCTTGGAGAGAACTGTCCCTTCCCTGCTCCCCCCACCTGGACATGGAACGCGATGAAGACGCCGTGCACGAGAGAGAGAAGCAGCACGCCGAGCGTACTGTAGCCGAGGAAGTGGGCGGAGACTGAAGAGATTAAATAATTAATTTAATTAAATAATTAATTAATTAATTAAATTAATTAATTAACTCGATCAATTAATTAATTAATTACAAAATCAAAACAGTCGCGGCCTACCGACAGAGAAGATGACGTAGAAGAGGAAGAGGCGGCCGAGCATATTCTGGCGGCTCACTTCTGCACTCCCCTTCCAGAACCAGTTGTCAATCTTAAAGGAGCTCGCGTAGCTCATTACCGTAATCTTTTTTTTGAATTTGCCCTTGCGTCCGGCAAAAAGGCGCGAATTCAAATTCAATTCGAAGGAGTTTTTGGCTCGACCATAATCGCAGCGGCAGCGGGCGCGACGAAGAGGAGGCCGGGCGCGAGGGAGAGGAGTCGACCGCCGGCGGCGACATCAAAGAGACCGCCTCCGAGGAGGGCGCACGCGAGGACACCGAGTCCGGCCGTCAGCAGAAGAAGGGCGGCGCGGCGTTCCGTCTCGTCGAGGGCTGAAAATTGGCATTTTTTATATATTTTAAACATAATAATAATAATAAAATCTTTAATTTAATTAAAATAAAAATCGATAAATAAATAACAATTTTTGCGGAAGACAAGCGACAGTCGCAGCGGGAGCAGCCCGATGAGCAGCGCCGCAATGGACGGCGAGAAGAGGGCGCAGAGGGCGGAAGTGACGAGGGAGGAAGACGCCGCCAGCTGGCCGAGGCCGACGCCGAGCAGAAGGACCTGGGAAATGGAATTATTATTATTATTATTATTATTATTATTATTATTATTATTATTATATATTTATTTATTTCTTCACCTACTTCTGTATATAAGTATAAATAAAAGTGAAATAAGTAATAAATAAAAAGATCATTATAAAAGGAAGAAATAAACGACGAACCGCCTGTCCAAAGTACATCTCGACAAGCGTGTTGCGCTCCTCTTCACGCAGACGCGAGAAGGGCGTCGAGTCGTCGAGGGCGGCGGTCACCTGAGCTTTATATATATATATATATATATATATATTTATTATTATTGTTTTTTTTAAATCACTTTTATTTAAATTTCTATCAGAGACGAGAAATATGTAGAGAAAAATGGATCATATGTATTGACGTGTCTAAAAATAATCATTCTCATAAGCGCTTTTCCTTGGTGGCGGTTGGCTCCCATTATATTGACGTGTCTAAAAATCCTCATTCTCATAAGCACTCCTGCATGGAGGCGGTTGACTCCTGTTCTATACTTACGTAGTCCTTAACATCGAGCGCGGCCGGTTCAAGAAAGTCGCGGACGCGTTCGGCGGCAAGAGAAATCTCAAAGAAATATATCTGATAATTAATTTATTTTACTTTCAAAAATTTGAAGAATATTTTCATATCAATTCCAGTTTTCTTCGTAATATTTGGAGCATTTTGCACCAGTAATCATCGTTCAAAACCATCGCCTAATTCATAGTTTTGTGTGTGAGAAATCTTTCGCGGCGGGAACCTTTTGGGGCGCTGCGTTAGCCGCAGCGATGTAGGCGAGGCCGCGGCGGCGAGACGTCTCGTATGTCGTCCAGAGCTGCTCGCGCATGCGGGAAGCCAGTTCGGATGCCCTGGAAGGAGAGGGAGGATTAGAGAGAATGGAAAGAGAGAGAGAGAGAGAAAGCGAGAGAGAGAGAGAGAGAGAAGTGAGAAGAGAAAAGAGAGTTCGGATGTGAGGCCAGGGAAGAGAAAGAGAGAGAGAGAGAGAGAGAGAGAGAGAGAGAGAGAGAGAGAGAGAGAGAGAGAGAGATATGGAATGGGAGAAGTGGAGAAAGAGAATGATTGACAGGGATGTGGAATCAAAAGTGCGAGAATCGTGCATTAAACCTTATATTATTAACGCATTAAACCGCATTATGTATATTAAACCGAATAAGAATTATGCAAATCGTCGATGCATTCTCATTCGCCCCAGTTGTCAGCATTTTCCCGGTATGCGATATTAGTGAACGGTTGATTTCATTTAATGACAAACCGCGATAAAAAAAGAGGTCTTGAAGATTCGCTCCTCACTACTCCTCGTATTCAGGAGGGCTTACATTACCTACGGAGCGGGTCTCAAGTTGAATGGGCCAGAAAAACGAGTAGAAGAAAGGAGATATGTAGCGAGAGAGACTTCAGAAAAAATTGGAAGGATCATTAATAGTAAAAAATTAAAAAAGAAAAGGGGAAAGCTGGAGCATGAGCGTATGAAAGGGAGAAATCTGAGCGGACGAGAGATCCAGAGAGCAAGAGAGAAAGAGAGAGAGAGAGAGAGAGAGAGAGAAAGAGAGAGAAAGAGAGAGAACAGAGAGAGATATAGGGAAGGGAAAAGGGATAGGGAGGAGTGCGAACATGAAGAGACGATGAAGACAACCAGGTGCCGGTGCTGTGAAGAGTCGAAGTGAGGGATGGGGAGGAAAACAAGCTCTTTTATGCTATTCTGGGAGTTGAACTTTCTATTCTCGAACAATCTTATGCACTTGAATATTATATGCCTGTATGCATGTCATTTAAAGTCAAATTGGCATATATCATGTCGAATTATTTCAATGTTTTTCTATCTTCAAAATTAATACTTTAACCGCCAGAGATACAACGCAACGAAGAAACAAGATCTGAACAGTCATTAATTCGTCTATCGCCTCTGAAAACCACCGGCTATCCGTTCATATTAAACGCATTCATCTCTTCTGCCACAGAATGCTCCACTTTCCCACTGTGCATTTTATTTCATGCTATTGACAATTTTTTTTTCAGAACTTTTACTTTATTATTATAACCCAAAACAACAACAACAATCACCAACATTCTAGAAGGTAAAAGAAAGAAGTAAGGCACCCGTTGACTGAAAAAAAACAATACAAACAGCGAGCAAACCATCCAGTCTGGCTGCGATCAACAAATTGAGTATGGCTAGAAATATTGATTGGGCAAAGAGACGACTGAAATGTATGTTTATAAAAGTTAATTTGGCTCTTTGAAAAAAAGCGGGAACATATGGAATTAAAAAAAGATAATTAATATCTTCTTTTACATCTATTAATACCTGAATAAGTAATTATTGACTAACTGATGACCCAATCAGCTAATCAATAACTGATGGAAGAATACTCTTTTTCTTACTTCCTACTTCTTTCCTCCCTTCTTCTTGCCCACCTTCTTTCCTCCTCCTGCCTCGGGCTGCGCGGCAAGGGGCGTTGCGTGGCCGCTCTCCTTAAGATGTGCGAAGAGACGCGAGCGGCTTTCGAAGAATTCGCCGCATCTTAAAATTAATATTTGAATCATAAAGGTAATAGAAATAATAATTACAATCAAAAGAAGCCATTTCAGTTCAGCTTATAAATAAAGTGTCAAAAATAATAATAATAAAAATATTTAAAAATAATTAATCGGTCAAAACACATGTTGCCACATCTTCAATCGAAGAATAAAAAAATAATTAGCTAAAGCAAATTTCATCGCATCTCAAACTTTATGAAATAAAAAATAGTTGATTGCAAAAGTTCTGCTAAATTCGGCTTAAATTTAAAGAAGAGACAAACAACGAGTACGTAAATAAATGTATTAACAGTGTGTAAAGAGTAAATAAACAAAATAAATATATTGTTTTTTTTATATAAATAAATTAATTAATATTAATTAATAACAAAAAATACCTGTCACATGACGCGTGCTTGGGAATGGTGACACCACCGGATGCCTGCGCAGTGCCATCAACTTCAGATGGCTTGGAATCTGAATTAAAGGGAATTTGAAATTAAATCTATTCGATTTCTTCGAATCGAATAAATTTCGTTGAAAAAGCGCCACTTGAAATACTCAAAGTATTCGATATAAAAAACATCAACTCTACAATATTCAACTTTTTTTAAGCTGCTTTTCAGTGGCTTTAGATACAACTTTTAAAATTAAATATCTTTTCAAAAGAAGCAAAAAATCACAAATCCGTTCGGAATCAATACATATTTTTAATAATAACTGAAAATATTCGCTGACCACCACTCTTCTTCTTCTTCTCCTTCTTGAGTGGTTGCTTCGCAGCAGCAAGGAAGATATTCTCGGCAGCCTCTGGCGCACTATCCTCTTCGCCTCCTCCATCGTCAATTCGCAATTCTGCCGCAGCTTCAGTCAATTTCGCTTCCGAATCCGATCTTAAAATATTATATGTATATAATAAAATCCTTTGCGTACAGTACACTTGCTATATTAATTATTGTAATATTTAACCTCCCCATATGGTAACATCGAAGCTTTTGATAGGACAAAGATATAAACCTATATTGCCCGAAAACCACCGCTTCCAAAAAAGTACTGAACCCCATTAGGTTTTCGTTGTTAATTAAAATAACATGTTTCTCTATTTTTTTAATCAAAAAATTGTTATTAAAAAACTACTAAATTTAATGTAATAAAATATTAATGATACCCTTACCCCTCTCCTTCCTCCTTCTCTTCGTCCTCCTCTGCCTCCGCTCTCCTCCTTGCCGCCTCCTTCTTCTTTTGCTTCTTGCTCTTCTTTCCGCCCCTCACCACTCTCTCCTCTTCTTCTGCTCTCTCGTCTTCTTCTCCTTCCTCCTCGCCTCTCTCTTCCTTTCCATTCTTACCAGTAAGCAGTAACGCTGCGTCCTCTTCTCTGAAACAATAGAAATTATTTTTTTCTAACCATAGATATAATTTATGCTATATTATTTATATAAACTTCAATAAAAAAAGTTTATTATATTTCGTGAATTCTTAAGAATTTAATGCTTAAAAATATACGAAATATAACACTTTACTATTACAACAATTAAATAAAGGGTATATCGCTCTTCCAAAAATCATTACAACTACGGTAAACAAACAAACAAACCTCATGTGCTTCTTCAGCTCGGCCAGTTGCTTCTTGTGCGCCTTGGATCGGTCGTGGTTCTCCTTGGTAGCCCTGAGAAAATTTCATCCATATCATGTTTTCTTAAGAATAAATCTTTCCATTATTGATACAAGATAGAATATTCCTAATAATCAAGGCATCAGTAATTCTCACTAATAAGAACAACTTTTTTTGATAGATATCTACGTTAATGACAAAAGAGATTATTACAGTAAGACAATAAAACTATTTCAAATTCTCACAACGTATTAAAAATCAAAGGAAAAAAGTTAAACTATGACTAATAGTGCTTCTCATTATGTCTTAAATATCAATAGATCTATAAACTTTTTGCTAATTCTCACCACGTCTTAAAGCTCTTCTCGCACACAATGCAGTATGGCATCGCGTCCTCTGCGCTCTCTTCCTCTTCCACGCTCTCTCCTCCTCCCTCGCTGTCCTCGCCTGCGTCTGCTTCTTCTCCGTAGCGCGCGTCCAGTTCCTGTTCGATCTCTCTGAGGGCAGCGCGGTGCGCTTCTCGCGCCTCTTCCGTCTCTTCAAAGACGCCAACATTCCTGTAAACAAAGAGAAAAATTCTATTTATGGAAATTATTTAACAAAAAACATTTTTTTCTCTTCAAGCATATACCCCGCAAAGGAAAAAAAATATTAACACAAATTATATAATTTACTACTATTTTAAGTACATACATTCTTGCAAGCAATTATACAATTTATTTTATAGTTAGATGACTTAATATTTCAGCAAAATTAATTTAAAAATCATTACCGTTTTTTCCTCTGACGTCTGAAATACTGGAATAATTTTTCGCATTGTACTCTAGGAATAGGATAAATAAAATGATTGAGCATCGAACGGGCACGTAGAATATAGCCTGGTAAGAAAACGTGTAGATTCAATCGAGAAAAAAAATTTTGCCTAGAAATAATAAAAAAAATTCAGGATTACGGTGTGTGATGCTCAATCGAGGTGTACTGTAAGTCTTTTCCTTTTTTTGTGACGTCATATACCATACACAAAACTTGAGAGCAAAACGCAATAAAGATTTCAAGAACAAAAAAAAAGAAGATCTCACTGTAGATGCTTCAATCTTTGCTGTCGAATCATCTCTTCTGTCTTCTTTTGACTCTCCTTCTTTCGCTCCTCGAGCACTTCTCTGTAGGCGACGACACGCGGGTCCTTCTTTCGGATGAAGGCGACGAGTTCCTGGACATATTCGTTCATTTTTATATTTATGTTAAGGAGGGAAAAACCATATGTTAACTAAACACTTATTTTAATGAGAGAGAAAAGGCATATGTTAATTCTATATAAATTTTAAGGAGACAAAAAAAAACCAACGACAGAAATACGGCAAAAAAAAATTATTTTTTTAAATTCTCAGAAAAAAAAGAAATTAAGAGAAAATTACTTTTTATTAGCGATGAATAAATATTCAAGAGTTACATATATATTTCTGAATGAAGAATTTAATGGAAAAAAATTGAGTCTCAAGAGCAAAAAAAAGAGCAAAAAAGGGGACCAAAAAAAACACACCCGGACATCGTCGTTCCGTTCTTTTCTGCCAGCTTCGCACCGCTTCTCATTTTCCTTCTCCATTGCACGTGCCGTTGGCCGATTTGGTGCCTTAAATTATTTAATTTATTTTTAACATTATTAATTAATATTTATCAATAAATCTATAAAGACCATATAAACAGGAAAATTTGCTTAATTTTCACTTTAAATTCCAGCGCAAAGGTATCTGATATAGTAATGAAAACAAAGTTTTTGAGAAAAATTTCATTAATAGATAAACTTAAAATAAAAAAATAAGATAAAACGAACCTCTCGGATATCGTACTTTTCGAGCCAGGTAAAAGATCTAACGGTGCAGAAGCTGGACCAAAATCCGTAGAAGCCAGAGACAACCTGGAATAGTCAACATTACAAGTGATGTTCTCTCACTATCAGAACAAGTAAAATAACTAGATTTGCATCTTCTATACATCTGAATTTCTTTAATGCTTAATATAACTAGGCACAATTTTAACAATCCTTTTTTTTTTTAGCTATTTCGAACATATTTATTGTTTGAAATAGCAAAAAAAAAATAAAGAAAAAAAATAATATAAAATAAATCGTAGTAAAACTAATAATAATACCTCCTCTGGATCGGTCTTGGAATTGCCAAATTCGGGATAGTTCGCCTTGAAGGGATCGTCATGGAAGTCTCGGTCTTCTTCAGTCAGAATTTCGAAGACTCGACGATAGACGGAGAAGAAGCCCTGGGAATGAAAGGGAAAATTAATGAATTAGAGAGAGAGAGAGAGAGAGAGAGAGAGAGAGAGTGAAAGAGGGCGAAAGAGAGAGAGAGCGCCATGATACTGTAATATTGGCTAAAAGTACCGTATTTAAAAAGTACAAAATAGATTAGCTCAAAAACCATATTACAAAGTTTAAAAAGAGAAAGAAGAACAATAATTATAGCTTAATAAAAATCCTGACATTTTCGCTATCATCGAACGCAGTCCAGCAGCGACGGTGGTACTGTATGAGGTCGATACTGTCATCCCGGTATTCAGCGTCGAAACCTTGAGTAAAAATTCTTAGCATATGCAATAAATGTTCAGGACGGGTGGGCGGAGCCTATTCTCTTATGATAAACCTCCACGTGACAGGTCATTGAAAACGATTTAAACTCCCGAGCATTTTTTTTTGGTTTTGTTTTGTCAATCAAATAACTCAAATGGGCGGAGGCTAAAAAAAGGATTCAAATGCCGGCTCAAAAGGATTGAAACTATTCATGGATGGATTTGTTTCGGATTCTAAATTTCAGGAATGCGGACAGGTGGGCGGAGCCTGTTTATATATAACCTCCACGAAGAATCTGCTCGCGATGTCGATCGTACCAGGCGCGTTCTTGAGGATCGCTCAGCGACTCATACGCTTGTTGCAGAAGCGCAAAGTGCTTGGTGGCTTTTTCAATCTTAATGAAAATTATCATTGGCAAAAATAAATACTTGCTAATCTAATTTGAAGAAGACGTAATATGAGTGATACCCGAAAAGAAGTAAGATGAAAATTGAAGTTTCGCCAATAAGAAAGCTTACAAGTTCATCAGAAAAGAAAAGAAAAACAATGAAAGAAAACATGTTTACTTCTCTTGCGACAAAACAAAACAAAACCCAGCCAAGACATTAAAAAAGAGAGAGCAGCTTTTTACAATAACAAAAAAGGGAGAGAGAGGGAGAAAGAGAGAAAAAGAGAGAGAGAGAGAGAGAGAGAGATGGAGAGAGAAAGAATAACCTTATCCGGATTCTTGTCAGGATGCCACTTGAGCGCGAGACGTCGATACGACTTCTTGATGGTATCGGCGTCAGCGTCCCGCTCCACCTCGAGCAGCTCGTAGTAGCACTTGACGCCCATCTTTGATCTCTGATCTTGGACAAAAAAGTAAGAACTTCATAAAGTTTCAACTAAAAAACGGCACAATATGGCTTTAATATTACGAAAAGTCCACTAAGAATGAGCTCAAACAGACATAACGTAGCGAAATTCAGTTAAACATAAATATATATTTGCATTTATTAACGAACAAACTCTAAAGCGAGGCACGAAAAGGAATTTAAGATAAAGCAACCTATGCGCCATTAAGCACAGCTCGCTTGAGTTAAGAAGGCATTGTCTCAAACCGAATGTGCCACAATATGTTCATTGAAAAGCGACGAAATGTAAAAGCAAAACAATACGGCAAACATCAGGACTTTGGAAAAGTAAACGAAGAGAAATTTTCTACAATGTGGCGCCAGCATGAATTTCAGACTACAGTATACTTTGGTCAAGTGTGACACTCGGATCATGTTTGGTCGGACTGGAAAATTCAACTTTCCACTGCCTTTCAATATGCATAAGTATCATAATATTCTGCAATATTGCTCGATATTTGCAATAGCTGTAAAAGAAACAGATTTGTACGGTTGTATGTTCGCCGCCTGTTCTTCATCTTTTCAAATAGTTTCCCAGGAATTTACATATTACAAACGGTTTTATCGGAGGATAAATTGCTGCTAAATAGTCTCATGAACATAAAAAAATTTATCCATTCAACAAATCCTATGAGATTTAATAGTACACATCTTGCACCAGCTAATGTTTATTGCACAGCAACAATTGAGCATACGATGGAAAGACGAGAGGGGTAGAAGGGGGATAGAGAGAAAGAGAGAGAGACAGCGAGAGAGAGAGAGTGCGAGAGAATTAGAGAGCTTCAATTACAATGAATAGTCTATAAAATAATAGAAATATTCAGTTGTCGCCAATCACCGCGAAATATATCAGAAACGAAAAGATGTAGATGCACTTGGGATACGTGTGTAGATCAGAATGGCCTATTCTGTAGGTCATAACAAGTTTCAGACTATAAATTAGTACATTGACATAAGTTATTGCAGTAATTCTTGTCTCTCATTCTCTTTTCCTCTTTCTAATCGTCCTCTGCATCCAGCACGGTCATCTTGGCCTCTTGCACCGCGTACGCCTTCTCTGTGCCGTGTGGGTCGAAGACGGATGAAGAAGATGTCGTTGAGCGGTCACTGGAATTTCTCCAAAAAAATTAATGACTTAAAACTTTAAAAAACCCCATATTTATCTTAATTTAAAAATATATATATTAATAATAAATACCAGAGAAAATGTAAAAAAAAGTACATAATCATGATTAAAAATATAAAATGATTTAAAAAAATTTTTTGATTCAAATTGCGTACATAAGCGATGAGGTCGAGTGCTTGAGACTTGTCTTGTGGAGATGCGTCTGTGGCGAGGTCGTCTTGTGGTAGGGTCCCTTGTCGATGTATTCAATGGCCCCCTGGAAGGGGTACTGTAATGCCCCCTTGGAGGGGTACTGTATGGCTCCTTTGGTTGGGTACGGTAGAGGGAGAGCGGTGCCGAGGCTGTTGCTACTGCAGGTACGACGACTGCTTGGATGACGCGTGGATTCGGCGATGATACGCGCGTCCTCGTAACGGCGTTTGGCGGCGGCGTATCTGAGAGAGAGAGAGAGAGAAGAAAGATAAGAGAAGCAAAATAGAGAGAGGAAAAGAGTAAGAGAGAAAGAGAATGAAGATGAAATGAGAGTAAGTGGGAGGCAGCAAAAGAAACATAAAATAGAGAGAGTTAATAATGAAGAGATGTGAAAGAAATCAGGTAGTAAAAAGTGTTTTATTTTTCAAAATTTTTTTGTAAAAAAAAAGTTTAAAAATTGAAACCTCCGCTGATAGCAGCAGATGACCGCGACGAAGACGCCGAGAACAGCGAAGAGTGTGAGAGAGAAGATGGCGAGGAGGAGAGTGTAGGGAGAAAGAGAGGAGTCAGCAGAGGAAGAAGAAGATGAAGAAGAGTCGGACGAAAGGTGTTCCTGGAGAAAAACAGATTAAATAGTTCTTGACGAGAGCGTTCAATTTATAGTTAAATTTTTGTTTATTAATCAATGATCAACATTTATAGAAGTTCAAAAAAAATTTTGCTGACAAGCTAAATCCTCCTTTAAAATGATATATATATATATATTCCACTAATTCATATCAAATTAAAATGCCTTGATATAATTAGCTCTCCTGTTCTAATGAAATGACACCTTGAGCGGCCTGAGGCGTGGCAGAGCGGAGGCGAGTGTCGGCGACTGCGCACGGCGTCGATCGAGCAGAGCGACGACACTGCTCGCCGGCATCGCTGCCGACGTCGTCGTGTTCACGAAGACGCCGTGCACGTCGGTGGTATCACTGGAATTTATGAAAAATGAATTTTATTTTTACAATTTAATTATTACACAATTTAGATTTGCAATTTAACAATCTAGTTATTTACAATTTAAAGACACTCAACTGTAATCGATTTGAATTGTTTTCCTGAATATTGTAGGCGGCGTCTCTCTCTCTCTCTCTCGCTCTATCTCTCCCTCTTTCTGTCTCGCTCTCTCTCTCTCTCTCTGTCTCCCTAACTGTATCTCTCTCTCTGTATGTCTCTATCTCTCTCTCACTCTCTCTCGAAATCGCATGCTCTCTCGCCCTTGTTTGAGGGATAAAGGCTCGAATTAAAATTGCGAGTTTTTGGGCTCGTTTTAGTTACCCACCTCTGCGCCGGATGGCCGGCCAGATGAGTCGCAAAGACGCGGACGTCCTCGCCTGCCGCGGAAGAGAGCGCGTAGCGTGCGGCGTCAATCTGGAATATTAAAGGAGCTGTTTATTTAATAATTAGCGAATCGTTTTATGAGCGTGTGTTCAAATATATAAATACATGACTAAATAGGTATATTTTGAATTGGTAAATTAAATCAGTCAATAACCTCTTCATGTCCAATGCGGAGAACGTTGCCGGGAAGCTCGAACAGCACGACATCGGAAACGGCAAAGTAGACATGGACCTAAGGAAATTTAATAAAAATATATAATCGAAATTTCTCTATTGTTGCTGTTCTCGATCAAACCACGATGCCTTAGACCTAAAACTTATCCCTAAATAACCTTAACCTTACTCTTTATCTTACTATTAATCTTAATCTTAGCCTTAATCTTACCCTTAATCTTTGCATTAATCTTACTCTAAATTTCAATAATAGCCTAAACTTTAATCTTAGCCTTAACCTTGGCCATAATCTTAACCTTGGACTTAACCTATTCTTACCTTAACGTGCGCGTAATCCTCGCGGCCGAACGAGTCTCGTCGATCGGACGCGGCCACAGTGATGTCGAGCACGCCGCCACGGAAGGCACTAAATGAAATAAATTAATGACCTTAAAAGGATAAACAAACGTATTAGGCGCAAAATTTATTTAATTAATTTATTAGCTAATTAACTAATATAATCATAAAAATTCTTTGTAATTACAATGAATGATTTCAAAGACTTTATCGGATTAAAGAGAGAGAGAGAGAGTGAGAGAGAGAGGGAAAAAATTAAAATAAAATAAAATTTCCATACCCGAGGCTTCGCTGAAGACGCACGACACCGCTTCGCTCGTCAATGCTGAATACGCCGCTGCTCTCGACGGCCTCTCGCTCGGCGCCCTCTCGACCGAACACCTCGAAGGCGGTCGCGGCGAGACGGTAGAAGACGCCTTCTTCGTCAGCTACAACGTGATATTTATTATTTTTTTTTTTAATATTTAAAGGTCTTGAATTAACGCCCTTTTTGCCTGAGACAAGGGCGAGAGAGCATGTGATTTAGAGAGACGATAGTCGGGAAAAGTTTAAATAATTCGGGGGCGACTTTCAGGCTCCTTTAAGTAAAGCATTCATAATTTCAAATCGTCTTATAATAGCTCATTTTCTTGTAAAAAAATTTATTCATTAAAAGTTGATATAAAGATTCAATCTAAAAATTATAAGGAATTTTGTAGGCAATTCAAACGCCCACTTTTGGGGCTTACCACCTCCTCCTCCTCCGAGGTCGACGTCGACAGCGTGCAGACGCGTGAGGACACTGCCGGCAGCTTGCTCATCCGAGACGGCCAACTCCAGACTCTTCGTCGTAAACGACGGCGCGTTGTCGTTGCTGTTTTTAAAAAAGAAATTTTGGCGGCAATTCAAATGCCCATTTTTATTTTTTATTTTTTCATTTTAATTAAAAAAATTTTAAAGATTCTAATTTTTTAAATAAAAATAAATTAGCATTAAAATTATTATTATTTATTTATTTATTTATTTATTCATACATCAGGTAAATGATGTGACAACATTAACATAAAATTATATAAATATAGAACCTCGCAGGCAAACCCGTGCAATCGGGTGATAAGGCAAAAGGGAAGGGGAAGGGGGTGTAGATGGCTGTACCTCTGCTCCTCCCAACACGCGACCGAGAGAGACCGGGGTGAGCGACTTCCTGAGGGGTGGACGAGGCCCCACAACACATATATGTCTGATGTGTTGAGGCCGACGCACCGAGAAGAGACAAAGGACAGCGGGGAGAGAATGAATTGTAATAGGGAAGAAATTATAGATTGTCTATTTCAATGTCTAGAATTTGTAATAGTGGCAATGAAGCAATATGTCTTTTGAATACGTTAATGCCAGGTGAGAGGGTAACTATATGGGGCAGCTTCATGAAGCGACTAGGCATTCTGATAGCAAAGCTATTTCTGCGATATTCATGTTTACACCTAGCAACGTGAAGACTAAATGAAGATACACGACCATTGCAAGGCTTAAAGATGATAAACTTATAGTATTCGACTTCTACTAATCGAAGCAAAATCTTATAGAAAAATGCTTGATCTATTCTAGTACGGCGAAGTAATAAAGAAGGCAGAGAAAAGAGAGAAAGTCGATCAAAGTATCTAGGAACGTTTGCAAAGGAAATTTGCATGAGAGACTGAGAAGAGCATCTTATGAAAAGCAATCGAGTGAATACGTGCTGGATATTTTCTAATTTACGAATAAGCGAGATCTTATAAGGTGACCAGACAACTGAAGAAAACTCAATAATCGGAAGCACGTAGGCCTTATAGCAGCGAATATAGATAATAGGGAATTTGGATTTAAGAGATCTAAATATAGCATAAATAAGACCAAGATCACGTCTACAAATTGATTCAATGTGATCAGAGAAAGAGAGATCACTATCAATAAGAATGCCTAGATCTCTAACAGGAAAGCGAGCTATCTCAAAAGTAGAAGTTGAGGAGAGAGTGTAGGAGAGTTGGGGATTCTTTTTACCTATATGTAAAACGCTACACTTTTGGTGAGCGATTGATAACTGCATGTTTTGGCAGTATTCAGATAGTAGAACATATGCTTGAGAAAGGTGAGTTATCAATGATGAATGCTTCTCAATTTTCAATTAAACTAATTTTCATGTATTTCGTACCGGCACGGCACCGAGCAAGCAGGCATTGGCCAAATTTATGGTCATATCCGTCAGTGAAAACCACCTGCCGCTCTTCAGGTGACGGGAAATAAGTTTTTTAAATGAAATTTTTAAAATAATATTTCATTTAGATAATTTTTTTTTCTTTTTCTTCGGAATCAGAAATAATCGCAGCATTTTCTTTATCATTCGAATTAGGCGTGCTCGATGGTGCTTGTCCGAGCGAAATGAATTTTAAACAATAATTTTTTTTTCTAAATTACGGCCCTCATAATTGGAAGAAGAAGAAGAAGTTAGCAAAAGCGCACGTACACATCCGTGACATGAATGTGGACGTGGATGACGTCGGAGGAGGAGGCAGACGTTGATGCAGCTTCAGTCTCGGACGAAGCTCCCGAAGACGGGATCGCCTCGGTGTTCGACGCGGTCACAGTGATACTGAGAGGTGAAATGAACGGGTGAGCGAGCAAAAGAGAGAGAGAGAGAGAGAGAGAGAGAGAGAGAGAGTGAGACAGAGAGAGAGAAAGTGAGACAGAGAGTGAGAAAGAGAGAAAGAGATAGTGAGAGGGAAAGGGACAGACACTAGGAAATGCGCTCTCTTACTTGTACGCGTCTTGCTCCTCGCGGTCAAGCTGCTGCAGCAGACTGATCTTGCCAGAGTGAGCGTCGACGGAGAAGCGAGAGGACGGCTCGGTGAGGTGGTAGAAGATCTAAAGGGTAGGAGAGAAGAGAGAGAGAGAGAGAGAGAGAGAGAGAGAGAGAGAGGGAATAGAAAGAGAGAGAGAGAGAGAGCGAGAGAAAGACAGAAAGAGAGAGCTAGATGGGCAGAAAAATAGAGTGAGAGCGAGAAAGAGGGAGGGAAAGTTGGATGACCATTCAAAGAGAGGGGTAGCGGCTGCAATAGATGAAGGAGAAAGAACCTCATTCACTTCGTCGTCGTCGATGGCGCGCACAACGGCGATGAGCTCGCCGACGCGCGCGTCCTCGGACACCTAATTAGGTAATTAATTACAGCCAAAAGCTGTTTTAACAGCTATATTAAAATATCAAATAGGAGTTAGATGAACGTTTCAGCCGATAATCTGCGATGAATAATACTTGTAATAAATGTGAAAATGTGTAAGAGATACAATGGGGATAGCGGACTGAACACAAGTTGGAAAGGGTGAGAGAGAGAGAGAGGGTAAGAGAGAGAGAAAGCGCGAGAGAGAGAGAGAGGGTAAGAGAGAGAGAGAGAGAGATTATGTGTGTGAGGGAGAGAGATAAAGCGTACCTTGAAGTGAACGTGGCGCGTACGGAAGTGAACGGGCGAGTCGTCTTCGTCGAGGATGCGCAGCTCGGCCGATTGAGTTGCGGAGAGGCGGCGAGAGCGGAGAGCCAGCACTATCTGGAGAAGAGAGAGAGAGAGAGAGAGAGAGAGAAGTGGCAGAGAGAGAGAGTTTTATTTTTCACGTATTCAAGACTTTTCCTGCAACTCCTTTATTTAAATTAAAAAGAAGAAAAAGAATAATAAATGAAAGAGATTGTGCTGAACCGGAATGCGTCGCTCGCCTCGCTCGTAGTCGAAGAGGTGCGCCGTGCGCAGCTCGCCACTACGCGCATCGATCGCAACGTCGGCAGTACGGTTGACGAATCTTCAAAAGGAGACCAAAAAATGTACGGTTGAATTCATTTTGCCTGACACGAACAATTGCGCGTCAGGCAAGAAGGCGCGAATTCAAATCTAAGTTTTTGATTCAAGCATGTATGATTAGACGGACGCGACGTGTAAATAGTCAGGCAAATATTCAAATTAGATTTGGGTTTCGTGCTTGGCATACTTTCTTTATATTTGCTCGACAAATAAAAGAAGGAAAAAAAAATCAAATTCAAATTTACCGCGCTCCAGCCGAGTCCCAGAGCGCGAATTCGACGGCGCATTTTTCGTGCAGAGGCGCCGCACGAATGCGGCCGAGCAGAGTGCTCGCCGGCCGGTTCTATGTTGATAGAAATATATGTTGTTAACAATAAGTAATATTCTTTTTAATAAGATGAAAACATTATTAAAGTTTCTGGAAACGGGAAAAAAAATATTTAAAAAAAGTTTTGATACTTTATTGCGAATAAATTTTTGTGAATAATAGGAAATTTATCCGGTAGCCAAAGTGTTTGTTTTTCGAGAACCTTTGATTTTTCATTTTTTTTCTTTTTTTTAAACGACGTAACCAACCTCCTTGATGCTGAAAACAAAGTTGTGCGATTCGGGCATAAAAGCCGGTTGGCAGCTGAATGGAGCCCATATCACGAGAGCAACCTTGGAAAAAGCGAAAGTTAAATTAATCTATTGTATAACTCACACACGCCAGATCCCTAATCAAAACGCCGACATCATCCGTTTTAATCTTTTGCCTCAGCTAAACCATTTTTGGTATATATTATATTTGGTATATATTATAAATAAAATAAATTCTCACCTCAACTTTGTCCGTGTGAACTCCATCGGAGACGACCACATCAAATTTGTATTCCCCACGAAGATCTGCAAGTTCCATAAGAGGGTATTTATGCAATGCGAAATACAAATTAAAAATAATGTTTAAAAATGGTAAAACGTAGAAAGAAAGTAGGCGCACCAAAAATCGGCCCAGTCGTCGTGATATCGCCATGCTCGTCGATGCGGAGAAGGCGGCCGAGAATGGATGCAGCGTTCGCGAAGCTAAGCTCGTACGAGAGAACGCCCTTGTCCGCGTCATGGGCCTGTAAAGAGGAGAGAGAGAGACAGAGAGATGGAGGATAGGAAGAGACGGCGACAGAGAGTAATGGAAAGGAAGAGAGAGAGAGAGAGGATCTAGATAAGAAAGAGAACTGATGAAATAGGGAGAATAAGGAGAGAGAGAGAGAGAACAATGGAGAGATCTCCACTTATTGGAAGACGCACAGAGAACAGAGAGAGGGAGAGAGAGAAGGAGAGGGAGATAGTGGGATAGAGTGGGACGAAAAAAGAGAGAGGGAGAGAGTGAGATTAGGTAAGCACAAAATCCGGCGCACCTCTGCCCTCAGCAAGAACGTTCCAGTTGGCGCGTCTTCAATTATCATCGCGTCGTAGTGACGTGCCGTGAAGGCCGGCGGCGAGTCGTTTGCGTCGAGAATGTCTATCGCAAGCTGTAAAAAAATAAAACGAAAATTGGCGGGAATTTCAAATATTCAAATATTCAAATATGGCGGGAAACCACCAACAGGCGAGATGTCAAAGAGGCCAGCCGAGTCGACTGCGCGCACAAAGAGTCTCGCTTGACGCAGCTGCTCGTAATCAAGCGGCACCGCTACCGTAACCGTGCCCTTTTAGGAAAGAAAATATTCATTTAATCACATACTTTAATTAATTATGAATAAAAATAATTAAATTCGGCCTTACAAGTCATAGAAAAAATGCGCTCAAAAATTTTTATTGCGTCAAACTGGCGCGAAATTCAAATCAAAATTAAAAGTCGCCAAGCGCACATTTTGATCGATTGCAAATAGGTGCGCATGCTCGCCTTCGAGCGAGAAGCGCACCGAGTCGTTGGCGTCGCTGTCGACGGCGCTGATCTGTACAAAATATTAAATTAGGAATGAAAATAAAGACATATTAAAAAATATATAAATATATATTTTTTATAATTTTAATTAGTCTAATTAATTTTTTTAATTAAAAAAAATTTCAATAAAAAAAAGCAGGCTCTTGTACCGTGAGCGGCAGAGCGTCACCGATGGCTGCGGCCTCGGAGATGCGTGCCGCGTAGGTCGCGTTGCGCAGCACGGGCGGCCGGTCGTGCGCCGCAACAGTCCAGACGCGCAGCGGTACCTGTGTGGAGTTTGTGAGTGTGGATCTTTTAGGAAAGATCGCTCTATTGTATGCTCTTGCAAAGTTAATACGGCTTTTTTGGCATTTTTTTATTCTATGAAATTTCCTTTTAAGGTTTGGATTTTTCATTCTATTTAATTTATTCATTCATATTTGCATGCCTATGTAGATGAGGCACGATATTGTCATAGGGCCATGGACGCGTCCGATGCATCCACGACCCTACAATGTTGAGCTGAGGAACTGTACCTTGATCGATTCGTCGCTATCGAGCAGCATGATGAGAACAGTCGCGTTGACGCTGGACTTGCCGCGGAGCGACACTCGCGTCGTGATTGTGCCTGAGTTGAGATTTTATTATTTTCATTGTCAGCTAATTGAGATTTTGATCCTTCGTCACTTTCTCCGCTGTTTATCCTTTAGCTAATATTTAGCCATGAATTTTTTTTACTTCCCACTCCCCTACACGCCAAAAGTATTCACAACCACCAAACAAACCATTTTTCTCATCGATCGCGAAGACCTCCTTGCCATCCAGCATACGGTAGCGGAAGTCGCTTCGGGACCCGTCGACGACGCTCGGCCGCGCGCTAACTGTGTACACGTAGCCACCGATCGGCAGCGACTCGGACAACGGGATGGCCTAGGGGAGTTAGAATTTTTTTAAAGATTTTTTTAAATATAAATTTTTTATTAAGTAATTTGTTTTAATTTTTTTACTTTAAAAAATAATAAAAATAATGACTCTGTTAAAAACGATATGATCTATGATGTCTATTATTCTCGATTTGTGTGTCCACCTCTGGCAGCGTGTTCGCGCGCAGCTTCGGCAGCGCCGTCGACTTGGACACCGTGGACTCGACGACGATGAGAATGTTTGCTAGAATTTTGCTGCTTTTGGTAAATGTTCATAAGAAAGCTAATTATGCTTTGATCCACTGCACCTATAAGGGTCTACGTTTCATGTAGCTCGAAAAATCAATAATTTTTCTTCTAAATTTACTTGTTTTTGAATTCAGATTAATTTTCTATCGTCGGCATTAAAATCTTTAAATGACTGAATCTACAACAATGAGCAGGAAGATGCTAAAAAAGGAAACCGTACGAAAGGAAGACGTACGGAAGAAAATCGTACGGAAATACCGTACAAACAAAAAAAACCTTACCGAAGAACCCTAATAATGATAAGCGTATGTACCCCGATCGGGCGTCTCTGCTGGATGAGCCTCATCTACGACTTCCACAGAGACGTGGAAAGCGAGGACGTCGAGGGCGGAGATGTCGCCAGCGAGCTTCAGGCTGGCGACGCCGCCTTCGGATGACTCGATCTCGAAGAGCTTTGCGAACGTCGCATCCTGAGAAATTTCTATTTGTTTTTTATTATTTTTTTTTTTATAAAATTTTTTTTAAAAATATTTTTCTCAAATAAAATAAATTGATTATAAAAAAAATTAATCAATAATTTTGCTGACCTGAAGCGGCGCACCAATGATGTCATTCGCCGTGCACGAGAGCAGCGAGAAGCGGAGACGCGCGTCTTCGTCCCCGTCTGTTGCCGAAAGGTCGAGGAGAGCCGAGCCGACCGGAAGGTCTGCAGATTGCTTTATTCTCTCTTTCTCTCTTTCTATCTTTCGTTATCCCTCTCTCATTCCTTCTCTCTCTCTCTCTATCTCACACACTCTCTCTCTCTCTTTCTCTCTCTCTCTCTCAGTCTCTCTCTCTCTCTCTTTCTCTCTCTCTCTCTTTTATTCTCGCTCTCCATCCCTGTTCCTTTCTCGTCACGTCGCCCTCTTATTTTCCTCCTTGTCTTACCTCGTCGAATGCTCACGACGGCCTCCTTATGCGCAAAGTGCGGAACGTGCGAGCCGAACGTGTCGATGTAGATGTCGGCGACCGCGGTCGCGACCGCAGCGCGTGACGTCGCGAGCAGCTTGACGCGATAGAAGCGCCGCTCGGCCGGCAACTCATCCTGATTTGTGATGCATTTATAAATAATATATATATAAATATGTGCCATAAAAATTAAATTTTATTGTTTACAGTAACTTAAATGAAGTCACTTGTAAAATCGTTCCTTTTTCAAATGAAAACTCGTTCGATAAAAAAAAATTAAATTTCAATTATGATGTACTTCATAGCGCAGCTCGCCCGTGCGCGCGTCCAGCGTCATTGCGCCGTACTCGCCGCCTTCGACGATCGTGTAGCGGATGTCGTCCGCGGTTCCTAAATTTGAATTTTTTTTTTTAATTACTTTTCCCGCCAAAAAGAGTTACGGTATTTTTGTCGTTGGTTCGAAGTATACTCGCTGACTCAATCATATCTACGTACCTATCGATTCGGCATCCATATGAACTTGGCCAATGTCACGTACGCCCGCCGGCACGATGAATGTATAGGATTCCTGTCAAAAGGAAAGAGGAATATAATATAAACAATGTAAGTATTACTATATTATCATCATTTATCAAATGATCAAGCCTAAATAAAAGTGTAGTTTTTTCAGGCTTTTTCAATGACAGCAAAACGAATACTCTTTTTAAATCGAACACAGTTTTTATTCCCCGAGCCTGTGCTCCATGTGGTTTTCTGTTCATAAGACAACTATACTATAGCAGCCATTGCATGCTCAAATCCGATGAACAGCAGTTCTCTTCCATTCAATAAATACTATGAGTTTTTTGCATCGTTTCTTGATTCTCTCCTGACTCCCTCTTATTCTCTCTCTCTCTCTCTCTCTCTCTCTCTCTCTCTCTCTCTGTCTGTCTGTCTGTCTGTCTCCCTTTCTCTGTCTCTCTCTCTGTCTCCCCTTCTCTCAGTCTCTCTCTCTCTCTCTCTCTCTCTCTCTTCTCTCTATCTTTCTCTCTCTCTCTCCAACATTGCTGAATGCGATGGCCCTTGGGTCCCTGGCTCCTTCGCGCCTGAGTCGGACGCCAATGGTGGCGGCGGCAGCGCCCGCCGCGTCCGCCACTCTCGCGCCCAGTACGAACTCGCGGCCGAGCGTGTCGGCGTCCACGAACTCGGGATGCTGTAAATTAGAAATTTCTATCTCTCTTGATTTTTTTATGTGTTCTTATTTGCAAAAATAAAATTTATGCAGAAAAATAGATACTTTGATCATTCGACATCAAAGAAAATGCGTTCTCGAACAATGTAAAAGGCTGCTTTTCCTTTTAATTATGTCACAAAAATAATTGCTAACAATAATGTTTACTTATCGTGTTCAAAACGAGAGTGACGTAAGAGTAAGCCCTATGCCGTTTACGTGCTGAAAGCGTCACTTTGATATGACGAATTCCTCATGAATGGTTGGGTTTCCCGACGAGGGGAAGGCCCTCTCGGCCCAAATGTCCAGGGACTTTCGCTCACAGCTGACGATGCGGTCACGATGGACCGGTGAGTGCCTGCGAGTGCTCTCCTTTACGCCACACATGAGAGGGCGATTCGATGCGGCTTTACATATTGCCCTGTGTGCATAAGCATCCTACATCTGGCGGGTTTAGCCAAGCACACATCGCAACGGTGGTATGTGTCAGGGTAGCATTGGCTGATGGCGGAGTGTATAAGAGTGGGTGAGAAGAGTGAAAGTGAGAGCAAGAGAAAGTGAGAGAGAGATAGCGAGATAGCGAGAGAGCGGGAGAGAGGGAGAGAGATAGAGAGAGAGCGAGAGAGAGCGAGATAGAGAGAGAGAGCGAGAGAGAGCGAGATAGAGAGAGAGCGAGAGAGAGCGAGATAGAGAGAGAGGGTGAGCGAGATAGAGAGATAAGGAAAGGCGGTGTGGTGCAATGAAGGGCAATCGCGCAGTGAACAGCTGGAAAGTAGCGAGATGCTCACAGAAAATGGTGTTCTCACCATCAGACATGCATGTGTGGCAGTTCTTGGATCTCTTACTCTGCCTTACCAAGCCAGGACTACCTTTTAAGACGTATAGTCTCTAATAATAGTCAGCAGGTGGTTGTCTTTAGCGTAAACGAGTACAGACGAACGTGCACATACTTTTTTAAGTGGCAGTTTTCATCTTTCGAATCTGGAACAAAAACATTGACACTGAGAGAAAGATAAGATCTATAATTTTCTTTCTTTCAATCTCTCTGTCTCTCGTCCATTCTCTCTTTCCATTTCTCCCTATCTCTCTATCTATATCTCCCACCCTCTCTCTCTCTCTCTCTCTAGCTCTATTTCTTCCGTCATTTCTTTACAAATCTTATCGTATTTTATAGTTATGACATCACTCGTAATACAGCCTGTCGACGTCATTTGGGTGGCTCGCGTGCAGAGATTGCGAATATGTATCTCTCTGAATTGAAATAGGCAGACTCGTCACGGCAAAACGTACTTCAACACGAAAAGTACATGTCACAATTCTGAAAGAAATTTGGATCAAATTTGTTCTACATGCCCACACTAATATCTCTTACTTCAAATCGAATGGTACATGTCACAATTCTGCTAGCGAAATTCGGCTCAAATTTGTTTCACACTTCCTCATGCCTTTTTTCCCTTTTTTTCCTTTCCATTTATGCACAATGCCATGTTAGTCATGTATGAATATCAGTAATTTACATCAGTAAAAGTGTGTCAAGTTTGCTGCTTTCTCGTTCCTCTTACTGCAAAAATGTGAAGACATATAGATTATAGTTATGCAAAAGTAAAGATTGTGCATTTCCAGGTGGACATTTGGAAGTGAAACTTATGGCTTGACAAGCATGAATGTATGTAAATGCATATGCATGCATGTTTAAGCGATTCAACCAAGAGAATGTGCAGTTTCACAGCTGATCAAAAACCATGCGCCCTTGGCATTTACCGAACAGCGTAAATACTTCCAAAAAATCCAACGCTAAAATCATGCCGTAGCGGAAAATGCAACAGAAAGGTTCAGAAGTGCAATTGATGTGGCAGATGTCCCTAGCGGCTATCAGTCGGTAGAAGAGACCGAATGATGGAGAGAGAGAGAAACAGAGCGAGAGAGAGCAAGAGCAAGAGCGAGAGAGAGAGAGAGAGAGAGAGAGAGCAAGAGAGAGGCAGATAGCTGAAAAGGACCTGAAGGCAGATATTATACTTGTTATTTAATGGTTGTACTGTTAGATTGTGCAGAATTGCGAGGGAAGGCGATTTAGAGAGAGAAAGAGAGAGAGGGAGAGAGCGAGAGAGAGAGAGAGAGAGAGAGAGGCAGGGGGAGACCGAATTTTGACATTTTAACATTTTCTTAGTAACTTCCACTTCCCTTCCCACTTTTCGCTTTCCTTCTCCCTCTCTCGCATTCTCTCTTTCTCTCTCTTTCTCTATCTCTTTCTCTCTCTCTCTTTCAATCTCTCTCTCTTCTTTCTCTCTCTCTATCTCTCTCTCTCTCTCTCGCTCTCGTCCTTTTTGCACTCACGTCGCTGAACTTTCCGTTAGTTGGCCACAAATTACGGCTGTATCAACAGGCGGCGCTTGTATGTTCATACATTACCTTCTCGAGTACAAAGTTGACGGTAAAGGTATGAAATGAATAGCTTGCAAGCAAATCTCCTTTAGTTCATATCGAACGAGGTGGTGCGGATCAGCAGAGTGTGCATTCTTTGCTATAATAAATATGTATTATTCACAAAAGATGATTCACCTTAATTATTGCTAGGTATTTGTGCGTTTTTGCTACAGAGCTGTTGCCGTACAATTAGCTCTAGCAATGAGCATAATAATACGTATTATGTTTGTACATACATATCTTTACTCACGAATCTGGGCCTGCCGCTATCAGTGATAACTATTATCATATCATTTCGCTCAACAACCCCGCCGATCTTAACCTGTATTTTTTCTTGTTTTTTTTTCTAATACTGTAGTCCTTGCCGGAGCATTTTTTTTCTAATAGGAATTTACATAGATATGCATATGTAGTTGAGATAGCTAAATCAATACATTGCAAAATACCGTACTTCAAAGACTATCTTGAATTGCCCATCGACTCGCTCGCCGAATGGTGCAGCCCTGTGTCGTCGAGCTCAACTACCCGACACCCTTGACCTCTGTCGCATTCTACGCGCGAATCTGCTACAGTATCCCGAGTGGCACACTCGCCGCACTAATAATCGTCGCTGTCTGCTTCGGGCCGCATCGTGGCCGCCTTCGCAACTTCTTCTACTCCGTCTTTGTCATCGAGCAATTTTTGGTGCGCGTGGTTTTTTTTTTTTTTTGTTTGCGGTGCACTTTTTTACTTGACGAAATGTCATGCGTAGGTGCATATTATGTTAAGATTTGCAACGCTGATGTCACTTTTTTTCAAGAAAAAAAAACAAATTGTAGTAAGTGATGGCGTAGAATTAATTCAGTAGCGGCTCGATGGACCGAAGTTGGAAAAGAGAGTGCTCTCTTCTTCTCATTTATCTGGGCCCCATTTTTATTCATATGTACATTATAGCTGTATTTTTATGTATCGTACTTTTCTATGACATCTCTATTGTAAATCATGCAAAAATGCTAAATTCCTGGCATGATCTACATATAAATGCTCTTACTAGGTGACTAGGTGTTATTATGGCCCCCTCTCTCCCCCCCCCCATCCCCTCCAGTAACATGCCCCCTTGATACAGGGCCCCCTCGTCGCGTGCATCTTCCTCTCCTTCGACATCACCGTTCGTCTGCCCTCGTCGTGCGAGCTGCTCGCGTGGGCGGCGTCGCCTCGTCTCGGCCTGACTCTCATCGTCTTCGTGTACAACTACAGCAACATCGCGCGTCTCCTGACCGCGACAGCCATCTCGGCCAATCGACTTGGCGCCGTCTGGAAGCCCGGCCCGTCTGCCATTGTTGGCTGGCTGCTCTATTATTATTATTTTTTATTTATTTTTTATTTAATTTAATATGAACATTGTTATTTATCCTTTAGCTCCTTTACAATTTACTGAGAAAGGGACAGAAGAATATGCGTATGGCAATTTGTTCGAATTGCTTCCGAGAACGAGCGCTTTGGTTTTTAAACGTACATACATATCTCTAATGGTAAGGCGAGTGTATGTGCGCATCAGAAGAAAGAAATTCCAAATCCATTCTCTCTCTCTTTCTCTCTCTCTCTCTCTCTTTGTCTCTCTCTCTCTTCTTTCCATTATCTCTCGGTCTTCTCTAGGTGCAATGAAAGTGACTCAACAACCATGCGAGAGGGCAAGGAAATAGTGCATGCAGAAGAGAGATCAGGGGGTGCGGTGTAATTTCTTCAGATGTGCACGTTCATTCTGTAAATGGTCCATTACATAGAATGGTCCTTTAAATGATTTACAAATGTTCATATATTATATATTTCTTCCACTTTTTTTAAAACAAAATTCCATTCTAGTTCTGGGCACGCTACCATAGCCATCTCGTCTTCTTCATCCTCCTCTTTCCTCTCCTTTCGCTGCTTCCTTCTCTCTCCAAGTTCGTCTACATCGTCTCGGGCAATGGGACGATCTCGTTCGCATACGTCAAAGTCATTCCTGACGTCAGGGAGGCTCTGCTAGAATTGGCACCTTGCCAGCTGCTATTATTGATCAATTCCTTATTATTTATTACTGCTTACCATTAGATCGAGGAAGCTCCAAGTTTTGGGCCATAAATGGTGAATGATAAAATTAGCGCTTTCATGCCTTGATTGCCTTCAGTTCCCTTATCCTACCTCCGTGATGGAGGCAACTCTCGCCTGCTTCTGCTCGGCCGTCATCGCCGTCTGCACTGCGGTCACGGTGCGCGTGTTGGTGCGCGCTGCGGCAGCACGCGACGCGGTCGCGAGCGCGGCTATCGGGCCGCTCGAGCGTCGCCTCGCGCTCGTCGGCTTCATCCAGGCAGCGCTCACCTTTGTCGTCGTCATCGCATATGTTCGACGCTTTTCTTATTTCTTTTTGCGCACCAAAGCGGATTCGAACCAGCGCCTTTCGCGCGCCAACTCTAGCTACTAGACCACTCGACCATACAGGGCATCTCATTTCTCATCTTCAACGGCTTCCCTCATCTCATGCCAACGGCGCTATTCCTGGTGCCCTTCACGAATGACCTACTCAGCTTCGTGCCCGCGTGGGCGATCGTGTGGCTCAGTCGAGATCTTCGTGTCGGGATCCTCGCTTGCTTTGGGATTCGGTATGTATTGGCTACAGTATGCCAAGTGGGCAATCAAGCCATTTGCTGACATTCATGAGAATAATCTCATGAATGTTTGTGCTTATATATCGTGTTCGTTACCTTGACATTATCCGTTTTATTGTTGTTTATTCTTCGCTATGTACAGTACCGGCCAAAAAGATACGAACACTAACATATTTTGCTGTATTTTCCTTCAAAGTTAACGAAACTGAATGAAATTTTCATAGTTATTTCTATGTACTGTCACACTACTAACAGTAGATTATTGGTTTCCTTGATCGACTACAGAGCGAAAAAAATCAATAATTCGAATTACCCATGTTTCACATTAACAGGCGTGCTAGATAAAATGATTTATTTCTTTGATATTCGGGTAGTTTATGTTGGATAGATGGTTGTTATGTATTATACGACATCTCTGCGATAAGTTTTTGGCCTAATTATTATTAAATCATATGCCGTTACATGCTGCTGCCTTCAGATCGAGATTCATTCACTTGGCCTTAGATGCAGAAGGTTTAGCGGGATAAGATCGATCATTTACTGCAATGCCTAGAATATTAATGATGTCCAAATATTCGCAGGTATTCACTGAACAACTTCAAATGGTTAATTAAGCTGTGAAAATTAGGTGCTAACTATTTGTGCACACTTTGAACACTGCAGTCAACTTTGGCCCGCAGCGCAAAAATGCAAAAAGTGATGTTGTGCAGGGGACCGCGTTTATAAATCGGTTCTACCTATCTCAAGCGAGAGAAAATAGGCTCTTTCACGTTCAGAAGCCCTATTTCATCCTTGGCTTGATGAAGCCACAAGGAACAGTAGATCGTTTGAATGTACGCTGGCATAGAGTAGTACGGTGTATTGACAGCTGTCTGTTATATTTCAATTACAACTTTAAATCAGCTAATTGAGTTTGAGACTATTGCAGAACACTCTGTTGTATCGAGTAAAGCGCTTTTTGACTCGATCTAAAAACTTTTCGATTGTTTCCACTCTTATACGGCAAAGTACTATTCTACTCCAGGGAACATTCAAGGCCAATCCCTTTGGGGCCTCATGTGGCCAGGGATCATATATGGCTGCTGAAGTTAGAAAAACATATTAAGTATCATTTTAGATAGATAAAACCCATTTCCAAACACGGACCCCTGCACAACATCACTTTTTGCATTTTTGCGCTGCGGGCCCAAGTTGACTGCGGTGTTCAACGTGTGCACAAATAGTTAGCACCTAATTTCCACAGCTCAATTAACCATTTGAAATTGTTTAGTGAATACCTGCGAATATTTGGACATCATTAATACTCTAGGCATTGCAGTAAATGATCGATTTTATCCCGCTAGACTTTCTGTATCTAAGGCCAAGTGACTGAATCTCGATCTGAAGGCAGGCAGCATGTAACGGCATATGATTTAATAATAATTAGGCCAAAAACTTATTGCAGAGATGACGTATAATACATATCAACCATCTATCAAATATAAACTACGCGAATATCAAAGAAGTAAATCAGTGTGTCTAGCGCGCCTATAAATGTGCAACCTTGGTAATTCGAATTATTGATTTTTTTTTCGCTCTGTAGTCGATCAATGAAACCAATAATCTACTGTTAGTAGTGTGACAGTACATAGAAATAACCCTGAAAATTTCATTCAGTTTCGTTAACTTTGAAGGAAAATATAGCTAAATATGTTAGTGTTCGTATCTTTTTGGCCGGTACTGTATGTTGTCTGAAAATATCTCTTGTCGTCCGGATGGTTCGACCATGTACAGTCAAATGTACTTATTATTTATATATACATACATTTGTATGTAAAGGGACCTTATTATGCGCACTGTTATTTGTCACCCTCGCACTAAAAATACATCATTCTCGCTCGCACTAAAAATAAAAGACGCGCGCTCCTTTCCAGATACTCGCCCATTCGTGTGAAGGTGTCATTCGTGCTCTCTGATGCGTCTTCACCTTCTGCCGCAACGTCCTCTTTGACGACGACAGTATCGAGGACTTGAGCCGTCTCATTTTTTTCCTAGTACAATTAGCCATAGGAGTGAGTCATGGGTGGTTTAGACGAAGCATATGTGACGTACATATTTATGTATGTATCTTCATGCGTAGACGAAAGAGAAATACGAGACCGTAGCTTCTTCTGCTGCTCTATTTTAAACGCGTAATTCCGTGCAGTTGAAGTTGGTGAAGAAAGCAGCTGCTTGCTCACAATCAGAGCAGAAGCACATACATATATTTGCGTGCCATTTTGATCAATACACGATTACTATTTAGGCATTTGTCGTTGAGGATTGGCGAAAGAGAGATGAAAGATTATAGATTATGATGTGATACATAAACAATGGATATTCCCTGTTGTGAGTAACTAATTGCGTTAATTTTAATTAATTAATTAATTAATTAATTAATTAAATAAATAAAACAAATGTTCAAATCGTAATTCTCACCTGAACGGAGAGAATGCCGCTCATGGGATGGAGTGCAAAGATGCCGGTCGAGTCGAGAAGCGAGAAGACACGAGTCGATTCGTCGCCTTAGATTAGATTGATATATAATATTTAAAATTTATTTATTTTTTACCCCCTTCTTTTGGACTTTTTATTTCTTAATTTCTACACATGCTTTGTACAAATTCCTTGCACTTCTAAATTGGCGCGCTCTCTCCGGTATTTTTTTTTTTTACATATTTATAAATACATACTGTCTTTTAGAGTTGTCAAATACAGCAGCAGAAATCTTCATGAATAATAAACCCCACTAATATAAGATTCAAAAGGAATAATTGTAAATAATACAGAATACGTCTATACGAAATTATAAAAATGAAATTATAGAATTTGTAAAAAGCCAAAAATTATAGTAAAATAAAAATGAAGCAAACCTCCAGTGGCCGCTAGCCTTACGAGCGGCGATAAGTCGGCAGTCGGTCCAATCGACAGTGTCGTGTTGTAGAGGGTGCGCTCGAGTCGGAGAGGAGATGATGACTGGGAAAGTGTCAAAAAATATAGTTTTTTTTGTGGAAAATAATGCATGATTATTACTACAATTTGCTACAGTGTTTTAATTTAATTTTTGCTAGTCTATTAAAAATATTAAAATAAATATATGCGTACATACCCTTGGCTGAGTGACAATGACGAAAGTGTTTGCGCGCTGTCCACTCGGCGACGTTGCCTTTAAATGTGATGAGAATTTATGAATATGTACTTTTTTAAATTATAATAAACAATTAACAATTTATCGTTGTATCAGGCCGATTGTGGGATGAGCACAGGGATGTTATAGGCCGAACGTCAACTTCGTTGCGGGATATGAGTGAGAGGGAGAGAAAGTGGTCAGGGAAGATGGTCTCGCCAGCGAATGGATGGACGACCGGGCCTACGTCGATGAACTGCTTCGTATTGGATCCAATAGGTGGAGATGTAGGCCCACCGATTCTGTTCCATTTGGTCGATCTTGATTGCCCAATCCATCTTCCTCTTAAATGCCATCTTGAGCCAATCCTTGATTCCTGTCCAGCGTCTCAGGTCCACATTCCTTATCCGATCTTGAAGGGTCACACCAAGCATCGCACGCTCCATTCTTCTTTGCGCTCTTTCTAACCTCTCGCGCCCACTTCTATCGAGGGTCTAACACTCTGATCCATACAAAACCAATTTTAAAGTACAACTTCTGATAATTATTTCGTCAATTCAACCTGCTCCGTTATCTACTTCTTTACTTTTTCTTCTCTATTTCTCTCTTTCTCTCTTTCTCTCTTTCTCTCTTCTCTCTCTCTCTCTCTCTATTTTTGTTTTGTTCTCTATTGATGTCCGATGAAAGATGTATGACTTTCCTATCTCGTTTTTTCTCCCTCTCTATCTACCTCGAGCAATAGATGTGTCCGTGCGGGGATCTCGCATGCATCCTCTCCCTCTTCGCCCTCTGCCTCTTCTTCCATGCACGGGATTGCGGAGAGAGTCACGACGGCGCCTTCTGCGGAGACCGCGAAGCGGGCCGAGTGACTGCCGATCAGGCGGAGGGAGTACGACGCTGCGGCTGCTTCGGAGTTGGCCAGCTGGAGAGAAAGAGAGAGAGAGAGAGAGAGAGAGAGAGAGAGTATCGGGAGAGAGAGAATATCGGGAGAGAGAGAGACAGAGAGAGAGAGAATATCGGGAATTGCAAGAGAGAGAGAGAGAGAGAGAGAGAGAGAGAGAGAGAGAGAGATAGAGAGAGAGAGAATTAGAGAGCGAGAGAGATGAGAGAGGGAGATGGAGAGAGTTAAGAGAGGGAAGAGATAGACGAGAGAGAGCGACTAAGAAAGAGAGAGCCATAAAATGTCATAAAGGGATGGCGAGCCAATCATTAAAGAGACCTTCAAGATGCCAATGTCGCGTCGTCTAAAGAGCGGCACATCCACCGTGAAGTTGCACGTGTCGCTCTCGAAGGCTGGCGTCTGCAAGATGAGAAATGTTACTCTTAAATGACACTCGAAATTAACGGATTACTGTAAGCACACTTCAAATGAATAAATTAAAGGAGAAATACAGGCCTCCGTTCCGCCGGACACATCTGCGGACGCGACATTGAGCGGAATCGTCTGACGATTCCCCGTGATGACGCCGACAGCGAAGAGCTACAATATGTTGTTATTTTTTTGTTGCATTTATGAACATCCATACATATGTATCTCGGCATGTACACGGGCATACAATATGACAAAATAAATTTTCTGTGAAGTGCGACAAATACAAACGTTTTGAATAGTCTCTCTCACACTCTCTCTCTCTCTCTTTCTCTCTCACTCACTCTCTCTCACTCTCACTCTCTCTCTCTCTCTCTCTCTCTCTCTTTCTCTACCAATCGTATCCCACAACGAATGAAGACCTCTGTGTCCATCAAACAATCGACCCGATCCAACGATAGATTGAGATTTTGACAAATATTTTGTTTTGTTTTTGTTTTTTCGAGGGCGTACGACACCTCAAAGTGATGCGTCGCATTCGCGTAGAGTGCCGCGGCGTCCGTGACGCGGAGAGAGAAAGCGCGGCCGGCGCCTACTATGGCGGGCACCGCGGCGAGAGGCGGCTCAGAGGCGTCCGTAGTCAGCACCGAGAGAGCAATGTCCTCGTTGGCCTAAGAGAGAGAAAAAGGGAGAGAGAGTGAGAGAGAGAGTGAGAGAGAGAGAGTGAGAGAGAGAGTGAGAGAGAGAGAGTGAGAGAGAGAGAATACGAGGGTGAGAAAAGTGGAAGGAGAGAAAGAGAGAAAGAAAGAGGGAAGGGAAGAGAGGTGGAAGTAGAGAAAGAGAAAGGGTGATAGAGAAAGAGGACGGAGAGATAGAGAGAGACAGAGCAAAAGGGTGATAGATAGATAGAGAGACAGCGAGAGAAACAGAGAAAGAGAGAAAGAGATAGAGATAGAGCGCGAAAGTGAGTGAGATAAGAAGAGAGAGACGAACAGCTGGCAGTGTTCGAAAGGCGACGTCTGCCACGAGCTCATCGCCGTTCTCCAGCCCGCCCGGCGCCGTCAACTCGATCGAAGTAGGCTCGAGAAGGAGGTCTGAAAAGTAATTTAGAAAAAACATTTAAATGAAAAATGCTGATTAGTAATTTCGTTTCAATTTTTCAGAAGAATTAGTACTTCGATTTAAAAAAGGTAATTAAACATTTGGACATTAATTGATTGATTTTTAGTGGATAATTAATTATTTTGGAGGAATAAAGATTAATAATTAAAGCTCTTTGATCACTGATCACTGATCACTGACCACTTCCATTGCTGATAACGGAAAGCAGAGCGACAAGTAGCAGCTTCCGCTTCATTCTACCTAGTTTAAAAGAGTTTGTTGTTAAATAATCGTAATTAATTAGTAATTAGCAACAGGTGATACCTGGGAACATTGTAAGTATTGACTACTATTTATATCGATCGGGTTAAATTTATGAGCATTTAAATACCTTGGTGGGAAGTAATCAATTTTTCATTAATTGTAAGAGGGAACGGGGCGGACGAAAAAGAATTGAGGCAGAAAGATTGAAAGAGGAGTGAAATGAGAACGACAAAAGAGAAAGCGAGAAAAAGAAAGAGAGAGAGAGAGAGAGAAAGTCAGAGAGAGAAAGAGAGAGAGAGAGGAAGAGAGAGAGAGAGATATGCTTGAAGCTAAATAATAAGCCGGGTTGTGCATCAAGGAAGAAAAGCGCTAAGGAAGAGCCAAAGCGTACTGCACTGCTTGTCGCGCAGCAAAAGCGATTTGGGTCAGATTGCACGAGTGAGAGTGATCTCGACAGAAGAGTGAGAGAGAGTGAGAGAGATAATGAAAGGGGAGAGAGAGGGGGGAGTGAGACGAGAGAAAGGGAGAGAAGAGAGAGAAGAGAGAGAGAGAGAGAAGAGAGAGAGAGAGAGAGAGAGAGAAGAGAGAGAGAGAGTGTGAGAAGGGAGAGAGAGAGAGTGAGAAGAGAGAGAGAGAGAGAGAGAGAGAGAGAGAGAATAGAGGTTCAGGGAGTGAGAGCGAAAAGATTTAGAAAAACGAGCTGGAAATAAGAGAGAAAGAAATGAGAGAGAGGGGGAGAGAAGGTGAGAAGAGAGAAAGGGAGAGAAGAGAGCGAGAAAGAGAGAGAAGAGAGAGAGAGAGAGAGATTTATAAAAACGAGCTGGAAGAAACGAGTAAGAAATAAGAGAGAAAGAAATGAGAGAGATCAGAATGTGAGCTTTTCCTCAGAGTTTTGCTGCATTATCTCTCCATGTTCGCTATTATCTTTTTTTTCGCTCTCTTTCTCTTACATCGCTGAAGTCCCCAGCTCTCTCTCTCTCTCTCTCTCTCTCTCTCTCCTTCTCTCCCTCTCGCCATGTTCCCACTGTCATAGATGCCGCTACCTTGCATCCTTTCCTCGTTGTTTTTCATTATCCCCCCTCCCGCCTGATGATACTGCGGCGCTCCTTCAATGATTTGCTTGTAAGATATGGAGAGTGACAGGAAGCCAAAAGTAGATCTCATTTATCAAAGCAGAGATAAGATCGTCAAGATTAAACATCACAACAGTTATGCTCTCAATTATTACAGGCTAAACACTCGGCGATATCACAGGAGCAATTATAAGCATTCATCTGTCGCATTCTGTAGCCTATTCGATACGCATATATGAGGACATTTAGGAATCGTAGATTATAGATAATAGATAATAGATAAAAGGTGTGGGTAAAGGTAATTCCAGAATAACGTAAGATGTCTTAGCCAATCTTGAAAAAAAAAAGTTCTGAGGAAGACTGTGTGTGTGGATGACGTTGAAGAAATGTGTCGAAAGGAAGCGGTAAAAGAGAGCAGAGGGCAGAGAGTGAAAGTGATCGAGAGTAGACGGAGAGTGCTAGAGATAAAGAGTGAGAGAGAGAGGGAGAGGAATGGGCAGAGTGAAAGCGATGGAATGGGTGGAGACTGCTAACGATCATGGGCGAGAGACACACAAGGGAATGGGCAGTCAAGGACTGTTTCGCCTCACTCTCACTCTCTCATGTCTGCTCTCTTTTCGCACCTCTCTCTCTCTCTTTCTCTCTTCCCTCTCTCTCTCTTATTCTCTCTCTCTCTTACTCTCTCACTCTCTCAATTACACCCAAGACCCCAGCGTGACTCGCAGTGCTCGCACGAGTTCTGCCAGATGCAGCACATCAGTGGACAGAGCAGACAGCCGAACGGGCACAGCACGATCGACAGGATGATAATGATGGTCTGCAAAGGGCGGTGAATTGGCAAAGTTCCAAGAAAAGAGAAGGGTTGGCTAATTGCCAAAAATGAGAAAAGATATAAAAGTCTCATCTTTATTATTAGACATATATCTATATTATTGCCACTATTGATCTACGCCGCATTTCTAGTTCTAGTTAGAGCCAAAGAATTTGCTATCTTCTTTTTAAGGCAACTTTTGGAAAAAGATTGTATAAAATTAAAATTAAAAAAATAATTAAATTCATAAATTAAGAGTTAGAGCCAACTCCTTTTGATTACCTTGAGACACTTGTGACGGCGCTTCACGACGATGCCGCGGATGCAGCGAGGACATTGACGCTTCGCGAGCTTGCCGCCGTCCGGGCTAACCCCTGCAAGGAGAGTGAGAGAGAGAGAGACAGAGACAGAGAGAGAGAGTGATATAGAGAGAAAGAGAGAGAGAGAGACAAAGAAGGAGAGAGATAGGACGGGGATAAAGAGACAGGGTGAGACAGGGAGAAGTGACAGAGAAAGAGAGGAGAGAAGAGAGAGAGAGAGAGCGCGAGAGAGAGAGAGAGGGGGAGGAAAAGCCAACCTCCGCCGGCGCCGCCGGCGCCCCCCTGGACGGTGTTCGTGATGACGATGTTGGGCGCAGCCGAGGCTGCAAGAGAGCAAGCGGTTATTCTTTCTTTCTCTCTCTCTCTTCTCTCCCTCTCTTCTCTCTCGCTCTGTCTCCATCTCTCTCTCGCCTCTCTCTATTCTCGCTCTCTCTCGTCTCTCTCTCGTTTCGCTCTCTCTCTCTCTCCACTCTCTTTCTCGTTGAATTCAATTCGTTTCTCACCCAGACACAGTATACGAACTATATAAAGATACTAATTAGTTTAGATCTACAGCTGGGTTCTCTCGGTCAAGGAGTGAACAGTCTCACAGTGATTGATCACTAATCACAAGGAATTAATGATTGGCACCTACCTGGTGGAGGAGGCGGAGGCGGCATGCCCGGATGCTGCATGTACGGTGTCAGCGGAATGCCGTAGCCGGCAGCGCCAGGGTATGGGATGTGGTAGATGGGCTGGAGAGAGAGAGAGAGAGAGAGAAAGAGAAAGAGAGAGAGAGAGAGAGAGAGAGAGAGAGAAAGAGAGATGGAAGGAGAAAGTGACGGAATGGGAGAGATGGAGGCAAACTGAGAGAGTGGAAGAGAAGAAAGGGAGGGAGGAGGAGTGAGACGGAAAGAGAGAGAGAGAGAGCGAGAGACAGAGTAAGAAAGAGAAGGAGAGAGAAAGAGAGTACCTGCTGATGCGAAGGATAGGGCGGCGCAGACGGAGCAGCGGCGAGAAGGGGAGGCGGAAGGCGCTCGCCGTTCGATGAGTAAGCAGAGATCTGATGATAAAAAGATCATTCAAAGGATTGACTGGAATAAAGGATGATTAAGAGGCGAGAGAGAGAGAGAGAGACAGAAAGAGAGAGAGAGAGAGAAAAAAAAGAAAGAGAGAGACAGATAGAGAGAGAGAGAGACAGAGATGACTTCTCACCTTTTCCGAGCCAGGCACAAGCGGTCGACGCGGCGTGGTCGCCGGATTCAGGCTCGTCGTGTCGGAAGCGGGCGGCGTTGGCCAGTTGGAGTCGGCGGCAGATGAGGGAGCAGCGGGGGCGGGGGCAGACTCCTGGCTCTTCGTCGTGCCGACAGTGGCCATCTCATAGGAGGGCGGCGGCTTCATCTCCATCGTTCGTCTCTGAAGAGAGCACAGACGGTTAGAGAGAGAAAGAGAGAGAGAGAGAGAGAGAGAGAGAGAGAGAGAAAGAGAGAGAGAAGGAGAGAGAGAAAGAGATAGATAGATAGAGTAAATGTGACAGAGAAAAGCTGAGTGAGAGAGAGAGAGAAGAGAAAGTAAGAAAAAAGGAGACAGACAGAGAAACATAACTCGTTAAAAGCACTCGGATAAAGTGACTACAAGCAAGCATCCATTAACTGGCTGGAAAGATAACAGTAGCGAGAAAGCGTGTGACACATGCTACACATCTGAGACAAGAGTAGACAGATCGCACGTTCTGATGGCAGCAAAGCCCTGCCAGGCCAAGTGAGAGAGCACAATCGATGACGGTATGATGAGAGCGATTGCTATCTTTCACTGTCTCTTCTCTCTCTCTCTCTCTCTCTCTCTGCCCTTTTCGCGCTTTATGTCCACTCCCTCTGTCTCCACTATCTCTCTCTCTCTCTCTCTCTCTGCCCTTTTCGCGCTTTATGTCCACTCCCTCTGTCTCCACTATCTCTCTCTCTCTCTCTCTCTCTCTCTCTCTCTCTCTCTTTCTCTCTGTCCACTCCCTCTGTCTCCACTCTCTCTCTCTCTATCTCTCTCTCTCTCTCTTTCTCTCTGTCCACTCCCTCTGTTTCCACTCTCTCTCTCTCTCTCTCTCTCTCTCTCTCTCTCTCTCTCTTTCTATCTGTCCACTCCCTCTGTCTCCACTCTCTCTATTCGGTCCCCCGCTCTCGCCAAGTAGATCATCCAATGCCCCCTTACCATCACTTCATTTGCCACTTGCACAATTGCTCTCCGATCAAACGAACAAACATTTATACAAGAATAGGGAAAAAGGATTGTGCAGAGCGGCCAAGAGGAGAATGAGGAAAAAAAAGGATTTTGGCACGGGGCCAAAAGGGACCATAGCGAAGGCGCCGCTTCAGATGACATCGCACTCCTCGAGACCGTCGAGGTTCTGGAACAAGGGAAGGCAGAGAGTTAGAGGAGAGAGAGAGAGAGAGACAGAGACAGAGACAGAGACAGAGACATAGAGACAGAGAGAGAGAGAAAGAGGAGGAGAGAAAAACAGAGAGAGAAAGAGAGAGAGAGAGAGAGAGAGAGACAGAGAGAGAGAGAGAGGAGGAGGGAAAAGAAGCTTGCCAGCTCAAAGACGACTTCAGAATCGGCCGAGGCAAGGGTCGCGTCGGCTTCGCGGTACTCAATTCCGCCGTAGCCAATGTCGAGGAAGCGGGCGAGCTGCTCGGAGGGCTCCCTATAGAGAAAGAGCGAGAGAAAGAGAGAGAGAGAGAGAGAGTAAGAGAGAGATTGAGAGAAAAAGGCTGCATAGATCATACTTGAGTGCCAGCTTGGGATGCGTCGCGCCCCAGCCGGACGCGATGCGGTCGAGCGCTGCGGCACGCGTCGCGGTCGAGAGGGCGGCGAACTCATCGCGCGCCACGAGCGACGCCGCGAGATGCGCCGCCGAGTCCTGCAGCGATTTGAAAGGGGTACGGTATATTTTTTTATTTTTTTATTTTAATTTTAATATTAATCGTTATTCGTTTTAGTGTAATAATTTACAGAAGAAATATTTTTTAAAATAAATTTTTTTAATAAAATAAAATTCAATTGCCTCGAGACGATTCAGCGTGACGCGTAGCAGATTGCGCAGGCTGAAGCGGTCGGCGAGCTCGAGATGAGAGAGGAGGGTCGCCTCGTCGAGCACGGGCAGACGGGCAATGTCCTGGAGGGAGAAAGAGAGAGAGAGAGAGAGAGAGAGAGAGAGAGAGAGAATATAGAAAACGTGAGAAGAGCTGAAGAGAGAGACAGGTAGAGGTAAGGAGAGACAGGGATAGAGCTAGAGAGAGACGTAGAAAGAGGAAAAGAGAGAGAGAGAGGGGGAAAAGAGAGAGAGAGAGAGGCAAGATACGCACAATCTCGATGTCCTCGAGCGCGAAGGTGAGCTTGTTGTCGTAGGCGAAGGAGAGCGCCGGCACCAGCAGCTCCACGGGCACGTGAGGGCTGTTCGGGTAGAGAGAGAGCAGCAGGTACTGAAAGACCTGCAGAGAGAGAGAGAGTGAGGTAGAGAGAGAGAGAGAAAGGTTGAGAGAGAGAAAGGCAGAGAGAGAGTGAGGTAGAGAGAGGTAGAGAGAGAGAAGAAGAGAAGAAGAGAGAGAGAGAGCGAGAGCGAGAGAGCGAGAAAAAGAGAAAGGTAGAGAGAGAGAGGGAGAGAGAGAGAATTACTTCGAGATATTCACCTCGCCCGGAGTACACTTGGCTGCCGCGCACAACTTGCGCGTCTCTTCAGAGTAGCGCGCAAAGTAGACACCTGGCATATGGGGGAATACTTAATATACTTAATACGACGTACCGTCATTGTCAACACCGTCGCCGTCGAATCCGTGCATCTTGAGAACGCCTTAAAAGAGCGAAATTTTGTGAGATTGTTTTAGGAGAGAGTCGGAAGAGTGAAGGAGAACGAAAGATATACAGAGAGATAGAGAAAGAGAAAGAGAGAGAGAGAGAGAGAAGAGACGGCGAAAGAGGAAGGGAATGATAGAGTGTTAGAGAGAGGTAGAGAAAGAGAGAGTGTTAGAGAGAGAGAGAGAGAGAAAAAGAGAGAGACAGAGAGAGAGAATCAGACCATGATTGACGTAGAAGAGTGTGTCTAGAAGGCGGATCTTGTCGATAAATCCGCTGCTCTCCTCTTCTGGCAGCGGTGCCGTGACGAGCGACTCGAAGATGGCATCGACGCGTGACGGCTGACCGAGCGAAGGCGCGGCGCGTGGCAAGCGTGCCTAAGGGGAATTGTTGGGTATTTTTAATTATTAATATAAATATATGTATATTTTTTTCAATTTTCAACAATTATATACATACATACATACATATTTATCACAGTCCCCACCTTGATGACCGCTTTGGTGACCAGCTCGTGGTAGACGACGGAGCCGAACTCCTTCTCCGGGCAGAGGCCGTCGTGGATCCATCTGAGATATAAAAGCAATTTATATATATATATATATATATATATATATATATGTACTTATATATTTAGTTATTGATTTCTCTATCCATTTTATTGTTTCCTTGGCTGATTGTGAGGAAAAGGTAGGAAATATATCGAGGGAGACTAATGGAAAAAAGGATAAAGAACGAGAGAGAGAGAGAGAGCGAGAGAGAGAGCGAGGGAGAGAGAGAGAGAGCGAGAGAGAGAGAGAGAGCGAGAGATTGACTTGTTCCAGAATCCGGCGCGCGCTGCCTCTTCGACGAGCGTCGTGAGTGCGGGCGTCAAGCCAAGCGACGCTGCGTCACGCATCCTCTCGAGTGGCGGCACCTTGGATGAGAGAATTCTTTAATTGATGGACATTTTAATTAATTACTTATGTTTAATTAATAATTAATTTTATTTTTATAATTAATTAGTTTCCATTGTTGGTAATTTGACGACTAGAACAATAGATTGATTCGATTTTATCTTTTTTTTAAAGAGGAACAAATTAATTAATTAGTTAGTCTTTCAATTAATTAACAGATAATTAAGGAATACATTATTGCAATCGACGATAAAGTCGGAGAGCTCAGCGATGACGTCGTCGACGTGGAAGGCAACGGCGGCAGCGGCGACGCGCTTGAAGCTGAAGAGCGAGAGAGAGAGAGAGAGAGAGAGAGAGAGAGAGAGAGAGAGTGAGAGGGAGAGGGAGAGGGAGAGGGAGAGGGAGAGAGAGAAGAGAGTGAGAGGGAGGGAGATGGAGAGGGAGAGAAAGAGGAAGAGTATGAGAGAGAAAGAGTGAGAGAGGGAATCCGACTGACGCCGCTCGAATGCCCCTGCCGGTCGGATAGAGATGCAGCAGCAGCTGCTCGAAGTCATAGCGCGCGAACGGCGAGACGTCAACGGCGCCGTGCAGCTCCGACTCGCGCATCTTGCGATCTCAAGAGGAAGATTTGGATTACGGTATTCATTTACATTATTTCATTTATTAAAGATCTTATCTAAAGAAATGAAGTTTGTTATACGATTAATTAAAAAATATACATAAATGCATTTTTATTCATAACTACTATAAAGCAACTTCAGATACTGTTGAACCGACTACCGTCGGATACATATCTGTATCCGACGGTACATATCTGTATCCCCCTACCCCTCACTCTCTCTCTCACTCTCTCTCTCTCACTCTCTCTCTTTCTCACCCTCTGTATCTCCCTCTCTCCCTCTCTCTCTCTCTCTCTCTCTCTCTCTCTCTCCTTCTAACCCATGTATCCAGAGACGAGCGCGAGGAGGGCGCGCCACGTGAGGAGGCGAGAGCCGTCTTCGAAGAGGAGCGCGACGTCGCCCTCAGTGAAGCGTGGATGGCGGCGGAAGAACTACAGAGAGAAAATGTAGGAAAGTTTGAATTTCCCGCGCTCTTTTCTGGGTCCCGAAGCGAGAAACTTTTGAATACGGTAAAATGAAGTATAAAGAGGCCTCAATTGTCGTTCGCATCTCGATTCGCACGTGTGCGACGTCGTCGGAGAGCGTGTAGACGAGTGGGTGGCGGCTCGGCGAGAAGCCGAAGACTTCCTGGAGAATCATTATGTTAATTAATTAGTAAATAAATAAATAAATAAATAAATAAATAAATAAATAAATAAATTAATTAATTAATTAATTAATTAATTAAGAAATCCATAATTTTTAAAAAATTAATCTCGTCATCTTCTTCTGCTACATATCATTTGCAAATTCAAGAGAGCCGCACCTTTTTTTTGGTTTCACTGCGTAATAACTCTGTTTAATTCTTTAGAGAACTACTTTTATAACTCTTCAATACGTGCCTTGCCTTACCGTAATCCATGATGTGCGCTACTCCTCCTACAGTACCCCTATCCTACCGTACCCTTACCGTAACCCATGATGTGCTCTCCTCTCTCCTACAGTACCCCCCCCCCGCCCAACATCATACCGTACCCTATCGACGATTCTCATCGTGGCCGCATTGCGGGCGCGCGTGCGGACGCGCGTCTGCGCGAGAAAATGCCACTCGACGTCGCCGGGCGCCACGCCATCAATGGTGAGGGCGCGAGAGAAACCGGGATACTGTAGAGATATTTATGATTTCTTTTTTTTATATATTGTTTCTAACAATTACAATTACATCTTTTTAAATTCTTAAATACACATTTTAGTTAGAAATGTAGGTTGAATATAATTTTTTTTTTTAAATAACAAGTGATTTTTTTCTTCTTCAAATATTTACATGAAAACAATTTGAGAAAGAAATTTTATCAAGAACATTTGTCTTGGTGCACATGACGTGGAGATGCACGTCGTGACGGTGATCGGAGGGCGTGTTCAGGCAGAAGCGCACGCTGCACGACTCGCCCGAGGGCAGCGGAGAGGGAGAGAGCTCGCTGAGAGAGAGAGGAGTGAGAGAGGGAGAGAAGAGAGGGAGGAAGGAAGGGAGAGAGAGAGACAGAGAGAGAGAGCGCTCCCTGAGAGAGAGGGAGAGGGAGAGACAGAGAAATAGAGACAGAGAGAGAAGAGAGAGAGAAGAGAAAGACAGGGAAGAGGGAGGGGGGAGAGTGAGAGGGAGAGAGAAAGAGAGAGAGAAAGAGAGAGAGAGAGAAAAAGAGAGAGAGAGAGAGAGAGAGAGAGAGAGTGATACCTGTCATTGAAAGATAGCGTGACATCGAGAGCGAGTGGCTGCTCAGCTTGTTCTCCCTCCTTGACCTGACGGAGTGCGTCCGCTTCGATCTCGCACGCCGTATTGGCAGACTGAAAATCAATATTTTAAATCAACAAATCAATATTTTTAAAAACCGAATTTTTTTTTGGAAAAGTATCAGAGAATATAAATACTGTTTTCCTTTGGCTATTATTAATTGACTAGCAATATTTTATTATATTATTATTAAGCAGTAAAACAGTCTTAAAGATTTTTGTTTTCTTAATTTTTGGCGGGAAATAAAGAGATATAAACTCGCCAAGCAGTCAATCGCTTCGAGAAGCGACTGGTAGACCAGCCGATCGGCCATGAGAGATAGCAGTGGAAATGAGAGTGGAAATGAGACGACCACTTTCTTATGAGGGATGGCAGTGGAAATGGAGGAGAGCTCGCGGCTCCCCTTCCTCATTCTTCTCTCTTTCTGCCACGTTTTGTGTTGTAAGCAGAAAGGAGGTCATTCTAATTTGACTTTTATACTATTCAAAATTTTCACACTTTACGAAACATTTTGATGGAGAAAAGGCTCACATCTCGGCTCCTTTCCATTATATATCTAACAATATTTTTGAAAATACCCTTTTTCCTTGCTAAATTCCGCTTCAACTCCCACTTATGAGTTCATTTTTTCAAAGATCATACCACACTTGGGAATCGAATAGGCAATGAGTCGAGCTCCAATATGTATGTTCGTGGGTTTCTCTGGAAGACAATAAACAATTTCACAACTCTCTCTCTCTCTCTCTCTCTCTCTTTCCCTCTTTTCTATTTTCGTCAATTTTGTTTGCAAATTCTCACCATCAGTCCTACTTGTGATTTCTCTACTTTTACACGATCTCGGCATGAAAGCCAAAAAGACAGCTTTTATATAAGAGCGCGAAGAAAGAATCCCTTCTGATCCCCCGAAAAGCAGGGGAACTAGGGTGCGCATAGACTTTGATTATTTGATAAAAAAGTTACCATCGGGAAAGTGACTGCGTACAGTCAGTGAAACTACTTAAAATGTCATTTTTGTTGTGCATTTAATTCACGACTGGTTGACATCCGACTCTTCCTTCCGAATGAATCGAGAGATTTCCATTGCTTCATGAGCTTATGTGCACTACTTCATAAATTGACCGCATATTTTATCACACAAATATGGGGAGAATGATGAAAGAGGGAGACAAAAGAACGGAGCAGTAGGGGTGAAAGAGGCACTCAAGGGTTGTACTCGATGGGGAGGTTCTTGCGGCGGACCATGCCGTCGCCCTGGAACCACCCGCGGCGGAACTCCTTAGCGGCTCCGTCCGGGGTGTTCGTCCACGCGATGGTGATGCGGTCGTTGTTCGCGTCTTCCTGGAATTAAATACATAAAGAGTTTATCTTAAGCGACCCTGGAAAATACGGACTGTAATCTTGTTTAATTACTATTTAATTAGTTATTAGTACAGCACCTGGCCGTAGGCGAAGGCATCGCAGGAGACAGCAACGAGGACGGGCTCCTTGGGGTCGAGGACGCCGCTGGCCGGGTTGACTCCGAGACGCTTCATGTTCGTGGTCTTGAAGGCCCAGCCGATGCGGCGCGCAGAGTTGTTGATCACCTGAAATACGATATGCTTTTAAATTGTAAAAAAAGGATATCGGGGGAAGATCTAACAGTAGAGCAAGATCGATGGGCTGTAAGGGACATTGCAGAGTAAATAGTGGAATGAGGAAATGCTGGGAAAAATACCTTGATGTGGTAGGTGTGCTTGTCGTCGTTGGGCGCGTTGAAGACGACCTTGGCGTTGGGCTGAGTGACGATGTCGCCAGGAGGGAGGGACTCGGCCATGGCTTGAGAGAGGAGAAGTGAAGTGGAGAGGAGAAGTGAAGTGGAGAGGAGAGCAGAGCGGCGCAGTCAACGACTGATGAGAAAGCCTTTGTAAAGTCGCTTTTATATGATTTTTCTATCGGCAAAATTTCCCTTTTCATTAAACTTCAATCAAAAATTTGTGGAAATTTATGTTTTCAATAAAGATCAAACAATTTTTGAAGAAATTTCCGTTTTCAATCAAGTTCAAGGAACTATAAGGACTTTAACAAATATTTTGCCGTGCTATTGTGAAATTTCAGCAAATTTTTGCTTGAACTCAAATGAAAAAGGAAATTTTTTTTCGACAAATATTTGGTTGAACTTTAGTGAAAACGTAAATTTTGCAGCTAGAAAAATTGTATAAAAGCGGCTTTACCGAGGTTTTCTTATCAGTCGTTGACTGCGCCACTCTGCTCTCCTCTCCACTTCACTTCTCCTCTCTCAAGCCATGGCCGAGTCCCTCCCTCCTGGCGACATCGTCACTCAGCCCAACGCCAAGGTCGTCTTCAACGCGCCCTACGACGACAAGCACACCTACCACATCAAGGTATTTTTCTCGTTCTTTTCCCCTATTTTATCATCCCTGACATCCCATTATGTTTTTTGCAATAAAAAAGCTTCTGATGAATCTAATGGCTTCCTATATTTAGGTAATCAACACCTCTGCGCGCCGCATCGGCTGGGCCTTCAAGACCACGAACATGAAGCGTCTCGGAGTCAACCCGGCCAGCGGCGTCCTCGACCCCAAGGAGCCCGTCCTCGTTGCTGTCTCCTGCGACGCCTTCGCCTACGGCCAGGTAATAAAAATAATGATAATCTGTGAATTACAAGAAGGCTTAAAGAGTAATCTCTTTTAAAAAATATACATAATTCAAGGAGGACACCAACAACGACCGCATCACCATCGAGTGGACCAACACCCCGGACGGCGCCGCCAAGGAGTTCCGCCGCGAGTGGTTCCAGGGCGACGGCATGGTCCGCCGCAAGAATCTCCCCATTGAGTACAACCCTTGAGGTCCTCCTCCAGAACTCAGCAGGAATAAAGAATTATACAGCCGTGTTTAGCGAATGTGAACCATCCTTGAAATCTCGGAAGTATTGAGAGAGTAATTATTTGATAGTTGAGGGCTTTAATATGGAAGTATTTCGAACGTTTCTTCTCCTAGCGGAATTTGACATGAGGGTGTCATGTGTTTCGGATTTTAGATTTCCGAAATAGAAGCTAAATACATATGTAGTTCTTTTTTTATTTGCGCAGTTGTGATCCCCCGTAGAGCAGGATGAACATGGTTATATTAAGTTCAAGATATAAAATTTTCTTCTTTATGTTTTGTTATAAAATTTTTCACTTCGTTAACAGCCCCTCGCGAGGAATGGGGCATCTTATAGTATGTACATAGATGCATATCTTATGCGTTCCCATCGCAGGCTACTTTATAATTCATGAATTGCCTCTTGTCTCTCTGAATTTCTCGATTTCACCCCTGTGACTCCCAAGACGATATGCTCCCTCCGTTTCTCTCTTTCTCTCTCTGCATCTCTAACTTTCTCTCAATTCGCTTCTCTCTCCCTCTCTCTCTCTCTTTCTGAGAATCTCTCTCCGTCTCACTCTCTCTATCCAAGCATAAATAAACAACTAAACAAACAAAACAATAAACAAGCTACATATGTGCTCTATAGAACAAGAAGAAGATGAAGAAGCTGTTCGCGCCCTTGAAGGCCGCGCTCGTCGCCACGTACCGCCGCTAAAAGCCTGCCGCGCCCTCCTCCGATCTGCCGGCGCACCAGTGAACTTGAGATGCCCCACTCAACTCTAGAGATGAGGAGAGTGAGTCTAGAGATGAGGAGAGTGACACACAGGAGGGCCGCGAATGAGACTGGAATCATAAAGCCGTGGTGGACGAGCTTGTAGCCTCTTTCTAATTCTTCAAGTTTGCCTTAAATTTTTCTGGTTTAGTAGCAGAAAGGTCGCGGCGCTCTAATCTGATTCTTCACACATTAAAAAGTTGTTTCATTTTATACAAAGAGAACATTTTGATGAAGTCTCGGCAGGTTTTCCACTCTCAATAAACACATGTCTTGCATTGGAAGTTCCCCCTTGTTCTTTGCTCTCCTTTCCGTTTCTTCGCCCTCTACTTTGTTCATCTCGAAAAAGAAAACATTATACATACATACTATGGGACTCGAGAGTAAACAATGAATGAAGCTTCATTCTAACTTCCGGGTCGTGGGTCTCTCTTCAAAAACGATAAACACTTTTTCACCTCTCTCTCTCTCATTCTCTCTTCCTCTCTCCTTCATTCATTCTATTTCACTCTCTCTCTCTCTCTCTCTCTCTCTCTCTCTCTTTCTCTCTATCTTTTATACCCATCCAATTACATATATAAATATTTCACTTTTCTCCTTCGCCCCTCACAAATGTCTGTGTTCGTTCGATGGTTAGTTTCTCCTTTTCTCTCGCGGGCAGCCTCCTAGAATGCTGCTCTCGCCTGCTTCTCACTCAGTCCATGAACACCGGCATTCTCTCAGACTCGGCCACCCTCACATGCGCGAGCATTCCGAGACAGCGGGGGAAACTTTTGATGTTGCTCTTTTTTCTCTTCCCTATGTCTCTCTCTCTCCGTCTCTGCCTCTCTCTCTCTCTCTCTCTGTCTCTCTCTCTCTCTGTCTCTGCCTCTTGCTGTCCCTTTTCTCTCACCATCAGCTTCTCTCTCTCTCTCTCTCTCTCTCTCTCTTCCTCCATTTCTTCTGCCTTTTCAGTGCAATTCAATTCCTTCCTAACCGCGGGGGACTCCTTTTTGTTTCTCCCTCCCCCCGTGTCCGGAGTTTGTCGCTTCCTTTCACGCGGCGGGCGACTTCCCAACTTCTGCTCCCCGCCCAGCCAGTCATCGAATCATTCATGAAAACGTTCTTTGCTCCATAGTTCTACTTCAATCGGCTTGGGACCATGCGCGAATTCCCACGCGTTTGTATGTCTCTTTCTCTCTCTCCACCATCCCTCTTTCTTTCACTCTCTCGTTCTTTCTCTCTTTCTCTTCCTCTCTTCCTCTCTCTCTCAATCTCTCGTTCTTTCCCTCTTTCTCTCTCTCCACCCTCCCTCTTCTCTCTCTCACTCGTTCTTTCTCTCTTTCTCTTCCTCTCGCCCCTCTCTCCACTCTCTCCCACTCTCTCCCTCCGAGCACTACCAGCAAGCTTCACCAATTGAAAGAGTTTGATCTTTTGTGCTCTGTTTCTCACAATCAGTCTCTGCTGCTGAAGATTCCCTGAAATTCTTACTGATATTACTTTGGTTCCTGCTCTGCAAAAATGTGCATCTTTCTTCATCCATTTCCTCCTCCTTTTCCCTTTTTGTTTTCGTCGTGGCTCTTCTATTAAATAAAGCCAGCGCCTCTCTGTTTTCAAGATGACCTGTTGTAGACTTAAAAGTCCATTCTGCTTTCTCTCTGTCTCCTCTCTCTCTCTCTCTCTCTCTTTCTCTCTTTCTTTCTCTCCTTCCCTCACCGTCTCTCTATTTATCTCTCCTCCTCTCTCTCTCTCACCCATTCTCTCTCACCCATTCTCTCTCTATCTCTGTCTCTCTCTCCAATGCTTGTTTTGCAGGTGACCATCATGAGTCCTCTTATTTCTCTCTCATTATTCTCGTCCCCACGTCAGTGTCATTCTAAATCATCGTAAATAGCGGAAAGAGAAGCCACAAACGCCTCAGGATTGCTTTCGACTTCTCTTGTAACAACCTTTCATTTCCTCCTCCTTCTTCACTAATAAGAGAAGAAGTACATATGTATAATCAGTTGAGAGGAGTTTCCTAAATCAAGCATGAAAAAACTGGTATAACAGAATAGAACGTGGAAGTTTAGACTTCGTGAGCCATGTAACAGGCCGAAATATGTGTAGTATATCGACACCCGAATTCCCATCCTCTTCAAATGGCAATGTTCTTGCAGAGCTTATTATTCATTTTAAGTAGGTTTACGATTGAAGCAAGAGAAATAATTAAATACTTGGCTTAAATATTTATTTATTTATCAATGATACAGCTAAAGCATCGATGAACTTTCCTCCTGTTACCATCCCCCCCCCATCCCTCGATATGGGAGACCTTGGCAAGAGTTCCCTTAGAATGCCATGTGGCGTGATTTTTTTTTTCGTCTTCTTCTCCTCCACCGATTCCAGCCTTCTTTCAATGCTATCTGCCTGCTATTCTTCTAGTTTTTCGCGCGCCTTTCGTGAGGCCCATGGGGACTCCTTTGAGCAGTGTTGTCCCCGATGTTCGATGTAAAGAGAGAGAGAGAGAGAGAGAGAGAGAGAGAGAAAGAGAAAGAGAAAGAGAGAGAGAGAGACGGGTAGAGAAAGGCGATAGAAACGAAAAACAAGAGGCGAAAGGAAGTGTGTGAGAGAGAGAAAGAAAGAGAAAGTGAGAAAGACGAGAGAAAAAGAGATGGAGAGACAAAAAGGAGAGAGAGAGAGAGACAGAGAGTAAAGACAAGAAAGAGCAAAAGAGCGAAATGGGCAGGAGCTGAATAGTCAGAGCTGATTGTGAGGAAAGCGGAGGTGGCTGGTCTGGCGCACATTTAATTCACTCCTCTTTGCTTCTTCGCACTCTCTGCGTTCTCTCACTCTCACTCTCTCTCTTCTCATTCTCTTTCTTTCTCTGTCTTTCTCTCTCTCTCTCTCTCTCTGTCTCTCCTTCCCTCTGGCCCGCTATCTCTTTTTTTTATTTTCCTTTTGCCCTCACTCCCTCTCTACCTAACTAACTATCTCAATTTTTTTCTGCATAATCGTTCCTTTCTTCTATTTCGCCTGTCCCGCTTTACCAAAAAAGTGTTGTAAAAAAAATTCAACGATTGCTTTAAAAAATCGTAATGTCCTTTCTTGCATACTAACAATTGTCATACAAACTAATGAAAGTCTCTATGAACAACTTTCAATGTGTTCCTTTTCATTGTTTGTGGAACTCTTTCTTTCTCTCTCTTTTTCTTTCTCTCTCTCTCTCTCTTACTTTCTCTCTTTCTCTCTATCCTCTCCCTCCCTTGCTCTCTCTTCCTCCGTCTTCTCTACTTTTCTCTCTCTCTCTCATCTCCTTCCCTTAAAGTTTGTTCCATCCGGGACATACTTCCGGCCGGCCGAACGCATAGGCCACACATTTCCTTTTTTTTGTTCCACCTTGTCTCACCTTTCTCTCTTCATATGTTCGCTTTATTGCCTAAGGCTGAACTTTCGGTTCTCACAATCAGTAATTTTTGCGCAAACGTTTATTCTCATATATGTACATATGTCAAAATATATGTATGTATATGTCAGCTAATTTGTCCGAGTTCGTTATTATCTCCTAATTATCCTCTCTCCTTCTCCCTCAATCTAAACTTTAAAGGAGCCAAAACGCAATAATATCTTTTTTTTTGCCTGACACAAGGGCGAGAGAGTATGTGATTTAGAGAGACGCGACTAGAATAATCATGAAAATTCAAAGATATTACGGCTGAATTTGGTGCTCTTTATTATCCCGTTCATGGCGACCTTTTCTTAATTTTTCTCGCAATTCCATCACGAAAGATGGAGGGAGGGAGAGAGAGAGACTGAGAGAGAGGGAGAGAGAGGTGAGAGAAAACGACAATGAACATCTTGCTGGACAGTCAGCTTCTACTTTGAATCGGTTATGACAGTCTTCATGTAAGTTTTCAGTGTCATATGATTACACGAATCTCGGCGAGGCGGAAATAGAGAGAAGGAGTGCGAGAGAGAGGGAGAGAGAGAGACGAAAGAGTGATAGACAACAAGTGAGAGTAAACACATGATATATGTATGCATGTATGTATATTGCCAGAGAAGATTATGACGAAGAACCAGCAAGAGTTTGGGAAACAAAGGTGGATGGCGTGATTGCAAGGAGAAAGAGCGGAGAGAGAGAGAGAGAGAGAGAGAGAGAGAAAGTACATGAGAGAGAGAACAGAAAGAGAGAGAGACAGAGATAGAGAGAGAAAGATAGCAGAGAGAAAAGATAGCGAAGCGAGAGAGCAGAGAGAAAGAGAGAGAGAGAGGGAGAGAGAGATAGAGAGAGAGAGAGAGAGCGAGAGAGAGAGAGAGAGAGAGAGAGAGAGAGAGAGAAAGAACATGAGAGAGAGAACAGAGAGAGAGAGAGAGAGAGAGAGAGAGAGAGAAAGATAGCAGAGAGAAAAGATAGCGAAGCGAGAGAGCAGATAGAAAGAGAGAGAGAGGGAGAGAGAGATAGAGAGAGAGAGAGAGAGAGAGAGAGAGAGAGAAAGACGCATAGTGTCTTCCGCATGTACTAGTAGCCCCCGAGAGCTTACTTGAAGCGTCCTCGCAAAGAGGCCAATAGGGAGAGAGAGATCGCGAGAGAGTCGAGAGTCCGAGAGAGGGAGGGAGAGAATGAGAAATAGAGAGAGAGAAAGAAAACAAAGAGAGAGAAAGAAAGAGAGAGAGAGAGAGAAAGAGAGAGAGAGATGAAGAAGAATGGACATCTAGCATCTTTCACGCCCTGATGCTGGCTTCCCACATCTCTTTCATGCGCGCGGCGGCTGGGAATGTCTTGTCTTCTCTCTTCTTTTGCTTCTTGATGGAGTCCGTGCTTGTGCTGCTATGGCTTGGCTGTTTTGCGGCTTTTGCAAGATAACAACCTCGCACACTCTCTTTATCTTTCTCTGTCTGTCTCTCTCTCTGTCTGTCTCTCTCTCTTTTTATCTCTCTCTCTCTCTGTCTGTCTCTCTCTGTCTTTCTCTCTCTCCTTGTCTCTCTCTCTTTGTCTATCTCTCTCTGTCTCTCTCTCTCTTTATCTCTCTCTCTCTCTGTGTCTCTCTCATTCTCGGTCTCTCCCTCTCTGTGTCTCACTCTGTCAGTCTGTTTCTCTTTCTTTATCTCTCTCTCTGTGTCTCTTTGATTCTATGTCTCTATCCTAGCACACACCATGGTCCAAATCCCGCCTCACCGTTGCTCGCTAATAATGTGGAAAGTAGAGCGAAGACCTCGGCGCTCTAGGGTCTCTCTCTGTTTTCCTCTAATTTTTTCGTGCAATTATCAGGAAATGCTGCAAAGATGACGACGTTCTCTTCTGTCTTCTGAGAAAGGAGAGAAAGGAAAGGGGACGAGAGGGCTCCTTTTCTTTCCGCGACAATGGCGAGAAATAATATAATTTCATTTTCTTATTTTTTTTATTATGATATTTTTGTCTACATCGATTTAAACTAAATTTTGCAAAAAAAAACTATTTAATTTACAATCTTTTTTAACGAAGATGGCAGACTATTCATATAATGTTGAATTAATAGTCAAATGCAATAATATTGTATGATTTTTTTAAAAATAGACTCGATAGTATCTTATGAATGTGCTTTTATTAACTCTACAGTCTCCTTGAATATGTTCTTTTAAAAACTCTACAGTATCCTTGAATCAGTTTTCCGTGCAGGACGCGAGCGGCCGCCTGACGTCGTTCATCTCGACCCTCCAGGGCCTCTATCTCTTCTCGGCGCTCTTCGCCCTCTCCATGGTCGCGCTCTGTCTCTGCTGCTGCGTTGTGGGCTGCGCGCATTTTATGGTCCTGAACGGAAAATAATTTATTTGTTTTCTTTCCTTATTGAAGATTACGGTAATTAAATGATATTTTAGATATGATTTATTACTAGATTCGAGAAGAAAGTTGCAGTATACATTATTTCTTGAACGTCTATGCACTTCTTTCTTTTTCCACTTATTTCTGTCATTTAATAGTTTTATGTGCAATAAAATGTGCGTTTTTGAAATGGCACAACATATCCACACGTAGTCTATGAAGTAGTAGTTGTTCATAATGCAACTGTTACGAATGCATTTTTTTTATTACTTACTTATGGATCTGAGCGGAAAAGAATTTGATTTTCTCTGCTTTTTAAGATTACTGTAACTTAGTATTATCCAGGACTGCCTCGGGTCGCAACCTTCGACTGTCTACAGTATGATGCCACCGCTGCCGGCAGCTTCTTGCGCGGGTTCAAGCCAGCCGCCGTCATCACGTCCAACTCAACAGGCCCCGCGTCCAGCTCAACTACCGCCTCGAACACCTCAACCGGCACCGCCACGCTCTAATAACGGACGCGAGAGACAAGATGTTGTTTGAGATTACTCTGGGATTACTCGATATTGTATTTCCACTTCACTTACTATGTATTCACTTTGTTTTTTTCTGTGTGAATACCATGTTGAAATAATAAGAAGTTGCTATTTAGCTAGAAATTGTTTTTTTGGACATAAAATAAAGAGGCAAAAAGTGCTTTAAAAAAATGGAATCACATTCAGATCTTACTTTTAACTCTTACTTTTATTCGGTTAAAATAGATGCAGAACGGGTGAGATCATCTACGGTGATGAAATGAGAAAGATTTTGATTATCTTTCGTATGTATTAACCTAGTTGGCGTTTTATTCCCAGTTTTAGCGTAATTCTCCTCTTGTTTTTTTATTATAATTCTTCATTAATTCTTATAATTTGGCTTTCAGTAGAATTGAAAAGTACAATAAACGATGATATTAATTGTTGTTTGCGGAAGGCTGATGCCAAAGGTATACGGGATTTTTTTCTTTTGACACATCGAATCGCACCAAATATGTTTTTGGATTGAAAATTCGGAAGCCCTATTATTCTTACAAGCATGAAGGAGGGAGAGAGAGGGAGAGAGAGGGAGACTGAGAGAGATTCTCAGAAAAAGAGAGAGAGCGAGAAGCGAATTGAGAGAAAGATAGAGATACAGAGAGAAGAACGGAGGGAGTATATCGTCTTGGGACTCGAGAAATTCAGAGAGACAGGAGGCAATTCATGAATTATAAAGTAGCCTTGAGGTTCGGTGGGAACGCATAAGATATGCATCTACATACTATAAGATGCCCCATTCGTCACGAAGGGCTTTTAACGTAGTGAACAAATTTATTGCAAAAAAAAAGAAGAAAATTTTAAATCTTGAACTTAAGATAACCTTGTTCATCCTGCTTTCCGGGGGATCACAACTGCGCGAATAAAAAAAAAATCAACTATGTATTTAGCTTCTATTTCGGAAATCTAAAATCCGAGACACATGACACGCTCATATCAAATTCCGCTAGTAGAAGAAACTTCGAAATATTACCATCTTAAAGCCCTCAACTATCAAATAATTACTGTCTCAAAATTTCCGAGACTTTAAGGATGGGATTTCACATTCGCCAAACACGGCTGTATAATTCTTTATTCCTGCTGAGTGGTGGAGGGGGGCCCTCAAGGGTTGTACTCGATGGGGAGGTTCTTGCGACGGACCATGCCGTCGCCCTGGAACCATTCGCGGCGGAACTCCTTGGCGGCGCCGTCCGGGGTGTTGGTCCACTCGATGGTGATGCGGTCGTTGTTAGTGTCTTCCTGAAATTAATTACTTTAGAGTCTATGTTATACAACCCTGAAAATTTAAGACTGTAGCCATGTTTATTAACCATTAAATTAGTAATTAGTACAGCACCTGGCCGTAGGCGAAGGCGTCGCAGGAGACAGCAACGAGGACGGGCTCCTTGGGGTCGAGAACGCCACTTGCTGGGTTGACTCCAAGACGCTTCATGTTGGTGGTCTTGAAAGCCCAACCGATGCGGCGCGCAGAGGTGTTGATCACCTGAAATAAGATATGCTTTGGAATTGCAAAAAAAGTGATATTGGGTAAAGATGTAGCAGGGGAACAAGATCGAGAACTTGTGAGGGACATCGTGGATTAAATGGTGGTGTAGGGAATTGCAGGAAACAATACCTTGATGTGGTAGGTGTGCTTGTCGTCGTAGGGCGCGTTGAAGACGACCTTGGCGTTGGGCTGAGTAACGATGTCGCCAGGAGGGAGGGACTCGGCCATGGCTTGAGAGAAGAGAAGTGGGTGGAGAGGAGAACAGAGCGGCGCAGTCAACGACTGATGAGAAAGCCCCTGTAGAGCCGCTTTTATACTATTTTTCTGACGGCAAAATTTACGTTTTCACTAAAGTTTAATAAAAAATTTGTCGAAATTTCTGATTTCAATAACGTTCAACGAACTATAAGGACTTTAACAAATATTTTGCCGTGCGATTGTGAAATTTCAGCAAATTTTTGATTGAACTCAAATGATTTTTTTTCGACAAATATTTGGTTGAACTTCAATGAAAACGCAAATTTTGCTGTCAGAAAAATAGTATAAAGGCGGCTCTACAGAGGCTTTCTCATCAGTCATTGACTGCGCCGCTCTGCTCTCCTCTCCACTTCACTTCTCCTCTCTCAAGCCATGGCCGAGTCCCTCCCTCCTGGCGACATCGTCACTCAGCCCAACGCCAAGGTCGTCTTCAACGCGCCCTACGACGACAAGCACACCTACCACATCAAGGTATTGTTTTCCAGCATTTCCCTACAATACCATTTAATCTACAATGTCCCTCACGAGCTCTCGATCTTGTTCCCATGTTAAATCTTTTTGCAGTTCCAAATCATATCTTATTTCAGGTGATCAACACCTCTGCGCGCCGAATCGGTTGGGCTTTCAAGACCACCAACATGAAGCGTCTCGGAGTCAGCCCGGCCAGCGGCGTCCTCGACCCCAAGGAGCCCGTCCTCGTTGCTGTCTCCTGCGACGCTTTCGCCTACGGCCAGGTGCTATAATAGCTAATTTAATAGTTAATAAATATCATTAGAGTCTTTAATTGACCCTAAACAATTAATTCCAGGAGGACACGAACAACGACCGCATCACCATCGAGTGGACCAACACCCCGGACGGCGCGGCCAAGGAGTTCCGCCGCGAGTGGTTCCAGGGCGACGGCATGGTCCGCCGCAAGAACCTCCCCATCGAGTACAACCCCTGAAGGCCTCTTTCACCCCCTACTGATCCATTCTTTTGTCTATCTCTTTCTTCATTCTCCCCATATTTTTGCCATAAAATATGCGGTCAAGTTATGAAATAATGCAAATAAGCTCATTAAGCAATTGAAGTCTCTCGAGTAATTCGGGAGGAAGAGTCGGATGTCAACCAGTCTGAAGGAAATGCCCAGCAAAAATGACTTTTTAAGAAGTTTCACTGAAATTTTTAGAGTAAACCTTTCGCAATAGTAATGTCGTGTTTGATCGCCTTGATGGCAAAGTGTTTTGAGTATAAAAACTTGAATCGCAGAAGCAAGGACATAATAAGCTAGTCAGAGAATGCTGATCAATAATCACAACTTTTCTTCATTCAGTCCAATTTCCTTCTCCCCATCGCAGTTAATGAGAGCTCTATTTTTGATATTGTCACTATCCATCTTTCCAACCCATTACCCAACACATTCTCGTTGCCTTCCTTCTTTTTTATCTTTCCTTCTTCATTCTCCAGCTTTCTCTCTCTCTCTCTCTCTCTCTCTCTCTTCTCTCTCTCTTCCCATTTTATTTTCTCTCTATCTCTCTCTGTCTCTCCTGTTCTCCCTCTTCTCTCGCTCTCTTCTTGCACCTTCTGTCTCTCTTGCTCTCTCTCTCTCTCTCTCTCTCTCTCTTTTCTCGCTCTCTTTCTTGCAACTTCTCTCTCTCTATCACACTTGCTGTCTCTCTCTCTCTCTTGCCGATTCTCTATATGTCTCTCTCTCTTTCTTTCTTGCTACTTCTCTCTCTCTCCCTCTTCGCTTATCCGGTACACCTGTGGATAAACCTGCCCAGAACGCAACGCAATCACCTTCGCTATCCACTCTCGGCCGCAATCCCGATTGTGTTAGCCAGAGCCAGGGCCCAGCAGCCACCTCCTCATTCCCACTGTGAATATCCTCCCCCCCCCTTCAACTTCCATTGGCACTCCTCTATATCACGGTCTCTCTTGTGTGGCGTTCCTCTAACAGCAATAAGAAGCGTTAATTATCCTTCCTTCTTTGCTAGAAAATGCGTGCCAGAAGTAGACTTGAAGACGCAGGCTGGCCGCTCTATTTTCTTCTTCTTCTTCTTCTTCACGCATTCTTCGTCTCTGTCACGGATGCGAGAGGTTGGCCGCTTATGCTCCTCTTGAATAAGCTGTTCGAAATTTGTAAAGCTGAATTTCTAAAAAAAAAATATATATTACAATATCCAAATAAATTACGGTGTAATAATTTGGAATTTTTTTTGCATTATCTTATCAAAATAGATTACGGTATAAAAATGTGTTAAAGCACCGTATATTCGCGACCGACCACGCGGCCTCGGTCTGCTTCAGTTGCCAACCGGCATGACGGACGAACGCTCTGGGCCATTCTTTCCGAATCTCTACATCGCAGGAGATAAGGTGTCGTCCGGCGGGGGGCGATTACTTAAAAAAATTTTTTGCTATAAAATACCGTAATCATTCTGGAAACTGTAATATGTTTAGGTGCATTAAAAGTAATTTATAAATAATAAGCAAATCCAAGGCCGGCGAGAAGCCGTTCGCCGTTCCAGATGTCCATCTGCCGGGCCAGAAGACCGAGTTCTCCGGCAGGTGCGCGGGAGATTTAAATTTTTTTTTCGAAAATAATTAGTTTATATATTTTTATTTAGAAAAATTTTGAAAATAATATTGTCTCCTTTCAATAACACAGATCCGCGTTCAATCCCTTCACGCAAGCGGTCGCCGCCGTCTTTAATGAAGATCTCGTCGACTCATGGGGCGCCGGCTTCGCAGTCAATGTATGAGGATTTATTAAAAGAGAATAAATAAGGAAATAAATGCATGATTAAATTGTAAATTTTAATGTTTCTCTCTCGCTCTAACCCGCTCTCTCTCTCTCTGTCTCTCTCATTCTCTTTCTCTCTCTCTCACACTCTATCACTTTCCCTCTCTCTCTCGCTCTAACCCTGTCTCTCTCCCTCTCTCTCTGTCTCTCTCTCGTTCTAACCCCTCTGTCTCTCTCTCGCTCTTTCCATCTCTATCTCTCTCTCTCTCTTTCTCTCTCTCTATCTCTCTCTCTCTCTCTCTCTCTCTAGGGCGTCAACAACTACAACCTGGGCGTGAATCGTCAGTTTGACCAGCTGGCCGACCTTCCCTTCACGCGCAACGACGGCACCTACCAGCCGTTCCTGACCGCCTTCACAGTCGGCTCTGAGTACGACTACTCCAAGATAAGAGAAGTCTCAGGTTATTGTTGTTTCAGAAAAAAAAATGTTTATCAGCGTATCCAAACACATATTTTAAAGTTAATTTATAAAATTAGTAGGTGCTATCATAATATGTATATTGTATATATATTTTCAAAATATATGCAAATTCTGCTCCGCCAGGCCATCTCGACCTGCCCCTTCCCGGCATCAACGAGCTGTTCGACTTTGACGGCCGCATCATGCTGAAGGGCGGCGGCAACGGCATCCTCAACTCGGCCATGGAGTTCCCGCTCACGCTGTCCGATCCGAACGAGCGTGCGCCCTACACGTTCAAGTATCTCAACTTCATGGCCGATCGGTGCGTGTCTTGGCGCCATTCATTTACATGGGCATCACGTAAGAAATCAAAGAGAGATATTCACCAAGTATTAAGTATGCAGGTAAAATCATATTTTTATGGACTTTCTAAAAATTAAAATTGCATAAATTCAAGCTTAAATATTTTCTTTGCTTCTTGTCACGAACCCAGTGATTTTTTAGGATCAGGAAAGTATTGGGATAAGTATAAGTTTAAAAAAAAAACTTTTAAAAAAAATTTCTTCAGTCACATGCAATACGGGCATGTCCTGCCGAATGTGAATCTGTTCGTCGTCGACAAGGACAAAGTGGTGCGGCGGCTCAAGGAGAACCGTCTTAATCCGACCATGATTGGCTGATTGATGAATGGCTGCCACAAGAATTTTCGGGCCTAATATCATTGATTGATTACAAATAGAATTGTCTTCTGAATAATTAGTTTTTTTTTAATTGGTTTTGAAAATTATTTTTTTTTATTGTTTAATATCGATATGTGAGTCTAGCAGTTGCAATAAGTGAGACGGGTGAAATATGTAGCTGTAACTTATTGCATTACATTAGTGCAATAACTTGTGCACTATCTTCGATCGATATGTTGTAACCTTCATGGCGCATTCTACTTTCTAATTAAAATGAAAGAAAAGATGAAAATGTAAATTGTTATACCAGTTGGTTTCCTGCGCAGATTCCGACTGAACCATAGATGCAACAGGCCCGAACAGGCCTTAAATAAGTGCCGGCGCAAATTTCCTCCAATACCATTTATGGCCGGGTCGAGCCGGCCCAAAGGCCCTGAGCACGACTGGGCCGGTTTTTCGCAAACGTTCTGGCGAGTATGCCCATGACGGGCCCGAACTCTTATTGCTCAAAAATTCAGGAGTCGTATTTAGCTTTGGAATGAAATAAATAAGAAACCAAGTGAACAGGAAGCTAAAAGGGAAAAAGTCTTTGCTAACCTAAGTAAGAAAATAACAAGAATTTAAAATCAAACGTGTTAAAAAATGTGGCTATCCAAAAAAAAAACTAGAGAAAAAGTTGCATCACCGTCAAGAACACAATTGTACTGTGGCAAAATGGGCACAATATTGTACCATTAAATTCTAACGTCCAATATCGCCCCGTTCTCTATGTGCATAAATGAGAAAATATTTGTCATCAATCGACTTCCTTCATTTTTGCACTCAACTCCCTTTCTTCCCTGTCTTTTCCTTCTCCGTCTCTCGCGCCTCATTCTCTCTAGCTTCCAGTCTCTATTTCGCTGTCTGTCCATCTCTTGTTCTCTCTCCTTCTTGCTCTCTTTTGTCGTGTCTACCCTTGATCTGCTGCTCGCGTGATAATAAGCCTTCTTCTTCTTCTCAAATACACTGTATCATTCTGGCTAAATGGTACCGATTCGCTCATTGCATTGCTAGTTGTCGTTTTTTTAACGTTGCTATCTTTTTTTTTTTAATCCTTTATCGACTCAATACAAAGGGGACACTGTTCCTATTTGATTTCCCTTTTTGCTTTCCACTCCTTGAATCGTTGGTAAATACTAGACAGAATGAAGAGCACAATCGCCGCACATTGGACGCCTCCCATCATCCAAATAAATCCGATACCAATCGACTCGAGGACCGTGAAATCGCGACGCCTAAACGAAGCTGAAAATTAATGCAACAACCCCCAGCTTTCTCGCTTTAATTCGTTGGTCGCGTAATTAAAATTGATCGACACTACGATCATTGCTTATATGGACGATTGGAGATCTGCTTGCCAAATTCCCATGACTTCAACGACGTACGTGTGAATTATTCCAGGCGTTATCATATGCGAAGAAAGTGGCACTGCAGTATCCGTTGTGTAGGTGGCCGTGGTGGTAGTCGTTGCGGTAGTCGTTGGCTGAAATTGAAGAAAAAAACAATTCATACGACGACAATCATATTATTCGGTCTTGCACCAATGCGCGGTAAATAAAATTGGAAATATGAAAACCTTCGTTGTGGTTCTGTCGAACTCGCCGTTCATGAATCGTTGGGCAATTTGCTGCATCTGCTCATTCAGCGTCCGAAACATTCCATTGCAACCCGGAAAGTCGCAGAAGACAATGAACTTTGGCTGCTGGTACCTTGAAAAATATAATCGAGGATATTTTAGTAGCAGCCAAAATGTCCCGTTTACAATTAAATTTTAATGAAACGCTGTTTTCAATTATCTAAATCTATTAATGTAGGTACATCCAATCTATTTTATTTAACTTTCTTTGAATAGTTTCTTTAAGCTGCCTCCTGAGCCCTTCAACTTACTCAGGCGCTGACGAGTCATCGGTGGTGTTGAGCTTTACGTGGGCAGGCTCGTCAGAACATCCGAGTCTCGAGAGATTGCGCGTGAATACACACGTGGCATTGCCAAGCTTGCATTCGACTAAGTCAGGCGCAGCATCGCTTTCACACGAGACCTGAGGGATTGTGGTTTTCTCTTGCAAAGACGGATTCACTGATATTTAATGTTCTGTTGAAAGTACAGTTCTATTCTATCACGTATATACATATGTAGTATGTACGGCTGAAAACGGTCAAGTGATTTTAACCTTCACGCTCAGTTCTTTCTTTTCCGAAGTGTCGGTGCCACGGGACATGCGAGCTATGGATATAAATTTAATTCTTTTTATTAATTTATTCTATCGTTTATTTTTTATAACATTTTTAATGCAATCGCATTTTCTAAGGATCTCAAACAAAATTCCGGTAGAGAATTCAAATGACCCAGTTAGAAGTTGAACTTCTCTAACAAATCTGAAATTCATGCTATTGAACTGTAAAATACCGAATTCAGCATCCTGTGCAAATGCCACCGGAATGGGGATGGGACGGCACTCTGCCAAGCTCAGAAGGCCCTGCAAGGAAAGTTACCTTAAAAAAATATTTTTTTTTATATTTTAATCTATGAACTTTGATATTTTTGCTTAATTAGTGGTTGGCATTTCTCCTCTTTTTATTTTTACGCAAAACAATTAGCTACTCATTTTTCTCATACGATTAGGCAGCGACCGGGCGACTTTTTATAAATTAAAGCCGAAAGGGTATGCATGTTTCCTTTTTAATTATTCATTTGTTGCTAGAATATACTGAACGTTCAAGTTTTTTTTTACGAACAAAGCCCTTAAAAAAAGTCAATTTTACACAATCCGTTGCTTTCAAATTATTCTTAATGAAGATCCACGGGGTAAAAGAGTGAAATCTGTAATGAATCGCGCAAAAAAAAACTGGTTTCGAAGGGAAGATTTACTATATCAGACAAGACGATTTATATCACTGAAAATATTATGTGGGGGCCCCCAAACCATTTTATTAGATATATATTTCATTTAGATCTTAAAGATTTTTGAACACTTGTCACCCGAATCAAAGCAATTTCTCCAGAGAGCTCTTCTTTGAAATCTAAACCCTTGAAACACTCCTTTTCAAAAAATTAGGGGAATAGAATAGGGACCGATAGAAAAAATAGGAGAAGCCAGGGAGTCGACCTCATCGCAGCTTGGAATACGAGCGGAATGGTGAGAAATAACCGGGAAAGCTAAAATCTTCTTTGAATTCGGAAATTTCCATTAAATTACATGAAAGAAATGACCTATATTTAACCTTGTTTCATGAGAATTTGCGAAATGTTGCTAATAATAGAATTTTATACTTAATTTGTGGTGTCCAATAAATTCAAACTGCAAGTTAAAGAATGGTAGGAATTTCCCACGTATACTCTGAAGGTTATTGCGAAAGTTTTATTTTAATCTATTTTTATGAGCAATTTGTCTGCTGGTGACTGTAGAATAGTAGCAAAAATATACAAGAAAGATTAACGGCACTGAAAAATGCTCTTGTGTTTTCCCGTCTGTGTCTTGCTGAAACGATTTTCCCAGGAATTTAAAATATCAGAAAATACCTTCCCTCGGCATTTCATTGACAATCGTCTCTGATCTTTGTAAATGTGCTTATTTCTAGTGTGAAATTTTTCAGTGCCGTTAGTCTTTCTTGTATATTTTTGCTCCTATTCTACAGTCACCGGCAGACAAATAGCTCATAAAAATAGATTAAAATAAAACTTTCGCAATAACCTTCAGAGTATACGTGAGAAATTACTACCATTCTTTAACTTGCGAGACCGAACAATATGACTGTCGTCGTTTGAATATTTGTTTCTTCAATTTCAGCCAACGACTACCACAACGACGACGACCACCACGGCCACCACCACAACGGATACTGCGATGCCACTTTCTTCGCTGATGACAACGAATGGAGGAGAAAAGGCGTATGTCGTTGAAGTCAACGGAGTTTTTCAAGCAGGCATCCGCTATCGTTCATATAAGAAATGATCGTATTGCTGATCCAAATGTAATTAATTCGGAGCCCGAAGAATGGAAGCGAGAAATATGGATTTATTACGTGCTGGTGTAGATGCACGAGTGGATCTTTTTTAAAGCTTTTTTTTTGTGAAATACCGTATTTTAGGGGAGGCTGCTCGTACTTGTGGATGCTGCTCTTAATCGGTGCAGTCAGCGAGTTCGTCAAGGACGTGCGACTTTGTGTCATTAGAAAAAAAAAACTTTTTTTTTTGCAGGTCTTTTACGTCCGTAGAACGATAGTTCTTATTTATTAAGGAAAATGAAATAAAATAAAATAAAAACAAATTTGCTACTTTCAATTTATTAGTCCACTATTTCGTTCGCTTAACAAATCAAAGCATTTGAAAAAAAACCTTTTAAACTAACTATAACTGGAATTAATTGTACGGGTGCAAAGGAAGAGGTGAAAGGATCGCTGAAGAAAGAGGGAACTTTTGCAAATTGCAGGTCTTAGAGCAATTGAAATGAAATAATTGGGGAAAATTGCAAATTTGAAGTTACAAGATATCAGGCTTCCTATTTAAAGAAATCATTGAAGCAACTATGAAAGAATCTTTCCTTTGAATTAAGGCAACTGGTAGCGATGCGAAGGCGGCGGAGAAAGGACATGAAAAGAAGAAAGAGAAGGTGCTCAAGCAACAATTATTGGATAGCCGGAAAATGAGGAAAAAAAAATTAATTGTAAACAAGATGTTATTATTCAATACAATACTGTTTTCAGATAGCCATTTTTTCTTAAATTTAAATTCAGGATGGCACATACAAGGAAATCAAGTCGATGAACAACTGATCCATGGCCTTCCATCCTCGCTGATAAAGCTTGCATGAAGGCGAGTGAAAACAATGATACTGAGGCATATGTTGTTCAGCTATCCTACAACGTGCGATGTTGGACTGCTTGTAAGAATGATACAGTGTGGATTCATCCGTGAGAGGTGGAAGGAGTTTATTGGAAGGCGAGCATGAGAGCTAAGCTGGTCACGAGAAAAGAGAACGAGCGAGAAGGAGAGAGAAAGAGATGGAGAGACTGAGAAATAGAGAATGAAAGCTAGAGAGAATGGGACGGAGAGAAAGAATATACGAAAATGCAGTCGAAGGAGAAAAATTTTGGATGACAGACAAACGTTGCTACTTCGGAGAGCTTTATTCAAGTTACCTCACATATACATTATATACAGAGATAGAGAGACAATTGGCAACAGGGACTACTCACTTAGTGCTAGTACAAAAATTTTTCTGCGTAATTTAAATTAAACCGCGCAGTTAGATCTCAAATCTAATTAAAAGAAGAGATAAAAAGTTTAACTTCAATACCAATTACTAGTCCCGGCCATGGCTGCTCCTACAGGGCGGCGGGAGAGGGCCATGGTCGGCGCGCCTACGAGCATACATTCGGATTCAGCATGATGGAGGATCGGCCTTGGCGTGGCTCGCGTTCGTCCATATCGACTTCGCCGCCTTTAATAGTGTTGTCTTCTTCATTTCTTCTGTTTCTTCTCCCCTCACTCGCGCGCTCTCTCTCTCTCTCTCTCGCGCTCTTCTTCTTCTCTCTTTCTTTCTTCTTCTTCTTCTTCCCTCTTCCTCCTGATATATCATCGCTGAACATCTCTACGTCGTCGCAGTCATCATAATGCATCAATTTTCCTACCGCACCACGTATAAGAACTTGAATCCGAGACACACTGCACCGTCCGCCAGAAGAATAAAAGTAGAGCTATCTCAAGTAGTACGAATGAATATCGAACAAGTCAAAAATTCTTATCACTACTTACGATTTCCCTTCTTTGGTTGTTCGAGTTCCGTCTTCTCGCAGACGATAGGGTTTCTCGGCTTGGCATCAGTACTACCCGGGCTAGAAGATAACTAAACGGCATTTTTTTTTTATTCGCGCAGTTACTTATGGCGAAGTAAAGATGTCTTCTTCGACTCCAACTGGAAAGCAGTTTAATATCTTGATTTTCGTTCTTTGGAAGGGGAGGGAGGGGGGTGCTCTCCTCCCATCCTTCCTTCCTTCCTTCCTTCCTTATCAGTGCTCCACTCTCTCTTTCCACGCGCGCGCGATGCAAGGGCAAGCACTTCACGTCAGTGTCTTCTTACTCGTTGCTAATACTTTTATATTCTCTTTTTTGTAGGAATAACTTATGCTGATCTACACTATACGTATAGAAATCACTACAAATTAATGTTTAATTTCAAACTTTGCATTTTTTTATACATACATATATGTACATACACCTAATTATTAATTGTTGTTATTGTTGTTGTTTTTTTTCTTTTTAAATATTATTTAAATATTTATAATAGATTACACTAGATAAAAACTTACGCACTTACAGGACGGCCAAACGCTGCGGCGACGCGTGCAGCAGTCTCGACCACGCGCGGATATTAAGGAGGAGGAGGATGAAGAGCCTTATGATCCGACCGAAGATCGCCGACGACTTGCTCAGCTGATCGCAGAGGAGAAGAGCTTCCGGCGGAGAGGGTAAATTAAAATAGAATAAGAGAAGAGAAGAATAGAATGCGTAATAAAATTATCAAAAAGATCAGCAAAAACAATACTAATATTAATCAATCCGTTTTTACTCTTATTCCTAATGACAACATTACTCACACTCAATGAAACATCCAAAACCACTCTCTTTCTCTGTCTCTCGGACTCTCTCTCTCTCTGTCTCTCTCATTCTCTCTCTCTTCATCTTTCCAGAACTTACTGCCTACTTCGTCTACTGGTTGCTTTGTCGATTCCTGTTCTGGTGATCGTTCTCGTCTGGGCTTCCGATCAGTTTGAACCGACTAGTTTCAGGTTTGCTTCTTGATCTCTCTCACTCTCTCGTGCACACTCTATTTCTCTCTCTCTCTCTCTCTCTCTCTGTCGCACGGTCTCTCTCATTCCCTTTCTATCTCTTATCCCTATCCAGTCGGATAGCTAAAGAAATAAATGAATAATAAAACGAGTCTTGCTCTGAACATCTCGAGCCTCCCTCCGCCGGCGCCTTTCGAAGGTGCTCTCGCCGTGAACCCAGTGCTCCGGCGCGGCGTCCAACTTGCGTCCGGGCAAGTGCGCGGGCCGCGCGCTCTTCTCGTTGAGGACGGTCAGATTTAGAAATATAAGTCTTTAATATTTTTTTCCACCAGGAGTAGGATATGGATGGCCGGAGGGCTCCTTTAAAGCCATTCTCCTGGATTTTTCAAAGTATATTAATTGTTGAATGTGAACGACTGAGAAAGAAAAAGAGGAAGGAAAAAGGAGGTGCATATAATTTAGAAACAATCTACGTGAGTAGCTCTGACGGCCGTGTCCTCGAGATTGTCGGTAACTCAATACGTTCCGCTGTGCGTCTGAGCGACACGGCCAATTGTAATGGTATGAGTATTTTTTATTTATTTTACTAATTTTTTCACACACATTTTCGAGACACCTTCTTGTAGTAGAAAACGGACAGTTAATTTGTAATTTATTGTATAATTTTAATTTGAAAATTTGAATTTGCCGCCAAAACACCGGTTCGAAAGACTTCCGTGATCACAGGTGGCCTTGACGAACTGCACTGCGGCTCGCCAGTCGGCATTCGTCGCCTGGACGAGAAGAGGCTACTCGTCGTAGATGCCTATCGCGGCCTCTTCGAGGTCGACTTTGGAAGGCAGAGTAAGACTAGTGAAAAAGCTGAAATTGTTAAAGTAAGATTATATATTTATTTTTTCAATAATTTTTTTTTTCATTAAAATAATAATTATTTTTTTTACCGGAATTTTATTGATTAGGAATTTCAAAATATTTATTCAACCGAAATATTTTTTACGTGCTCCGGTGGATTGCAGTAGCAGCCTCTCTTTATCTGGGAGGATGTTCTGTCGCTTACGTTGTTCAGTCGATATAATAAAATTATAATAAAATTGAGAAGTACTAACCATAATCTAAACCATAGCATACAACAATTTAAAAACTAAACAGTAATCTTGTCCTTGTTTGTTTATACTTTACTGCTCGTCCGCAAAATATTAAAACTAATTTGATATGATCCGAGTTGATTCCTTTAAAAGAGCACGAAACTGAATTAAAAAAATTTTATCTATTTCAAATTTGTCTGAGACTATTATAGTCGTAATTCTCTAAATCACATACGCATTCTCTCGCTGGCGTCTCAGGCAAAAGGGCGGGAATTCAAAATTTAATTTTGTTTAAATCTCCTCCAATTGAGCCGCCACTCCTCTGCTCGTCATCGGCGACCTCATCGTTGACGGGCACGTCATTATTCATCTGCACGACGTGGCCGTGATCTCCGAAGATGACGTCATCCTTTCGCAAGTCTCCACTCGCTCGCTGCCCTTCTACAAGATGCACGTGCGCGTCGAGCATCGCGCCAATGGACGGTATTTTTATTTCTATTTTATTTTTTTCAAATTTTTATTTTTCGCGCCATAAACAAGATTAATAATCCTCCGCTCTTACTATATATATTTTTTTTATTAGTATTTCTTACCATTAAACGCCTTATGGCGTCCAAAAATGAAGAAAACTCTCATTTGAATTGGCGCCATTCCCTGATCATCATGATTGCCTTAGTCTTACTGTAGCCTGCTCCGCTGCACACTGTCTCGTGGCAGCTGCGACGTGCTCGTGGATGGGTTGGTCGAGCCGCGTGGACTGCAGCTTATGCCTGACGGCGATGAAGTGCTCATCGCTGAGGCAGGACTGGCGAGAATCATCAGGTGAGAGAAGAGAGGGAGAGAAGAGAGAGAAGAGAGAAGAGAGAGATAAAGAGCGAGAGAGCGGCAGAGAGGGAAATAGCGAGAGTGAGAGAGAGATATAACGAGGGAGAGAGCGACAGAGAGAGAGAGAGAGAGAGATAGAGAAAAAGAGAGATGGAGGTGGTGATTGCAAAATGACTCTTTGAAGGATTTCCCTCACATATAAAAGTAAATTAATTTTTATTTTCAAGTATTGACGATACATTTTTAAACAAAAGATGCAGTGTTGCCATGTCGATTTCATGTACCGCTTCGAACATTTATCAGGCATAAAGGCGCGAATTCAAAACTGAGTTTTGATGCTTAAAAAGAACACCTCTTGCCATTGAGTGTCTCTCTGTCGCGGCGACGCCCGCCGTCCGTGTGGGCGCAGGCGCTGCCTGGCCTGCCGTGGTCGGTGCGGCTTGGCCCGAGTGGCTCATCATCCTCTCCTGGTGGTGGCTCGTCTTCTTCCTCGCTCCGGAACAGCCACGTCTGGGTCGCCTTCGACGAGAGTCGCCGCATGTCGGACGGCGTCGCGTGGGCGCCGCTAGCAGAGCGGCTTTCCGAGTCGTCGTTCGCGAGGAAGACTCTTCTTTGGGTATGGCAATGTCTTCTTCTTTTTTATATATTGTTGTTGTAGTCCACGATTTCACGGTCCACGATTTCACGGTCCACGATTTCACGGTCCACGATTTCACGGTCCACGATTTCACGGTCCACGATTTTACACGGACCCCTTCCAAAATGTGCTTACAAATTTACATGGATTCATGGAAGTTACTGATGGTGAAATGAAAAGAAATCATGAAATACATGCAGAACAATCACAATCTTACACCGAATCCAGTCCAATTGTCCTGATAAGCTCGTCTCTGATTTAATGGGTTTTTTTAATCTTCGAAGAACTTCACAGTATCTTCATTCATAGCTTTATATGGAAAATTTTTGTTCATGGAAAGTGGCTTCTTTTTTTTAATCATTAATTGGAAATATGTATATTTATATCATCAAATACATCTTGTATGTATTTATTGGGTTTTTTTTTAATTTAAGGCCTTCGGCATCGACTATTTCCGCAGCTACTATCATCACTTCTCGGCGAGGCACGCATTCGCTGTACGCTTCAATTTGACAGGCAAGCAGCAGAGAAACTGGTAGAGCCTTTGACAAGGAGGAGGAGGGGGAAGTAGGCCGTAAAAAATAGGAGCCAGAGGGATGTTATGGCGATAAGCAAGAAACTAAGAGAAAGAGATAGAGAGAGAGAGAGGGCAAGATAAAAAGAGGAAAGGAAAAAATAGCCTTTAACGCGCTGAAAAATGTATGCTCTTCCGGGTGGAGATGGTTTCAAGATAACAAGCGTGCGTTGGCAAGAGCGCCACGTGGCCGTATTCTAAAGTGCTATTCTTTCTTTCTCTCGCTTTCTCTCTCTCTCTCTTACTTTCTCTCTCTCTCTCTCTTTTTCTCGCTCTCTCTCTCTTTTTCTCGCTCTCTCTCTCTCTTTTTCTCTCTCTCTCTCTCTCTTTCTCTCGCTCTCTCTCTCTCTTTTTCTCGCTCTCTCTCTCTCTCTTCTCTCCCTCTCTTTTTCTCTGCCTCTCTCCATCTTTTCTCCGTCACTCTTCTTCACTAGGTGGTCCCGGTGTACCTTGTAGTGTAGTCCTGACGCGGGCAAATTCCGAAAACGGTGAAGTTGAAGAGCTTTGAGTGCACAATTCAAAGATATTGAGGCAGAGAGAGCGAGAGAGAGAGAGAGAGAGAGAGAGAGAGAGAGAACAAAGAGAGAGAGATATTCAGACAGAGAAACGGGAAGAGCGAGATAGAGAGAGAGAGAGAATCAGACAGAGAAACGGGAAGAGAGAAAGAGATAGAGAGAAAGAGAGACTCAGACAAAGAAATAGGAAGAGAGAGAGAGAGAGAGAGAGAGAGAGAGAGAGACTCGACTGAGAAACAGGAAGAGAGAGAGAGTGAGAGAGAGAGAGACTCAGACTGAGAAACAGGAAGAGAGAGAGAGAGTGAGAGACTCAGACAGCGAGAGTGACGCACCCACGTGGCGGCACCCTGGGCCCTGTAATCTCTTTTTGGAAATCATCCGATTGTTCCTGAACGCCTCTTGGTCTGGCTGCTTGCTCAGCAGAATGCCCGGCTTTTTCTTGTTCTTATTCCGTTTTAACAGGCAGGTCACCCCACTCTTTTTTCTTATATGTAGGTACATAATTTAAAGGCGAAATTGGCGGGAAGTTCAAAACGGGATTTACATATTTTTGAGGTTCACCCGAGTGCGCTGTGCACGCGCCCGGCGGCGTGCGGCGACGCGGTGCGGTCGCGGACGCGGCTCAGAGCGCCCGAGGACATCTCTACGTCGTGTCGACGCATGCGCACGCTGTCACGAGAGTAGACGCGGATGTCGTTGCGAGTGTGTGCCCATGAAGATTGTGTATATTTATGTATTTATACATATATTATAATCATATAAGTAAATAAATACTTATGTATATATATATATAATATGTACTGGTAAATGTTAAGCGTGTACATCTCAAACTTAACGTACATATGTACTACAATGTATAAACACACACACACACACGTATTCTATAATGACCGACTACCTTGGACAATCTTTTATGTAGTTTCGTGGCTTCCTTTGTGGAAGATTTATGAACGAGCACGCATCGCAAATATGTTCTTTGTATTACCTTGCTATTAGCCACATTCAAGTGTATCGTATCTCTCGTTAGGAGACAGACGTGGGGGACGATGTGATAGGGTAGACAGAGAGAGAGAGAGAGACAGAGAGACAGATAGAGATCGAGATCGAGATAGAAGAGAGCGAGAGAAAGAAAGAGAGATAAAGAGTAAGTAATGGAAGGCTATCAGCCGGCAGCCGCTGCCACTGCATTGTATGATAACACACACACACACGCGTCGGAGACGAGGCCAGGTGGCCATGACCAATGGGCACTTCGCCCTCTCTATCTCTCCCTCTCTCCCTCGCGCTCTCTATCGCTCTCTCTCTCTCTCTCCGTCTCTCGTTCCCTCTCTTTCTCTTTCTCTCACACACATTCCCACTTTCTCTTTCAAGTAGCCATCTAACTTTCAGCTGACCTCAGCAGTTTTGGGGCTAACTTGCCAACATACAATGACAAGCTGATTGCGTATGCATGATAAGCAGCGCATGACATTTTCTTTGAAGTATTCCGTCTCTCTCTCTCTCTCTCATAAGTGGCTTCAATTGTGAATGTCTTGTTCCGTCTCGCAGCTGTCATGTCCAATTCATTAGTTCTGTCTATGGAATTAAGAACTGCTTTAAAAGTGCTCCCTGTTCTTGTTCTGCAAAAGAGTACTTCGATTCTTTGATATGAATTCTTTTCCTTCTAGTGTCAAAGTCTCTATGAAGTTCGTTATCGTCTTCCTAATTGTAAGAGACTACCGCCCGAGTGTTTTTTGGGTGCCTTCTTCTATTCCCTTTGAGTAAAAAAGATTGACGAACGTCAATTTTTTATGCCACAGAATTTGACGCTCTGTTACAGTGCATTTATTGTCTATCGAACAAATAGTTTCTGAACTTCTACTTTTTACGCTGGAATCTTCGCAAACTTTAGGTAAAAAAAAATGCTTTGTTAAAAAGAGAGAAGAGAAAACATGTAAAAGATAATTTATGCAGAGTGATTATTGACGATTGTTGTATTATTATATACGATTTTTCTTTCATAGGAAGACAAAAAGACATTTCCTGATTATTATAGTTTTTTCTGCTTATGAAGTTTGATTGAATTTTATTAATTGTTAAAATAATAGAAACGGTAAGTGTAGGAAGTGGAGCGAGGCGAGTGCGACATGGAGAAGGATCGTCGGAGAGATAGGGCGATGTTTGAGAGAAGAGAGAATGAGGAGAGAGAGAGAGAGAAAGACAGAGAAAAGGAAAAGAAATTGAGAGAGAGAGAAAGAGAAAAAAACAGAGAAAGAGGAAAAGAACTTGAGAGAACGAAATAGAGAGAGAGAGAGAGGGAGAGCGAGAGAAAAATGGAGAAGGAGAGAGAGAGCGAGGAGAAGGGGAATGCGTTCAATGAAGGTAAGGTAAAAGACGTGGAAATGAATACCCAAGACAAGGTCGAGCATCCTTCCTCACAATTATTAGTGGATCAATCGAATGTATGTACTATGCACCAATGTATGTATGTACATACATACACACACATGTATATACATATGTAAGTACATATGTATGTATATTACTACTTGTTATCATCAAGATTTATCGGGGTCTCACTATTATTTATTCAGTTATTTATTTATTTCCACTCTCTTCACCACAGATGCCTCCAAGCATTTCAAACTGAATTGTGCAGTTGTTTTATTATTTTAATAGTATATACTCCCAGAATTCGCCATCGAACTCAGAACAATTATCGTTATTTTTTTGCCAAGTTCCTCTTATTAACGTTTCCGAGATTGTCGATGAGTACCTCCTTTTATTATACAATATTCAGCATTTTTTTCTTTTACTTTTCGCGCGCACTACTGTACGCGCTTGTCAAGGAAATACACGCCGCCCTGAAACTATGACAGGAAACTAAAATAGCACGGCAGAGAAGCAAAAGCAGCAACTGTTGCAGATCTTCGATTTCATCTCTGCTCTCTCTCTACCTCTCTGCACTCCCTCTCTGCTCTCTCTCTCTCTCTCTCTTTACTCTATTCACCCTCTCCTCTCCTCTCTCTCTTACACTCTCTCTCTCTCTCTTTCTCTCGGTATCACCCTGTCATCACTATTTTCTCTGTCTCTCTTTACTCTCTCCGTCTCAGAGCTCTCTTCTCTCTCTCCTCTTCCAATTCGCTCTCTGCTCTTATCTCCAATCTTCCGTCCCGGCCGGTTTTGATCATTGCCCGAGGGCTCCACATGCTCTTTCTTCTCCTGTTCACGTGCGCTTGTAGGCGAAGAAGGAGAAGAATACGAGAGACTTTTGGACTGTTGCAATTGTTGTTTTCGTCCGAATCAGTTTACGCAGTACTCGCTGAGGCGGACGCTGATAAATGATTCGAAACATTGGAGAGAGAGAAGCAAAGAGAGGGAGAGGGAGAAGCAGAGAGACAGAAAGAGACAGAAAGAGACAGAGAGAAGCAGAGAGAGAAAGAGAGAAGCAGGCAGAGAGATAGAGAATGAGAAGGATAGCGAGACCGAGAGCTAAAAAAAAGATATGTTGCGGCCGCAAGAAATGTAGTTGTTTCCGTCTCTTGTCTCCCTACTACTGTCTTGGCCAAGGATCTCTCAATGTTTTTGTGTGTGCGGAATATGAGCGCTTATCAACGCCAGCAGAAGCTGTCTGCTTTTGTCTCTCGTTCTCTCTCTCTCTCCTCTCTCTCTCTCTCTATCTTTCCGTCTCTCCATCTCTCCGTCTCTCTCTCTCTTAGCCTTCTGTGCCATCTTCGCTCTTTCTCTCCATTATGCTTTTTTTGGCTAGTAATTCTGTTGCCATATAAGCAGCCATAGTCCGCAACGGCCATGGTCGGCGTATCGCGCACCGGCTACCGTGTCTTCTAGCGTATATAAACGTTTTCTAGCCCGTGTGTCAATTAGAGAAACAGCGAGAAAGAGAGAGAGAGAGAGAGAGAGAGAGAGAGAGAAAGAGAGAGAGAGAGAGAAAGAGTGATAAACAGAAAGAGAGAGAGAGAGAGAGAGAGAGAAGGATGAGAAAAGGAGGTAAGAGATAAAGGAAATGGGCAGAGCTGGACTTTGAACCCCTCATTAGTCATATTTTTTGTACCTTTGCAAAAGCCGCACTTGTCGTTGCTATTGCATCAGGAAATCCCTGTTCCGGCTTCCGATCATCGCTCTCTCTCTCTCTCTCTCTCTCTCTCTCTCTCTCTCTTTCCCTCTCTTTCTCGTTTCCTCTCACCCTCTCACCCACTCTTTTTTTCTCTATAGATCAATCTCTCTATCTCTTCCTGTTTCTCTCTCTCTCTCTTACTCACTCTATCTCTCTTTCACGCTCTCTTTCATTGCTTTCTCGCTGTTTCGCTGCAAATGCAACTTTGAACAACTAATTACCCATTTATCAGCAAGCCATGGCAACAAGGCAGAACAAATTCCGCTCTGTTGCTAACTTTCTCTGAGAATCTCTTACTTCCTCTTGTTCTCTCTCTCTCTCTCTCTGTCTCTCTCTTTCTCTCTCTTTCTCTATCTCTCTTTGCTTAATCGTAAATGACATTCCAGTATTGAAGTGTTCCCCTTGAGTAGAGCCGAACCAATCGAGATAACATGTAAAAAAAAATTAGAAAGCAATAAAGCGAGTATCGGGTGCTAGCGGATTTGCCAAAGGAGTAAATAGGGATGAAATTGGCAAAGAGAGAAAAAGGAAAAAAAAGCTGCAAACTGAAAGAGAGAGAGAGAGAGAGAGAGAGAGGAAGAGAGCGAGAGCGAGACAGAGAGTTAGAGCGAACTCTGAACCCAGACTACTGTGAGTTGGCCATGTATATCAGAAAAAAATTTAAAAAAGAGATCTTTAGCCAGCACCTGTTAGAGTTTCCACTGACAAATATTATTGCCCTTTTCTGCCACGTTGCCGTAACTGTCTACTTCTCTCACTGATTCATGTTCCCTCGTAATCTCTCTCCCTCTCTCTCTCCAACAGTCAAACTATAGCAATCTCTCTCATCCTCTCTCTCTCCCTCTCTCTCTCTCCCTCTTTCCGTTACGCCCTATGCTTCTCCGTCTCTATTTTCTAGGCCAGTAGCTTTCCTTGAAACAGACTCTCGGACAAGTCAACAAGGTTGTTATAATCACTGTTCGGTTCTTTCTCTCTTACACCCTCACTGTATCTCTCTCTCTCCTCTCTCTCTCTCTTCTTCTCTCTCTCCCTCTATTTCCTAGTCTTTCTCAATCCTTCAAGAATTATTCACGTATTGCAACCTGCCACCCATTCGCGGTGTGCTTTTTCTTTGCACTTTTCGGTGTTAAAAAGTGCAGCTGTCAATCTCCCTCTCCATCACTCTCTCTCTCTCTCTCTCTCTCTCTCTCTCTCTTTCTCTCTCTCTCTCTCTCTCTCTCTCTTTCTCTTTCTCTCTCACTCTCTCTCTCTCCCAATTTCTTTCTATGTTCATCTCGCTCTGCCTCGCCAGGCAATAATCCCCTACTGAAATGATGCTTCCTGACAGGAGATGTTCTCAGTCGCTTGTTTGTTACTCGTTCAGCCAGAATCTCTTTTTGTCTCATGTATCTTATACTCTCTTTCTCTCTTTCTCTCACTCTCCGTTTCTCTTTCTCTCTTTCTCTCACTCTCCGTTTCTCTCTCTCCGTCTCTCTCTCTCTCTCTCTCTTTCTCTGGCCCACTATTTTCTGGCATGAACACCAAGTCCACAGGCCGCATAAACCTATTTCCGAATGGCCATGCTGATAACATGTGCGCAGAGTTAAAGAACTCCTCGCTTTCTCTCTCTCTCTATCTCTCTCTCTCTCTCTCTTTCTCTTTCTCTCTCTTTCTCTCTCTCTCTTTCTTTCTCTCGCTCTCTCTCTCTCCATAGCTCGCTCTCTCTGAAGAGCCGTCTATTTTTCATTCTTCTATCCATTCTCTCTCTATTCTCTGATCTCGCAGTCCGTAATTCTTAATCGCCTATTTTTGTTCTCTTCCAATTCGTTTTCTTGCTCACTTCTTCACCTCTCTTTTGGCTGCGTGCTCCAGTTGCCGATTGGCCGCATGAGGCCCAGTTGCCGATTTGGAAAAGGGGGAGTAGCTCAGTTGCCGATTTGGAAAAGAGGGAGTAGCTCAGTTGCCGATTTGGAAAAGAGGGAGTAGCTCAGTTGCCGATTTGGAAAAATGGGAGAAGCTCAGTTGCCGATTTGGAAAAATGGGAGAAGCTCAGTTGCCGATCCATTATGAGCAAGGCAAGGATGTTCTTCCAATGATATTTCTTCCACTTTTGATTTGAAACGGTGATAATTTTTCGAACTTTTTTTTTTGTTGCATATATGTACATATACTTCTGCTTGGAGAAAAAGACGCAGAGAAAATGAGTGAATGTGGTTCTCTAGCTACAAGGTCAGAACAAGTGGCATGCACCGGCATATGGAAATGGAGTGTGAAATTATGCCAGTAAAAAAGAAAGTTAATTATTAGGAGACAAGAAGAAAAAGAGAAGCTCATGCCACATGGAACATGTATAATCGAGAGAGTAATAAGAAATGAGAGGGACCCTCTGGCTGTAAAGCACCAGGGTATGCTAAATGAAGCGTGAAATTATGCCAGTAAAAAAGAACGTTAATTATTAGGAGACAAGAAGAAAAAAAAGAAGCTCGTGTCACATGGAATATGTAAAACCTAGAGAGTAATAAGAAAGAGAGGATTTCTGCTCCTCTCCTATGTGACCGATTGAAAGGTCAGTTGTACTTCCTGCAGTCACATTCTCAAGTCGTACAACAAGCTCATCTCCCGTGTCTACCTCCAACACTTCCCAGAACCCAACGGCCCTCTTCAGGGCCCCAGGCAATACGCCTCTCCAATCCTCCTCTTACACTTCATCTCCTCCTTCTTCTCCACCGCCAACCCCCTCTTCTTCTTCTTCATCTTCATCGCAGTCGTCGCCGGCGGACCCTTCGCCGTGGAAAGGAACAGTGTGGCCGAGCCGGGTAAGCGCAAGCATATAGTTTGGATCTTATTTTAATTTCATCAATGCGTAGAGCGCCAAACACCCTGCGCTGGTCTACCGACTCCCGAATCCCGACGACGACTACGGTATGTCATTCACCTTTCGCCGGCAGAACAAGTCTGACTGCGTATTCATCTGCACTGGATGTGCCACCGTCGCGAATCATGAGAGAGCCGCCAAAGCAGTGCCATCGGGATCACCAGCGACTGTGAAGGTAAATAATAGTGCTATTTATTACATAATTATTGTTCAAAATTCTAGGTTTTCGGTACTGCGCCACTGGTCACCGATCACTTCGTATTCTTCATGAGCGACCCGATGTGCTCTCCTCACATATGCAACGTTCTCATGTCTCGACAACTGTACAGCTTTTATCATAATGAAAATAATACATTTGAATATTGTAGCGTTGGAGCAGCAAGGAGTCAATCCACAATTCTACGTCGTCCTCGCAAGCATCAACGGTTGTACATTTCCCATTTTCATTGGGCTCTTGCCTTCAAAAAGCTCGCGTACTTCTGTCACTTTTGAACTTCTGTCACTGCAGCCTGAAGGACCGAATCAACACTGGCGTCCCCATCCGCAAGTACGAGATTCTTGCGTATCTTGACGAAATGGGCAAGAAGCATACGACTGGCAAGGACCACTGAAGATTCCCGCCGTCGCACTCAATTCCCGATTTCCTGTGCCCTCTTTCTATTCATATAACTATATGTATTCTATGAATGTCTCTCTTTCAATTAATATATCTACATTCTGTGAATGTCTCTCTTTCTATTAATATATGTATATATACAATCAGTTCTGCGTTATTAATAAATCTTTCTACAAGCTGCATGATTACGTCTATATCGGCAACTGAGCTTCTCCCATTTTTCCAAATCGGCAACTGAGCTACTCCCCCTTTTCCAAATCGGCAACTGAGCTACTCCCCCATTTCCAAATCGGCAACTGGGCCTCCCATCGAAATCTGACCTACTTATTTTTTTTCGGCAACTGGAGCACGCAGCCCTCTCTTTTGCCTCCTCCGACGCGTCGTAAACTACGGTGTAAGCAACTCTTTGAATGGGATAGAGAGAAGTCAACAATGGGCGGGAGAGGGGGGGAGTAGAGAAAGGGGGGGGGGGAGACAGCTTAACGAAAAGGAGTTAGAGGGAAAAGATTGAGAGGAGAATGAGAAAGAGTGAGAGAGAGAGAGAGAAAGTGTGTCTGAGAGAGAGAGTGAGAGCTGAGAGAGAATGAGAAAAGAGAAGGAGAGAGTGAGAGAGAGCGAGAGAGTGAGAGAAAATAAGAAATAGAAAAGGAGAGAGAGTGAGAGTGAGACGTCGGTGAACAATGAAGAATAGTTAAGTGAGTTCAAGTAATCATGTAAATAGACAGCCAAAAGTGGGCGGAGCTTGCTTCCGTTGTCACTTATAAATAAGCCCCATTGGAAGGAAGTTTGCGGAGATGGCAGAGAGGCCAACCTCTTTCTTCAAATAAGGCCGAGTCAAGGGTGAGAACGATTGATAGTGATAGTCGGTGCCTCTTCAAACTACATGACCTCTTCATGTTGTGCCAATAGGTGAGGGGGATTATATGGTCGTCCCTCCCATATAACCCAGATTACCCCCTCACCAGTGTCCCGTTCAAACTACCATAAGATAAAGAACTTTATCGAATAGGACACGACCTGGTACCCTACACACCCTACGACGGCGATCGTAGAATGGTTACCCTTCTGCAACTTTGTCCTACCGCACCCTCCTACCGTAGTCTACGGTGCAAACCTGCACATCACTAGCCATTCAAACCTTTTTATTTCACGGTCCCTCTGGCAATGATGCTAATCATCAATTATATGGTCATCCCTCCCATATAACCCAGATTAGCCCCTTGCCGATGTACCGTTACATCTACCGTACTAATAAACACTTTATCAACATAGGACAACGCCCCGTGTGGTAGACAAACGAAAGTTCCCTTTGGGTTAGTTGACCAGGATGAATTCGAAATCGAAGTCAAGGGATTGCCTAGCAAAGGCCTGATTCAAGTGAGACCCGGGCACGATCAACAGCCTGCCTTTGCTGACTATGAAAGAGTCCCTGACCCGTCCCTCCTTTTTAGCCTTGATAATCATGGGGAAGAAGTTCGCTGATTCCCAAACAGGGAAGCCCAGGATAACCTTAGTATTGTACAACAAAATCTTTCCCATAGCCCTTGCTAACAGCGAAGGAGGAGGAACTGACCAACCAAAGATTCCAGAGGACCAGATGTCGTGGCGAGAGAGTGCGTCGACTGCGCTCGCTCCACACTCCGGTTGTCTCGATACGAATCTGGAAACTTTTGCTGTTTCTGCTGATGCGAAGAGATCGATATCAGGGATACCCCATCTTCTGACACAATAATTGAACCAATGTGAATTGATTGCCCAGTCATCATGATCGATTTCTCTACTCAGTGCATCTGCTTGCTCGTTTAGTTCCCTAGGAATCCAGGAAAAGGAAGCCTCAACACCGGCGCGCTCCAAGATGCCCCTAATCGAGAGTGCTATGTCTTGGAGGAGTGGGATTCTAGACCCTTTTTGGCAAATGGATACGGCCCCTAGATTGTCCGTGAGAAAAATAGTGATTTTCCCTGGAATCTCTGAGCTACTAGCAAGGCAGCCTGCTGAATCCCCAACAATTCTCTCGCTGTACTCGAAAAAGTCATTTGTAGCTCCGAAAGGTTCTTGGAAAAGGATACCCTTCCTTGGTCTGAGGCGATAAACCCACCTAATGCGACTGCTGATGCATCCGTCGTGGCCGTCGCATCCAGCCGACTCTCCAGCACTCTTCTCACGTCGCCTCTCTTCGCCAGTCTCAGCAAGTTCTCCAGAGCTCCTCGTTCCTCATCTCCCAATGTTTGCCGCCTCCCTCTCTCCTCTGAAAATAAGAGATTGGATGCAAGAGTATCCGCAAGGGGTCTGGTATAGATGGCTAGGCCGTATGAGATAGCGGAGAGGGAAGCTATCATGCCCAGAACTTGCTCTCGATCCCTGATCGAAGGTGTTTGTGTCAACATCTCTTCAATTTTGTTCACCAGTTTGGACCTTCTCTCTATGGAAGGGGAGACTACGCGTTCTCCCAGATCGATAATTGCTCCTAGCCATACCACTCTTGTGGAGGGGGTCCAACTGCATTTTTCTTCTGCCATCACTACACCTAGTCTCCTCAGATCTTCCCTCACTTGTAATACTTTAGTTCTAACGTAACCCCTTCTAGGAAAGGGAGTCTGAAACCTTCTTCTAGAGCTCTGAGGAAATACTGAGGTGGGCCCAAATGCTTCCATTCTCCAATATTCTCGTGAATAGAGCCTGCCTTAAACTCCTCACCCTTAGTGGTCGTTCTGGGACGGCATCTCATGCTTGGCTCCGTCAAGGACGGCGCGAGCGACTGGGCAGTCTCTGATGAAGTGGCCCGACTTCTGGCAATGGTGGCATCTCGCCAGCGGCGAGCTGCGGTTTGGGCCAGAGGTGAAGCGGTCGATTTGCAGTTATTGGCGCTGGACGAGAGCGACCAACTTGTCCACTGCAAATTAGCAATCAACTCACCCCCTTTGGCTCCCTCCTGCTCTTCCCGCAACTGACATTTTGCATCGGCACCGGACTGATTGGCCGCTTCTCCACGAAAGGGCCGGTTGTCTGCTGGGAGAGGTCTCTTTCTCGGATTGACTTCCCTCGCAGAGGTGCCCGCTGCCGCTGAAGTCGCCGCCGACTGGGCGATCTCCAGTGCTTGCCTGGTGACCTCGTCCAGTGCTCCCGTGCGGACCTTGGCCTTCTCCAGGGCATCCCAAAATCCAGGGTTGGTGTTTGCGAGCTGCATATGCGTCACTCGCTGCTCCAGCTTGAGCTTCGCCTCTGCGATGAAGTATAGAGCTTCCTCGTAGGACCTCGTATGCTCTGCCTGATCGAGGTCGGAGAGGGCCTCCACCATGGGCTTAGCGCACCCTCGATACACCGCAAACTGGTTGAATTTGACTTTTTTACCCTGACTCATCAAGTGACTGTGAACTGGTCCCGAGTCGCTCATCAAGCGCTTGGGAACCGGTCCACACTCACTCATCAAATGAGTGTGAACCGGATCACACTGACTCATCAAGTGAGTGTGATCCAGGGAATGCCCACCTTGGCCTTTGGGAAAACTACCTTTCATAGAGAGCTGCGGGACTTCTCTCCTCGG
>CALZFC010000060.1:1682500-1687500 GCA_945643635.1 Allodiplogaster sudhausi | reverse complement strand
CTGCCACTCTCTGTTCCTTCTCCCTCTCACCGGCCCTCACGCACAATCCAATCTAACAAAAATATTTTTACTCATTAACCTACGGTAACCTCACTCATGCGCTCATTCCGATAGTGATTGTAATGATAATGAGTCTTTTTAGATTGATCAGGCAAGATGAAAGGGAGAGAGTAAGAGAGAGAAAGAGAGAAAGAGGGAGAGATAAAGAGAGGGAGAAATAGTGAAAGAGGGAGAGAGAGAGGGAGAGAGAGAGAGAGAGAAATGTGCAGGTCCTGTGCTCATATTTCCTTGCTAGCATCTCACAACTCTCCCTCAACGTCGGAAAGTATGCCAGTATACACAGTAAAGTAGTCTCGAGCGATGCAGTATATGCGATCGCAGTAACAACTAGCACCATCTACAAACTGGAAGGTTGTAGAAGAGAGAGAAAGAGAAAGAGAGAGAGAGAGAGAGAGAGAGAGAGCAACAGAGAGGAAGAGAGAGAGAAAGAGAGAGGGAGAGAGAGACAGAGAGACAGAGGCAGAGACAGAGACAGAGAGAGAGAGGGAGAGAGAGAGAGGGAGAGAGAAAGAGAGAGGGAGAGAGAGGGAGAGGGAGAGAGAAGGCGGTAGAGATAATAATATAAAGCGTGAAAATATTGAGAGAGAGAGAAGGAGAGAGAGAGAGAGAGAAGGAGAGGGAGAGAGAGAAGGAGAGAAGAAGAGCGAGTGAGAGAGAAAGAGAGAGAGCGAGAGAGAGAGAGAGAGAGATAAAGAGATAACCTTGACTCCCGGCACGGACTTCCGCGCCATCATTCAGCAAAAGGCGTTCTGTTGGGTGTGCACCGAAAGCATAATGAAACGGCAACCATGTGGTGGTTCCTTTTTGTGCGAAGCGATAGCATTGGTCACTCTCTATCATTTGGCTGTTGCGTTTATATTAAAATTAACAACAGTAAATTAAATTTAAGATTAATTGAGAAAATTATGAATTAAAAGCATCTGGGAATATATAATTAATTAAATAATTAATACTGGTCCACAACCGGGTCCAATAAATTGTGCCGTAATGTAGTAAGTGCAAAAGCACGGCCACATACTTGGACTGATTCGAACCCCTCTGTGAAAATAATTTTTGCTCCTTTCTCCATGCTTGTCGTTTTAAGAATGCATGGCACCTCTTTTTTAAAACTTATTGCTGACTGAAGCCATTGCATCTTGCACAACCATCCACCCCGTGTTCGTACTCAATTAGTAATTGTGCCGCCGAGTTGTTCGATGCTTTTTCGAAGGTTGCCATTCTCTATTCGCTTGTTTTTCTGCGAAGGGTTGCTCTCCTCTCGTTTTTTTTATTGTGTAAGGAAAGGGGGCGTTTTTTTAAAGATCTCTAATCACTACGTATGCTTTGTGGTGTTAATGTCCTTGAGCATCTTCTTTTGGCCAAACTCGCGGGTGCTTCCTTTCTCGAAAAGTTCCTTTCTTTATGAGCATGTGCTTTCTGTCGCGTAGTCATTTTCTTTTGTGTCGCTTAATTAATTGCAAAATGATCGCGAACATCATACACTTTGTAAATATCCATTTAATATACTTATTTTTTTTGCTTCCTTTTAAAGGGGCTCTCCGCTCCTTGCTCGCGCGCCCTTCTTTCTGCCGCCCAGCACTTGCGAGGAATCTTTGTGGTGGGCGAAGAAAAGGAAAGGAAGCCCGTGTTTTTCCTCTCATGTCAGTGCGCTCATAAAGTCAAGCTGTTAGTTCTGAGATATCTACAGGAGTATGCAACTTCTTTAATATGCTTATTACTATCAAACTTGTTAGTCGACTTGTTATAGGCTTTTGATTAAATTTCTTGTCAAACTGCATGCTAACAGTGAGACGAGTCGATGCCTTAATTTAATTTCATTATAGTGATTACTAGTGATTACATGAGCAAGTTCGTTCTTAATGTACGCTAAATTGAAAAGTTGGCAACTTGCCAACTGCCAGCCATTTCAGCAGCCTGCGATGGGTTTCGAGATGGAGCCTCCGGCGGTGCCGGGAGCGGCGACCTCCTCGCTCATGCCATCTTCCCTTTCGCCGTCCAGGCCACACACAGTCAAGGGTGGCCATTACAACAACAACACAGCAACAGGTGTGTGTGTGTATGGATTGTCTCTTGTTCTTCCTATTTTTTTCCCTTTTTTTGTTGCTTTTCTGTAGTTTATTGAAAGCATATGAAAACAAAAATAATCATAAACGGTAAGCGAGTTAACTGTCTTTTTGTTTGGTTAGTAAAGGTTAAACAGCTAAAAAAAACAGGACTGGCTGTTCTTCTTATTTGCTATGTCTATAAACACTATTCATAAAGTCTCTTTACTATGTGTTGTTCGATGTTCTAGAGCACAAGTGTTTATTGGCTTAGAGCTACTAGTGTCCAAAGCGCGTTGACTTTTGTTATTTATACTTTCTACAGTAACCTTCGGCATAAAATGGGCACAAATGTTTTTCTTGGCTTGAGCCCAATATGCCAAGCCATCAGCCCGTTTCGGTGTCTCTAGGATGGAGTTTCCCCTGTGTTCTCTGCACTAATTACGCGATTTTGGCGTAATTACGCGATAACGCTACCACGTGACAATCGCAGTAATATTGTCGTCCTTAAAAAGTCTCTCCAGATTTTTGCTGACCGATTTTTGGGGCGGGCTTCGCCCGTACACCACAAATAGGCCGCACGTGCTGCGAGTTTCTTGGCAATGAGCTCTCGGATGATGATTCTCTGCCCCCAATCAGTACAATCAGAAGTGATAATCGGCTGACCGCCCACCAACTCTCTCTCTCTCTCTCTCTCTCTCTCTCTCTCTCTCCCTCTCTCTCTCTCTCTCTTTCAATCCAAAAGAAATGCCGGACGCAGGCGGTTTCCGTCATAATTATAGACGCTTGCGCTTCTATTCCTATCCTGGTTGAACTTTTACCTATAACTAATTAGGAAATTTTAGGAAATTGTTAGCGTTGCTAAAACTATGATTACTAAAATAGCAACATAGTAATCGTTATTCTTTATGGTAATCGAAAAATCATTGAAATAGAAAAATAATTTAAAGAAAAAGAAAAGAAAAAAAACAATCCATTTAGGAGTAAACACTTCTGGCTACGGCAGCCACTACTACGGCGGCAGCAGTCATCACAATCACGATGCTGCGGCGTCTGGCTCGAGCCATGGCGGCGGAGGAGCAGGGAATGGAGGGAATGGAGAGAAGGATGACGACGACAAGACCATCCGGAACAGTAGCGGGCTGTCGAGACAGTCGAGCTTCGGATCAATTGGACCGGTGAGAGGAGAGAGAGAGAGAGAGGGAAAAGAAACTGACGAGTGAGATATAAGGAAGTGAGATAAAGAGAAAAGTTTAGAGTGAAAAGCGAGAGAGTGGAAAGAGATAGAGGGAGTGAAGAGAGAGAGAGAGAGAGAGAGAGAGAGAGAGAAAGAGAGAGAGAGATGGTGACAGAGAGAGAGAGAGAGACAAGGAGAAGGAGAGAGAGAGAGAGAGAATTTATTAATTAATCTATTCCAGGAGGATCTCCTCAACGAGACGTGCTTCCGTTCGTCAGACGAGCTGGACAAGCTGAGCCAGTGCCTAAGCACGGTCAGGAGCGCCTCTACGGTACTTTAAGCGAGAATTGTTATCGGTATAATTAATTAACTAATTAATTAATTAATTAGTTAATTAATATTTTTATTTATTTAAATATTCTTTCATATTTTAAGTATGTATTTATACAAGCAAAAAAAAACCAATCGAAAAAAAGAGGTTTGGTCTGGGAATAAGATGTGGACTTCATATATCCAGGCTTATGTGTAGAGACCGCAGATGATTTTTTAAAACTGATTTAAAATCCAGTTGAATCCTTTTTTAGGGGGTATTGAAGTGCGAGAAATTGATAAATATAAAAATAATTGCACAGTATTGCTATTTAACGTAAAAAAATGAGTTTCAAGATTGATAATTCGCTAGCAATATGGGCTGGCTACAGTAAGCAGAGTCATGTGGTCAACTCTGTCATATGAAGTCCGGGCGGTCAGGTTCTGCCTAGTGGCCCCTACTTTGCATTCCTGATTCTCTTTACTTTAAAGTATTCAAGGATTGGAATGATTAGCAACGATAACCACACACACCATATAAATTTTAAATAAAAAATTTTTGACTTATATTGAGGTTAACACACCCGCTAAAATCGTTGTATTTTTACTTTAGCTGGTACAAAAGCGCCGAGTAAAAACCACATAAAATTGATGTTAGCTAGTACTTTATGATCGCCTCGAAATAATTCAACAGCGCAATTTCGGTTTAAACTCGGCGAAAAGTTGCAAGAATACTTTTAGAAAATCCAGCGTTCAAGAAGTAAGTTATTGCATCAATAACGCATTCCCAGGTTAATTATTGCCCCCGATCAACATTTTCAGTCTAAGCAACATTTATTCATTAAAAAAATCGCACTCACCATACACAATATCAAAATAAATAAGGCATGACGGATTTTTAAAAATAAATTTTATGCCGAAATAAATATGTCCGTAGGGCGCTTAATTCCGGTGTTTGCAGTTCGAGGCCCAACTTTATTTTGGGTCATCTTGGGTATCTACGGTCTCTACTTATGTGTTCTCACAATCAGCTTAGATTGTTTGTGCTTCCATTGTATACTGTAGCTTTTGCTTCCCCCTGTCATACTGTAGCTGTGCGGTGATGATTTGAGAGAGAGAGATCTTTACTGCGAACATTATTTCCTTTCCTTTTTGTCCATTCTAACCTATTCAAACCTCGTACTGACTACGTTATTTGATCAGTTCTAGCTCAAGGTTCACGCCAAGGCGGAAGACAAAGGAGAATGATGATGAATGAAATGAAACTGAAACTTATGAATGAATGACTCTGTTTGTGCAAGTGGCGGCCTTGGCATTTGGTGTTAACTTTGTTATATGCTTTCTTGAGCATATAGAATGGCTTTGTTGTGGATTGGGAGAGTGATTCTCAAGTCTGCGTACATTCTCCGTGC
>CALZFC010000060.1:1662500-1677500 GCA_945643635.1 Allodiplogaster sudhausi | reverse complement strand
AGAGAGTGCAATGTATGAAGAGAGAGAGAGAGAGAGAGAGAGAGATGATAAAATGACGAGAGTCTTTAGTACAACAAAATTGACGCCAGTGTGGAGTTCCGAAACTCCATACACGGTGAAATAGCAGTAGAAAGAAGGAGAGTACAAGACGAACAGAAGAAAAGGAGCATTATGACAAGAATGAAGTAGGAACTTTGGACTCACGGCAGGGTGCTCTTCTTTTCTTAGTTCGCTAATTTCTCTACTTCGAACTCTCCCTCTGTTCGTGTAACAACGCCTTTTCATTTACTCTCTTTCTCTATCTGTTTTCACATCTCTCTCTCTCTCTCTACCTCTCTCTCTCAATTTCTCCTGTTCTCTTCTCTTTTTCGTACCAACCGATGTAGGACACTTCATTCTTCACATCGTTTGCATCAATAGGGCGATTTGTCAGCGTCAGCTTTTTCTAAATGTTATCTTTTTTCTTACCTTTTGTATTCCTGCCCCTGATTGCCTGTAGTCCTGCATTTTTATGGGCACGCCCTGAGCAAGTTTCCCGAAAGTAAGAAAAGAGCCTGCTAGAATAGGAACTTGTAATCTTTGGGAACATGTAAACAAGATTACAAGTTCCTTTACCTGACCTGTCATTCTTGTGAAGTGACTGCCAGGGCAAAGGCTGTGCTCCACGGCACTCTAATTCCCTTTTAGTGCCACACAAGGCTCTAGAATATTCCCTGTCTACATAGACGTGTGCTGCTTTTTCTGCACAGTAGGGCGCCTAGCAGCGAAATTTCATGGCACTCTTTCAAGGCTGTAAAAATCACGTGCACTTTGTGGTTATTATGTTCTTATTGTTTCGCTTTTGGCATCTGCCTTTCTCTATATCTTTCTCTCTCTCTCTCTCTCTCTCTCTCTCTCTCTCTCTTATTTGTCTTCATCTCTCACGCTATCTCTCTCTCTCTCTCTTTCTCTCTCTCTCTCTCTCTCTCTCTCTCTCTCGGCTGACTTGAAGAAAGGAAGACTTAATCATCATTTTCAGTGGACTTTGTACACCCTGTAAGGAGGGGGAACTGATCGTTCTTTGTGCTCTTAAATTGGAATGACTCGTTATTCCTTGTCTCTTGTAAATCGGCATGTAAGCAGATTTGGCGCGGGTCTCGTTCTTTTGTTCCTAAACTCTTTTTTTTCTCTGATACCCTCTTTCTGTTTCTCTCACTCTCTCTCTCTTTCTCTCTCAAGATCTCTCTCGCTCTCATACTCTAACGATCTCTCTCTCTCTCTCTCTCTCTCTCTTTCTCACGATCTCTCTCATACTGTCACGATATCTCTCTCTCTCTCTCTCGGCATAGACTTCTCAATTAGCCGGCAAATATAAGCGAATCAGTCACATGCGAACGACAGCTTGGTGTGCGTGTACCGTGTGTAGTATTCGTTTACGCACTCTTCCCACCGCTCATCTGAATTTACGCGTACGTCATTTTGTTTCTCTCTCTCTGCCTCTCTCTCTCGCTCTCTCTCTCTCTCTCTCTCTCTCTCTCTCTGTCTGTATCTCTCGCTGTCTCGCTCTCTCTCTCACTCACCCGTTCTCACTCCCTCCTTGTAAAGAGTGCGACTCCCTCTCAAGCTGGCCCTCTCGGCAATCTTTTCTCTGCTTTCTGACATGATCACGAATACGCCGACCGGAGACATCATCGCCTTCCTGCAAGAACGCCTTAGGCTATACGTCAAGTCGCTGTCATTGTTGCTGGTCGGGAGAGGGAGGGAGAGAGTGAAAGAGAGAGGGAGGGAAGCAAATAGTGAAAGAGAGAGAGAGAGAGAGAGAGAAAGATGGAAAGAAAGAACGTGGAAAGAATGCGAATAATGAAAAATAGAATATATTTTTATTATTATTATTTATGAATTTGCCAGCTACTTATCGGAAAATGAGAGACCCGATATTATTAAATTGATTCGTAACTTCCTATAACCACCGCGTCTGGTTCATAAGTGGAGATACGGAAAATAGAGATATATCGACCTTAACTATGTAAATAATTTTTTAAGAATTACTTTAAAACTTTAATTTCGTCCTTTCAAAAAAAGTTTTACAGCATTATTGAAATTAGTTGTTGTCTCTTCTACGTGTGGTAATTTTCGCCACATTTTTCAGGGCTCCACCGACCGAGAGACGGATAAGTCGAACACATCTGTCTTCTATGAAATTATCCAGGTAAGAATATTAATTAATTCTTAATTAATTAAGTAATTAATTAATTTCCCCTTTCTCTATTGTTTATCGATATTTTTTTTAAAATTCAAACAATTAAATTATTTTCGAAGCATTGTTTTGGTATTTGCCCGCTAATGTAAAAACATTTTACCCGGTGGATTTAATGGCACTATACATCTTATTACTATTGCTTCATCCTCACAGCTTGATCGGCTTCTTCGTCTTCAGTTCTTCTTCTATCCCATGTAATTTGAGAATTGAAATGAATTTAGAGCGCTTAATTAAATGCAAGAAAGAATTGCCGTATTATTAAGTTAATGAGTAAATACATCAATACTCTTCTCAAATTAATAGTAGTAAAAGAACAAAAATGATATTAACTAATCAGTATCGTCCTGCACGCAAATTACAGTACTAAAGAGAAATAAGTAATATTGACTCTATCTAATATTGACTCTATCTTATATTGACTCTAATATTGACTCAGGCTCAACTCTGCCTCTGGACCGCGATTGGCAGTCTTCTCTACTCGTACGCATGGAGGCAGCATCGTAAGAAGTTCATCGCTACAATTGTTAGAATTTTCCATTCAAACTCTCTTTCCATGTGTTTCACTCTGATTTTCAGAGTTCTGAAAAAATTCTTAAGATGAAAATGTTTATTCCCACTACTTTAAAATCAATCCAGTAGTTGAGATTGATTTTTGGTAAGATAAATATTACATCAATTTTAATATCGTTTATTAAAATTTTTTTGTAAAGAAAGAAAACAAATAAATTTAATGTAAGAAAAAAATTTTCTACCGCCAGTGTTGACGCATTAATTAAATATAAATAAATCAATTAATCAATAAATAAGTCAACATTAATTAATTAATCAAATAATTAATTATTTAACAAATTAGAATAATTTTTGGTGCAGTTCCTCGTGCTGCCGCCAGTGCTGACGCTCTGCTGCGCCCTTTCCGGCCTGCTCACCGGGCTCGTCGTCGTGTCGCGTCTCACGTCACCGTTTGGCTACAGAGACTTCCTCGACTTTGCCTCCCGCCACGCCGAACGTGTCAGGGACATGGACGAGGTATTTTTGTTATTTATTTTTAATTTTGAAAAAATATATTATTATTTATTTTTGAGATTAATTTGTTATCATTAAACTGATTTTTTTTTTAAATTTTTATATCAATTAACTTGCGCAATGTCGTATTAGATGTGAATGAGAAGTATATTTTTAAACAAAATGATTGGGAATTAAAAAAAAATATATATATAATATGAAGGTTATTATATTGTATTGATTGCAGGCCGCCCGCTCTCCTTCGCCATCGGCGCACGGTCGCATCCGTTCGCACTCGGGCGATTCCATCTCGGTTGCGTCGTCATCGGCGACTGGTTAGTCAGGGTGGCTGTCTTAGCCTCGAGGTAGTGAGCTAGAATAGATAGTCTGGGGCATGCGAGTTCGATTTCTCGAGCTCTTTTCTTCTTCTCTCTCTCTCTCTCTCTCTCTCTCTCTCTCGCTCTCCTTGCGTGAAAACATTCTCTATCTGATGAATAATTGTTTGTCAGTTCAGTAATACAGACAAACACGGTAGTGACATGTTTAAGCTCTAGGTACTTCCTTGTCTGCTGACCGTTATCTAATTCTCTATCTCTTTCTCTAGTCTCCTCTCTCTCTCTCTCTCACTGTCGCTCTTACCCTCCCCCTTCTCTCTCTCTCTCTCTCACTCTCTCTCTCTCTCTCTCTCTCTCTCTCTCTCCTTCATTCCTCCTCCGCCTCCACACTCCTCAAGCCACCCAGATAGCCTTGAATCTCTTTATCACCACCCAGACACGACACGACCCAACACCCCCTTCCTTCGTGTACTCCCCCGCCCCTCCTCCCCCTCCTTCCTCACACCACCCATACACTTCTGGTTAGCCAAATGATATCAGAGGGGAAAGATGTCATGTGATGACTCCTACCGAGACGACGTGATGTTTGTGAATTTTTGAGACACAGAGAAAGTGAAAACAGTAAAAGTCGGTAAAGCAGCCTCTATAGCTTTCTCTCTCTATCTCTCTCTACATCGCTCTCTCTCCCTTTCTCTTTATCCCTCCCTTTCTCTCTCTCCCTCCCGTTCTCTATCTAACCCCCTTTCTCTCTCTCCCTCCCTTTCTCTTTCTCCCTCCCTTTCTACCTCTCCCTCTCTTTCTCTCTCTCCCCTCTCTCTCTCTCTCCCTCTCCCCTCCCTCTCTTTCTCCTCCCTCTCCTCCTTCTCTCCTCTCTTCTCTCTCTCTCTCCCTCTCTCTCTCTCTCTCTCTCTCTCTCTCTCTCTCTCTCTGCAGGTGACGGTGACCTTCTTCCGAAGCCTCTCTGCCGCCGCCACTCGTCGACCTCCTCCGTCTGCCAGAACTCGCTCCTTCTCTCTTCTGCCTCCGCCCATGCGACCGGCTGCGCCTCCCGTCCGCCGTCGCGGAAACTCTCCTACGCATACTCGCACAGATCAGCCAGCCAAGAGGCGGGCATCGATGATGTGGGGAAATAGAAGGACCCCTCCCCTCCCTCGGAGGTAGAAGTACCCCCTTGGAGAGAGGTAGAAGTACCCCACCCGCCCCGCCCACACCTCCAGCAATACGCACCTAGACTGGTAGCTCACGTAAAATTGATTGAAAAGTTTTATCATCACTCACAGTTGTTTTGTAGAATATATATATTTTTTTGTAAAACACATACATGTTGTTTGTATAATTGCGACTCGAAATCCTGCGCTTCTTCTCAAAGTATCAGTTCAAAAAATTCTTTTCATTTTGTTTTTATTCGCAAGCTCGCCTTCCTCTCATCTCCTCTCGCCCCATCTCTTCGAAAACCCGGTGAAGAAAGAAGATTCTGAGCGATTTACAAGGCTTTGCGAAGAACGCTTTTCCCGCGCTTTTCTCAACCTCGGGCGCGCCCGTGTTCTGAAGAGAGTACTACGGGGTTGGTGAATAACGGAAAGGGTGAAAGAGGTTCGTATGATTACGGTATGGCGAGGAGACGATTGATACTGTAGACCCACTCCAAGACCGATTTGATCCCTACCGAGGAGAGTGTGGCGCACTGTGTGTGTATCTGAAGACAAATTTATTGATTGATTTTTTTAAAGAACACGAACGAAACGATAGTGTTGCCGTTTAAATAGTATCTTTTCTATGCTTTCTACTATTTTTTTAAGAACCATTTTAGCGCATCTCCCTTCATTCGCATGGTTTATTAAAAAAATTAAATAAAATCACAAAAATAAAATGAAATAAATTCACCCAGGAGCAGAGTCTCCTTATCATCATACTTTGCACGATAGATCATATGCATTTATTTTTCCTGCGCACTTTGCTGAGAATTTATATACATATATTTTAGATATTTGATAGTTTTATTCTTTTCATGGTCAAGAATTTCATCGCCTTCAGGCCGTATTTTTTGCATTGATATCCGTCTGATTTGTATACTCTGAACATATAGATATGATATATTTACCAAAAGAGCTCGTTACGGGTATTCTGTCAGTATATGCTCATTGTCTCTCTCTCTCTCTCTCTCTCTCTCTGTATTCCTCCATATCTCTACCATACTCTCTCTCTCTCTCTATTTCTCTATCTCTCTCTATCCCTCGCTCTCTCTCTCTCTCTCTTTCGCTCTTCAAATAAGGGCGAAAGATTACTTTTGAGAATAACAGAAGAAGAAGAAAAATGCTCCCTCATATTTATTGTGAACTATTGAATTGTTTAATCTGAAGATGTTTGAAATATATTATACATATATGGCAAAAGAATAAAAAGTGCGCCATTGCTCGTATTTTATATAGAACTCGTATTTTTGCGACAATAGCACAGGGATATGGAAGTATATGGGTGGGTTTGAAATGGAGAACATAATGATGATGAGGAGATATTTGACACCAAATAGATATGTTCTTGAGATCAGCATCACAAGAAAGCGACAGAGAACGACCTCTGTGCAACTGTATACAAGGCGTGAATGACACAGCCAGAGGAGGCGATTCCGAAGTCAACGATGGTGAGAAATGAGTGAGAAATCAATGTAATGAAATCGGTGAAATTTAAAAGTTGGTGCGAACGTCAATGTGAATATATTTGTGAAAGAAGGCATAACGTCGTCTAACTAAAAATGCGACCCAATATCGGTCAGTATCCATTATGTCCTTATTTATGACCTAACGCAAAAAAGATAGTGATAGATACAGTACTATACGTGTAGTTTGTAGCTTTGCTAAACTATTTTTCAAATCCGGAAATTTCGTTGGAAATTTATCTCGGATCCCGTGTGAATTGTATTCTCGTTTTTTTTTTTACCATTCAGAATATTGTTTGATTATTCCATGCTAATGAAATTGTTCGTGGTAAATGCACCGTTTTCTGCGTCGTATGCGCCTGCTTTTGAATGCTTCTTTTTAATCCTGTTTTTTTTGCCGGTTTTTTCCTGCGTAACTTCTCATTTTTTTTCTCGCTATTTTTCCCCCGATTTTGCTCGTTTTTTTCTTTCTTTCTTTCTCTGCTTCTCTCTCGCCGATCTCTCACTTTCTCTGGTTCTCACGCCGCTCTCTCACGATTGCCATTCCTTCCTCCCTGTATATAACTCGCGGTCATGTGTCCTCATTTGAATGGAGATGTGGTGCTGGAGCCGATGGTGATCCATCAAAGTGGCAGGAGCAGATTGAGGAGGAGAGGGAGAGAGAGAGAGTTCTCTCTTTCTCTAAATCTCTCCACCTTTCATACTATCTCTCACATCTCTTTTCCACTACCTACCTCTCTCTCTTCTCTCTTCTCTCTCTTCTCTCTCTCTCTCTCTCTGTCTCTCTCTTCTCGTCCCCTCGCCATAATTCGTCTTTCTCATCTCTGTTTCATCCAAGGCTTTCGTCCACTGATCAATCGATCCTTTTCTTTCAGAATCTCTCCGCTTGAATGGAATAGCCGGATAAGTTCCATAAGGCCTTTCATCTTTCTTTGAGAAAGAGAAAGAAGGAGAGAGAGAGAGAGAGAAAAAGAGAAAGAGAGAAAAGAGAAAGAGAGAGAAGCAGAGAGTGAAAGATGTGTTTCTTCGTTTACGACCTCTCGTCCGGCGCTCTCAGACTCTTTGTGAGCCTTACTTTTTTATATATTTCTTTTCTTCTCTCACTCTCTCCCTCTCTCTCTCTCCCTCTCTCTCTCCCTCTCTCTCTCTCCCTCTCTCTCTCTCCCTCTCTCTCTCCCTCTCTCTCTCTCTCCCTCTCTCTCTCTCCCTCTCTCTCTCTCACCCTCCTAACCTCTGCGCAGGCAACCAATTCCACATGTCGTAAATGGTAAACGAGAAGGGCAAGAAGGGCCGGGAGAGAGCCGCCTTTCTCTCTCCTTGGCCTCTCTCTCTCTCTCTCTCTCTCTCTCTCTCTCTAACACCGACCGAGTCCTAACAGTGGGATCAGAGGCGGCATCTTGCTATACGCCCTGACCGCCCCTTTGCGTTCTCATTGGTATATGCATTCGCGTTTGTATCTTTTAATACTTTTCCACATATCTATTACAAAGGAAGACTATTACAAAGTCATATGAATAGTACTATTACTTTTCTTCTTTGTTTTTTATTGTGACCTCACAATTAGAGTAGTTTTCCTCTTTATTTTTGCTTAAGTTTTCCTCTTTGTTTTTGTTTTCATGACACCAACGTATTACTGCACCTCGTGTGCATGCTTTTCCGCTCGTTCCGGGTACATTTCGCGCATTTCGCTTACGCGGAGCACATACCGGGCCGCCTTTGCTCTCTGCCCCAGCTTCTCCTCCAAATGTGCTCTCTCTCTCTCTCTCTTTCTCTGCTCTCTCTCTCCCCTCTAGGGCTGTCAATTGCACGACGTCTTCTCACTCGGAATTCACAGTCTGCTCTCGCGGCAATTGTCACGCTAGTTAGAAAGTCTATTTCTTGCCAAGTAGAGAATAAGGGAAGATGGCTTACTTACTTCAATGGAATTTTTTTAACGTTCTATTTAATACGTTCTTCGCCGCTATTGATTTTTGTCATAATGCTTTGGTCGATATTGCATCTATCTTCCAGAATTTCATGTAGTACAGAGTATCTTTCTTTAAAGAAAGTCGCCGTTGAGTTCAGTCCAAGAGAGGTATCGTTTTGCAGGCAACCGAGTTGGGTCCTGAAGGGAACAGCCGGGCTCGCCAGGATGTCACACGGTGCCGTGATTGAGAACGTGAGCAATCGCAAGCTCTGCTACATGGCCGGCGCACTCGCCGCAGCTCAAGCGGCTTTCTTTCTCATCGGCGCACTTTGCTGTTAGTATTATGTATTTACTTACTATTTATTTAGTTATTAAGTCCTTTCTTTATTATTTATATAGTTTTTTTATATTTATTATTCATGCAGTTATTATTAGTTTACAAGATAATATATTACAATTAAACACGTTTATATTATGTTAAAGAACCTTATGCTAAAATCCGACATGATTTTGGCAAAATGTCGCAAGTTATGCGAATAATGGATAGTCATCGAAACGTTATTGTTAGATTTGGAGGATAGTTTTATCTTTTGTTCAGACAATGGAAAAAAGTCGTGGTTTTTTTTTTTAAATATTTTTATTATTTGCGGATTCAGTTATCCGTAAATAATATGAATATTTTAAAATAAGACTATAAAATGATGACTGCATTCATTGAGGAAGAGCAAATACATTGATTTATATAATACAATCAATTTTATTTTTATTTTGTCAGCTCCTGTCCCGTCGACCTACATGGAATTCGAGCTGGTCATGTGCGAGGACCCGAGCAAGGGCGCGTCCGGCGAGTGGTTTCACATCAGACCGCAGGTATGGATGGGTCTTGACTGGATAGGATAGGCGTAATTTATCAAAGCTATATTTTAATCATATCTTCATGCAGATAATTTAAAAAAGAAAGAAAATACGAAAAGCTTTTCTCATCTATTCTAGCTAATATATATATTTTTTTATTTGACGGTCGCTTAAGATTTGATTATCTAGCTAAAATATTTCTTCTTAAACAAGTTATTTTGTTCTACATTGATTATTTCAAATATTGTCAGTATATTCTTTTTTGATTTTAGATAAATAATAAATAAGAAAAAAAAACCAATATTAAAAAATTTCAGCGTTGTTCTGTGATAGACGACCTCTCGACTTTCAAACCACAAGGCTCTTTTGATCTACGAGAAATCGTCTTTGTCGCTCAGATGCCTCATGCGAGGTAAGAATAGGCTGAAAAAAAATATAGACCAGGATAATAGACTGTCGACTACTTGGGATGTCTGGTTGGAGTAGAGAGTTTGGGGACCTCGTATCGGAAGGTAAAACCGGAATTTGAACGTCAAAATCTGAGTAGTGGTTCGTTCTTTGGATCGGCCATAAAAAATCTGGCCTTTGTATGTAAAATAAACGGTTCCTTTTTTTCTGTTGAGAAATTAATTTATTTCTCGGAAAGATTAAGTAAACTAGTTTTAAATGTAAAACCTAGACTAAATGTAAGCAGGAAAGCTTGATTTTAGAGAAGGCCGCCAACTCGAGTACTCGCCGTGGTTCCAGTTTCTGCTCGGCCTTCTACAAGTGGACGTCGAATATCATACAGCATTTAAATATGGTAATTAATTGTTTTTTTCCTCTTTTTATATAATTTTATCATTTACTTTTGTTTCTTCTTCATATTTGTTTTAAGTTTCTTACATTTACTTCAAATACCTCTAAAAATGTTTTTTTTTTTTACATTTTCGCCATCTATTTGATATTATTATTTATTTATGTAATATAAATTATATTACTTTTTAAATTGATCAAAAAAAGTAAATCTTGCACATTTTTTTCAGAAGAGGGCGCCAAGCTGAAGCTGGACGTCCGCATGGGTTACCGTAACCACGACGATTCGCCATACTCCTGGCACGAATTCCTGTCCACCAACGTCACGCGCGCTCTCGACTGTTTGATTTCGTCAGAGAAGGTACGGCGTACAATTTGGCAAGCTTTATGACCAGGGAATGAATAGATATGCCACTTTTGATTGCTTTTTGAAACATCGCGGGATACATATGTTTGGAATTTTTTTTTTAATGGTAATTTATTTCTTACTTTTCCAGAAAGTCGATGGCAACCTCTACGATTGCGGCGTAATGGATCTCTTTGAGTTGGGCTCGAACAACTTTCCCTTCTATCTGCTCAACATTCGCATTCCGATAGACGTCGTCAGTCTCGATTTTGCCGGATTTTTTTTTTTTTAATATATCTAGAAATTTGTTTTTAACAAAATATGTATATTGAAGGTCATACAAGTACGTAAATTTGTAATAAAGATCTATAAATACAAAACTAATATGCTACAGGAAGCCTGCCACAAAGATCCGCTCTCGGCCAACTGTGCCATCGGGAAGATTCACGCACTCCGAGTTATTGTCAGCAGTGTTTATTACTAGTTATAAGTTTTATTTTATTTTATATTTAAAACTATAATTATTTAGAAAAATATCCCGTTATAGTTAATTTTTAAAACTTTCTTTTAAAAAATTTAATGTTGTTTATTTATTAACCATAATGTTTTTTTAAAGATATTAATTATAAAGTATTTTTACAAAGAAATAATAATAATAAGAAAACAAAAATCACAGGCGATCCACCAGAACGGTGGCTTTACACGTGTGTGGCTGGCGCTGAAGTCGCTGCTCTTCCCCGTGGTCACAGCCGCTCTCGTGTGGTACGAGCGGCGACTTGCTGCACTGCCACGAAAGAGACTCCTTCTAGAGAGGGCAATCCTCGCCCTCGGCACGGCACTTGCCGCACTCGATGGTGTGATTTATAGTGTGCTTTTGTAAAAAAAAAATTGTTTGCTTAAAAATATAGTGTAGAGAGCTTAATTTCTGGTACTTTTTTCGTTATTGTTCCCAAGATATGATTTAGTATAATATATGGTTGCTTAAAATATAGTTTAGAGATCTTACATTTTTAATGTTTATTAATTATTTTGATGATTTAATAATTGTTTATTTAAGCACCGATCGAGTATCTTTCACTGATCTTCCGCCTGCCCTTCCTGTTGCTCATCTCGGACATTCGTCAGGTTTGGACATGCGAAATCGAAGGGGAATTAATATTATATTTAAAAAAATATATATAAATTAAAAAATAATTCCCTTCGACTGATGATTCTGTCTTCCATTTAATTTTTTTTTTTATATTATTAGCAGCAAGAACACAAATTTTCGATGGAAAACTAATTTCTGAGCCCCGAACATTAATTAATTAGTCATGATATAGATTTTTATTTATTTTAGTGTTAATCCCTTGCATTGTTGTTGTATTGTTATTTATGTATTTTTTTGTACGTTCGCTGATTTGAAGATGCTTAATTTTGAAGGAAGTCATTTTAGACATTGGTTCAGTGGTGAGATTGGCAATTTGAGGGTCTTTTCTACGCCGTCCTCTTCGCTTTCTGGCTCGTCTTTGCTGGCGAACATCTAATTGACAGTGATGCGAGAAATAATCTGGCATGTTTTATTTATTCACTAATTTATTTTTATAAGATATTTATTTTTTTTACATCATTATGGAAAAGCCTTATTTACAATTACACTCACCACACAGTGTTTACTGGAAAAAAATTATCCCAATTCTAAAAAAAAATATATTGGAAAAGCTTTTTATTATAATATGCTATATTTTTAAAAAAAAATTCTTTATTCTCTTTTTTTCCGCGCATCTAATTTTTCACGTCCCGTGGTTTTACCGAAGCTCACTTTTTTTTTTATAAATTCCAGTGTGGATCCCAACTCTGCTAATTTCCTCGTTTTTCATTGTTTGTTACAGTTTTAGTCTGGGTACAACACAAATTGAGTTAGCTTGTTAATTTAGGACACAAGTTTAAGACATCCTTTGTACGTCTAAGTCAATGTTAAACTGCTAAGGACAAGTTTGAGAAGGCATCTCCTTAATTAGTCCAAGTACATACATATATTTAACTTAACCTATTAAGGCGAGCTACTGGCGTAACCTGAGCGTGATCGCCATTGGCTCTGGAGCGCTGCTCATCTACGACATTGCCGAACGAGGCATGCAGCTCGCAGATCCCTTCTACAGCATCTGGGCATCTGAAACTGGCACTAATATTGCGGTGAGCAAGTTTATTGTCATTATTATTATTATTGTTTTGTTATTGCTATAATCATTATTATTGTTCTTATTTTGCTTTTATATATTTATTAATTTAATTTCATATACAATCACTTTCTGGCCAGCCAACTTTATTTATTTTTTGTGTTTTCTTTAAATTTAGCGTCGCATTGCTATTATTTTTTAAGTGGACTGTATAGTTTTTGGGATGAATAAATATTAAGTAATAAATGTATTATAGTTCAGAATTAACCAGTAATATTTTCAGTACATTTTGATCTACATCGCGACAGCCTGCACAATTCTCTACTTTGCATTCCTGTTTTATAAGGTTCCACATTGATGGCAGTTTCTTTTATTATTTTATTTTATATGATTGTTTTAAATTAATTAATCAATTAATTAATTAATTTTAGCTCATGCAATGTTTTTTTTAATCATCAGTTATCATTTTGATTGATTAGCATTCACCAGGTGTGCCTTGTCTGCGCGACGATTCGACAGAAGAGAGCAGCGCAGCTGTACGCGACCTGCGAGAGGAGGCGGCTCAAGGCGGGAAATTTGAATTTTTAAAAACTATTTTTTAAATAAAAAAAAGGAACTATGAATACAGCATTTCGAATGGTCCTCTCTGGATCATTTATTACTGGCTGCAAGAATGGGAAGAGAAAAAGAAGTCACACTTCTTGGGTCGTTTTGTGTGTGTATATCATACGATATATATATTTATATATTTTTTGTAATTATATTTTTATTCAAGTAATTTGTTGTTGCTGTGTGCAGGTGGATGCAATCATCTATCGCTTCAAGTTCCTCATGCTCTTCACAATGGTCTGCTGTGCCGTGACAATTGCCGCCTACTATATGCGGTAATGGTTTGGCTATTTTTATTAGACGTATTTTATTTTATTTATTTGATAATAATTTTTCATTTATAAAGTAATATTAAATATAGTATCGTCCAAATTGAAATAAATAAGAAAAAGTTTCCCGAATTAATTTACATTTTACCCATATAAGAGAAGAAAAAACATGACTTGAGGGAAAAAATGACTCGGTGGTTTTACTTTCTTGGTCATGAATATAACAAATTTTTCTCATTGACATTGATAAGCCAACTAGGAAAGTGCAAGATAAGTAATCAGCTAGTATAGAAACACTCTTCATGTTGAATTTACTTATTTCTCTCTCGCTCTCTATTTTTTTATTTCTCTCATTTTCTCACTTCTTGGCTTCCTTTTCTTACTCATTCTGTTCTTCATCGCCTTATTGTTAGGTTTCTTTTATATGGCAAGTGGACGTTTTAGCTTCTCGATATACCCGCAATCATGAGCGTTCATGGTGCAGATTTACTGTAAATTACAAATAAATGTTGTATCTTCCATATCGATATAAATAGGCGTTTTTTTTCTCTCGAATTAATTTAAATTATACACATATTAGAGAAGAATGACTTGATATGGCAAAAGAATATGTAACCCGATGGTTTTACTTTCTCGGTAATGAACAAAACGCATTTTCCGCGTGAGCGCCGATCCTTTGTATGAAGGCAGTGCTAAATTATCAAATATAGACAAATACTGGGCAAGATACACTCTCCATGTTTTGTTTCCTTCTCTCTGTCTCTCTCTCTCTCTCTCTCTCTCTCTCTGTCTCTCTCTGTCTCTCTCTCTCTCTCTCTCTTTCTGTCTCTCTCTCTCTCTCTCTTTTTCTCTCTCTCATTTGAAGTGTGTATATCGTAGCCCATGAATTCTTGGATAGCCCCCGAATTCTTTAGATTCTCTCTCTCTCTTTCTGTCTCTCTCTCTCTCTCTCTTTTTCTCTCTCTCATTTGAAGTGTGTATATCGTAGCCCATGAATTCTTGGATAGCCCCCGAATTCTTTAGATTCTCTCTCTCTCTCTCTCTCTCTCTTTCTCCTTCTCTTTCTCGTCTCTCTTCCTGTCTCTCTCTATTTTATCTCTCCCTTTCTCACTTCTTCTTTTAATATTTTTCACTCATTCTCACTCAATTCTTCTGTGTCGTCTTCAGTTTCTTTTATATGGGCGCAGGGATGGCCAAAACCAGGCCCGGGCCCGGCCCGGGCTCGGCCCGCTTTGGCCATCCCTGTTTGGGCGCTTTACGCTTCTAACTCTGAATAATACTCGCAAGCATAAGGAGCAAATTTATTATAAATTACAAATTAATTTAGTTTGCATCTTCCATATCGATATATAAATAAGCGTCGTTTTTTTCCAAATTTGTTTACATTCTACGCGTATAAGAGAAGAATGACTTGATAAGGCAAAAAGAAAAAAATTGGCTCGGTAGTTTTACACCCTCGGTCATGAATAAAAGGTGTTTTCCTCTTTAAGTGCTGCTGAATGCTTCGGTTGCCGTTTAGGAATAAAACAAGCATGTGAAGGAGAGAGAAAACATTCTCCATGGTGGATTTCATTTCCTGACTTTTTCTTTAAAGTGTGCATGCATATCGTGAAGCGTGAAACATGTTCTGCCCATGAATTCTTTAGCTCCTCTCTCTTTCTTTCTCTTTCTCTTCTCTCTGCCAGTCTCTCTCTCTCTTTCTCTCTCTCTTTCTCTATTTTATCTCTCCCTTTCTCTCGCTGTTCTTTTTCTACTTGTCACTCATTCTCATTCAATTCTTCTTCACCACCTTCAATTTCTTTTATATGACAAGTGGACGCTTTCTGAAT
>CALZFC010000060.1:1567500-1657500 GCA_945643635.1 Allodiplogaster sudhausi | reverse complement strand
CTCTGTACGCGAACACCATGCACGCAAGCATGGCATCCGTGGCACTCCTCCGATCGATATGCGGTATTATATTGACTCTGACTTTGACTGTGTTTCAGTCGATTCATTCATTCATTCATTCTTCTTACCTACTATGTGCATACATTTCTTACATCAATTTAAAAAATATATATTTTCATTATTTTAAATGGAATAGAACGGAACATTTTTTTATACATAAATATATTTTATTCATTCCTTATTATCTTAATACATCTTTAAGTAATTGATCAAAGTAGAAAGAGAAGATAAAAAAGTATGAACATGAAAGTTAGTGTCCAAAGTACTAAAAGCGAGATGCGAGATAATAAGTCTATTTATTGACAGAAATAAGGAGATGGAGCTGGAGTGGCTCGAGCTGTCGAAACGTTGCTTCCCCGCGCACGCCCACCGATTCAAGGAACACCGCCGCTTCCGACACCCCATCGATGAGCGTTCTCTTCTCATCTGGCCGAAAAAGAAGGAGGTGAGCAGCTCCTTTGGCGCCTTCTCCAACAATTCATATACCGTATTTTCTCTATTAGTGCCTCCGGGGGCACTATTTTTCAATCCCCTTGCGAGGGGGGGGGCACAATTAGAGGGGGGGGGGTTCTATTAGAGGGAGGGGCACTATTGTTCAATCCGATTGACTAAAAGTTTGCTAACAACAGTTTATTCTTTAAAAAAGTAGATTTATAACTCGGCCTCAATGGAATCATCACTGTAATATCCGTTTTAGCGTAGATTTTGAATGAATTTGCAATCAGTTCATTGAGAAGAGCATCCCATACCTCAAATAGAGATTCCATGAACGTCTATTAGACAATTAGGGGGGGAACTATTGGAGGGGAGGGGGGGTTATATTAGAGGGAGGGGTACTATTTTTCAATCCCCTTGCGAGAGGGGGGCACTATTAGAGGGGGGGGTTCTAATAGAGGGAGAGGCACTAATAGAGAAAATACGGTAAGTCTCTCTTTCTCTCTCTTTTTTTCGGTTCTCCTTTTTTGTCTAACCTTAAGAATACTCGGATTTTGACGCCTTTAAGGAGCTCTCTCCTTCTCATTTTTTTTTCTAACCATAAGAATAGAAGATTTTGACGACTATAAATCAGTATTAGCGTGAAGTGAGATTAACAATCGGCTTGTGTAGGACTTTTCTCGCGTTTTTTAGAGTGAGAAGACTCCATCATTCTCTCGGGATGAGGGACGCGTGAGCGGTTTCGTCGTCTGATGGAATCACACAGGGCGACTTCGTACACGAGAGACAGACATTATCCCCGCTTTCATGATGGTATTTTTAGCATTACTATTATGCCATGTTTTTTTTTGTAGTTGTTGTTCCTCTCCTAAATGTTCAAGAGTTCTCAGAGGAGATTGAACATCTCTTTAGATCTCTTTCTTATGAATAAAACAATGATATTTGATGACTTTAACTGTGCAAAAGAATTTTTCAGAACCTGTAGAGACACTGATTTGATAAAGAATTTCTAATTGGGCTACGAGGAAGTTAAATCGTTTATTAAGGAAGAAGACCATGGAAGTAAAAAAAGGAGAATAATAAAATTTACTTACATCTGAAAACGTTTCCAATTAGAGCATGAAAAATAAATTGGTGGATAAAATTTTAAAAAAAAAGTTATATTCTTGACCATTTCGGTGGAACGCCTCTTGTCAAAGAAATGGCAAGCGATCTACGCAAGTATGTACATATATCGGAGTGCTGCATTAATATTAGAGACAATCGTGAAAAAATGTGCATTTGAGCATTAAATAGACGACAAAAAGTGGAGAAGGATTAACCGATGAAGAGTCATAGCGAGCATTGCGACGGGATTATTATGCCGTAATTTTTTTTCGCTTTCCCTTTCTCTCTCAATTTCTCTTTATTTCTCTCACTCACCATCTCGTTCTCTCTCTCTCTCTGCTTCCTTCTCTCTCTCTCATCTCTTACTCATTGTGCACGCTAGCGTAGGAGTAGCGCATTACTAGTCTGTGGGTGGCACGCCTGGAACTGCGTGTATGTATACAGAAGAACTTTCCTTGCGCTGTAACACAAATCTCTCTCTCACTCTCTCTCGCTCTCTCTCTCTCTTTCTCTCTCTGACCTTCCACTTCTCTCTCTCTGCCCATTCTCTCTTTCTCTCTCTCTCTGCCTCATCTCTCTCTCTTTCTCTCTCTCTCTCTCTCTCTCTCTCTCTCTCTCTCTGCCAACTCTCTATCTCTATCTCTTGTTCCATTTTTTTCCATTTCCCAGAGGTTAAAAGTTCACTTTGTGGCCGCTTGGCCGCTGAATATGCATTATATAGTCAAAGTTAAAACGTATGAATCAGCGCCTCCCTTTCTTTCCCTCATGAGAGCGCGTTATCTAGAGTATCTTTCCAGAATTCCTGATCTTCTTTGGCTAGAACAACTTCTACATATTTGTACATATAGTAATGTACATATTTATGCATGAAAACATTAGGGCATTTATTCAGATGGCCTTTGCTTTGTTCCTTTTTTAAATTTGTAATACATATTCTTGCTGCTTAATTTTTGCTAGAACGAATGTGAAAGAAGCACTAGAAAACCAGCGATAACTCAACGACAACTTTTGCTACTGTTTTCTTCTTTTTGCACAGGTCATCCTAGACAAACAGAGAGAGAGAATAGGGAGAGAAGAGAGAGATAAGAGAGAGAGAGAGAGGAGAGAGAAAAGAGGAAAGAGAGAAAAGAGAAAGAGAGAGAGAGAGAGAGAGAGAGAGAGAGAGAGAAGAAGAAGAATGAAAACAGAGTGAGATTGAGCTCGAGTCTTTGCAAAGATGTGCGTACGTGAGCTGTCGTAAATAAAGTAAGTGAAGACAATAAGCAGAGAGAGAGAGAGAGAGAGAGAGCGAGAGATAAAGCCCGCAAGAGAGTAAAAGAAAGAGACGAGAACGCGAGAGAGAGACAGGCAGAGATGCATAAAGAGAGACAAATTGAGAGCTCGGCAGCAGACTCGGAGCGGCATTTGAAAAGAGAGCGATATCTCGGGTCAGATAGGTCAGAGGAGAGGACAGAGAGAGAGAGAGGAAAAGATACAGAGAGGGGAGAGATAACGAGAAAGAGAGAATGACAGAGAGAGCGAAAGGGACAGAGAGGGAGAGATTAATGCAAAATAGTTGGACAGAGAAAACTGCGGCACATCGATTCAGTTCTGTGGCAGCGCCATCACGGCTGCGCAGACACAGTTCGAAAATCTCCCTTACTTTTTTCTCTCTCTCTCTCTCCCATTCTCTCTCTCTCTCTTCCTCTCTTTCTCTCTCTCTCTCTCTGTTCCGTAGCCTCTTTCCCGCTCGCAAAAACCGCGTTGGCAGCAAAGTAACGGCTACTTTGGCCAGTCTCTTCTTCCTCTCCCTTGCCATCATCATTCCCCTTTCCAATCTCGGTTTCGCCGCCGTTCCGCCCGAAACCGCCGCGTCCACCTCCGCCACGCTGTTCTTGTGTGTCCAGGCTGAAAGAAGAAATAAAGTCCGCTTTCGCAATGAGACAAAATTATTGGAAGCACTGTGACTGCCATAAGTTTCTTTTCTCCTAAGCAATAGCAGCAGTCGCTTTTTTATTATTACTTTAAATTGAATTAATCTTAATTTTTAAATGTTTTTTTTTCAAGTGTAAAAGGCGCCTAGCATTCTTTTAAATTCCGCAATTTCCATGGAAGCCTTCCACTTTCTATTTGACTTTGTGCTTCCCTTGCGTGGTGAAGAAGAAAAGAAATTTCATCATTTTCGTCTAGCCTCGATTGTTGAAACTGGGAAATTCCATGTATTTCTTGCTGCCGTTCATGACTTTCTCATGCTCGACACTATTGTCCTCTTTTTATCTTCTCGCTATCTCTATATTCTCTGTCTCTCTCCCTTTCTCTCTCTCCCTGTCTCTCGCCTCTCTCTCTCTCGTTCTCGCATCTTTGTAGTTTATGTACTATGTAGCCCTGTGTTTTGCTGGCTCGCCAGCAACCAGGAAGCAGAAAAAATAGCCAACAGTCAAGATGCACATTTCTCTCTCTCTTTATTATTCTCTCAATATTTCTCCCCATTTTCTTCAAAATCTTTCATAACTCGTTGACAAGCAAACTTGTCGACTTATTTAAAAGTTGAATATATGTATGTACATACATACGCGTTCGAATATGTCCATTAGTATGAAACAAAAATTTAGAATAACTCCAATCTCGTATTCTGCTTTAATCTTCTTTTTTCTTCTGCTTTATATGTGTAGAAATCCGTGTTATTTACTTAATGGTAAGTCTTCAGCTTGAACAAATGTGTAAAAAGCCGTGATCTTTTGAATTGGCAGAATGCATACTCCGTCTCTCTACCTCATTGCTCTCTTCTGCATCTCGTCAATCAGCACAAAGACCATTCGGCCGGGCGAGAAGGTTCCCGTCTCGAATGGCGATCCTATTTTGAAGGTGAATAATTTGTTTTTAATTATTTATTTTTTTTTTAAATATTGTAATCATTTTAAGTTTATTATTTTGTCTTCTTTTCACAAGCAATAGATAAATACAAGGATAACTAGTATGGTACTTGCTTACTTTTTTTTTAAGAAGAATAAATATTAACTCTCCTTTCTTCTCTCTTTTCCAGAAGCTCGTTCAAGGCGCCGCTCTAAATGCCGTCAACGGTCAGATCGGCGACACTGTCTGGTGGGTGCCGGTGCCGGGTACGCCGTTCCAGGTGGGACCACGTATTTTTATTTAAATAAAAATTAGCGCAAAATTTAAAAAAATTCATGTTTATTTACGATTACTCAAACTGTTCGCAGGCAACCAAAGTCGTCCAATCGTCCTTTGCCGCCTACGATTTGACCATTACAGCAGCGGCTAGCACTTGCACGAGGGTTAGCGTGAAAAAAAACTACTGATTTTTTTTATTTCCTCTTCCCTTTAAAAAAAAATGTCAAATTACGATAAATATGTATTTATATAATCATTTTAAAATTATAAAATCTATATTCCAAAAAGTCGTCAAATCGCGATACTAATACATGCTTTTGCATAATTAGTCTTTCACATAATAATAATCTACGTTTTAAGATTTTTTATAATATACAATGCAAATTTCTTTAAAACGTCTCACTTCTAGGCTCAAACGCCATTTGCTCAAATTGCACGCTGCCAAGTGGACAAGAGCAAAAGCAGAAAGATGGTTAGTTGTTTTCTTTGGAAATAAAAGCAGCCACGAGTGAAAGATAAGAGAAAATATCGTGAAAAGTTGTAAACCAGTTTGATAGATATAAGGAAAGTATGCAAAGAGGAAGATTTTGAGAGAGAGAAGAAGAGCGAAAGTGTAAATGAGAAGGAAAAGAGATTGAGATGCAGAGCGAGCGAGAAAGAGAGAGAGAGAGAATTAGAGATAAAGATAGATAGAGCTAAAGATAGAGCGAGATAGAGAGCGAGAGGGTGAGCTAGATAGAGAGCGAGAGAGAGAGGGAGAGAGACAGAAAGAGTGAGAGACCCTTTTTGCAGAGCTGCAAAGTTGCCGCAGGCGTCATCGAGAACCCTTTCAGCGTCGATGAAGTCGAGGCATACTGCAGAAATGCTTGATTTGTTTTTGTTGTTATTGTTGTTTCAAAATCGAATTTATTAAATGAAATGTGAATGTGTAAATTAATCTGTAAATGCATATAGTCCCCGTCAGGAAGACACCTAGAGTACCGCCAAAAAGTCTATCAACTTTTGGTTTTTCGGGCATATTTTCCTTGATAGTGTACGAAAGTAAATGAAATTTTCAGAGTTGCTTCTTTATGCTTTCAGATCTTTAGTAACAAAATATTGGTTTGATTGATCTACAATAGAGCCCGAAAAAAATCAATAACTCAAATCACCCGAGTTGCACATTTCGGCGTGCAGGATTAAATGGGTTATTGCTTCGATATTCGGGTAACTTTTATTGGAGAAATGGTTTAGATGGATTCTAAGACATATCTGCGATAAGGTTTTGGTCTAATCGATATTTAATCACATGCTTCTACATGATGCCTGCCTTCAGCTCCTGATCCATTGACTCGGACTGAGATGCTGAAGTTTCAGGAGAAAAAAATTAATCATGTACTGCCATGCTTATAGTAATAATGAGGTGCATATATTCAGAATTGATAAGCGAACAAATTCAGATGGTTGCTTGGCCTGTGGAAATTAGATTCTAACTATTTATACACACTTTGATCACCGCGGTCAACTTCGGTCCACTACGCTGAAGTGCTAAAAGTGATGCTGTGCAAGTGTCCTTGTTTGTAAAACGCTTTTACCTACCTATAATGATAGTTAATAAGCTTCTCTATCTTTGGCAGCTTTATTTAATGCCAGGCTTCATGAGGCTTACATAGGGAGGGGTAGATAATTTGAATGTACCCTGGCGTAGAGTGGTGCTGTGCCGTATAAGGTCGGAAAATAATCCCGAAAAGTTTTAGAAGGAGTCAAATATCACTTTAATATATAAAACAGAGTGTTCTGCAATGGTCTAAATTCCATATGGCAATTTTAATGTTGTAATTGATCTATAACAGACAGCTATCAATACACTGCACTACTCAATGCCAGGGTACATTCAAACGATCGTCTGTCCCTTATGGTCTCATGAAGCCATGGACGAAATAAGGTTGCAGAATATAGAAAAGTCTATTCAGTATCCTTATAGACAAGTGAAACCCTTTTCGAAACACGGACCCCTGCACAGCAGCACTTTATGCAAGTCTTGGCTGCAGACGAAAGTTGACCGTGGAAGTCAAAGTGTGCATAAATAATTGGAATCTAATTTCCAAAGCTCAAAAAATTATCTGAAATAGTTCAATGATCACCTTCAAATATAAGGACATCATTATTACTTTAGGCATGGTAGTCAATGATCGGTTTTGTCCTCATGAACCTTCTGCATCTCAGGACGAGTCCATGGATCAGGAGCTGAAAGCAGGCAGCATGTAAAAGCATGTGATTTAATATCGATTAGACCAAAAACTTATCGCAGATATGTCTTAGAATCCATCTAAACCATTTCTCCAACAATAGCTACCCGAATATCGAAGCAATAACCCATTTATTCCAGCACTCCTAAATGTGCAACTCGGGTGATTTGAGTTATTGATTTTTTTCGGGCTCTATTGTAGATCAATGAAAACTATATTTTGTTACTAGCGATCTGACAGCATAAAGAAGCAACCCTGAAAATTTCATTTACTTTCGTACACTATGAAGGAAAATATGCCCGAAAAACCAAAAGTTGATAGACTTTTTGGCGGTACTGTAAGTGCAACAAAAATAAATTATGCGAGTTTTTTTCCATCCAGAAAGATGTACTGAAACTATCTAAATATCTATGAATATATGGGTTTTTCATTTGTCTCATTGCGAGTACGCGAATTTATGTTGATAAACATGTGTGTAGATTATCATGTGTGTGTGTTTTGCGTTTAACTTACTTCGCATATTCATTTTCATGAATGACCCCCATATTTTTTTTACAGTATGTTTGTGATGCTGTCTGACAGTCGGCCAGGCTGGAAATATACGGAGAGAAAGAGAGCGGAGGTAGACAAAACCGAGATATAGAGAAGAAGAGTAACGAGAGTGGGAAACAAGTCAATTCCAAGATAGTAATGTCTCCAAGATATCTGAGAAACAAGTTCGAATAACAATCTTTTCTTGTCTTTCTCATACATATATTATTTTTTTCTTCATTTCCATGAGCCGAACATCTAGCATCCAGTTGATATGACAAGAGCACTCATTCCTTAATATTTATTATGCATTTCCTTTGCCACAACTTTCGCTCTTTCCAATGTGCGATCGAAAATGAGGAGTGTTCAACGCGAAAGAACAGCTCGACACACACTCGCAGGAACCATTCATTTTCTGCCCAGTCATTGCTGCTCGATTTAATGGCGTTTTTAACGCCGCCTCCCGACGGCGTGAGAGCCGCCATCTATACCGATGGGTCCACGGTGAAGAGAACGAGCGTGGAAGACACGACCAAGCGCCGGCGAGCAAAGGAGGAATAATGATGTTGGCCAACCTACGAGCTTCGCTTTTATATCATTTTAAAGCTTACACTTTTCGGACTGCACAGAAGGACATTGAAAAGCAACTTGCACTATAATTTATTTAAAAGAGGATTGGAATTATAGTGAAGCACTAATGCGGAGCACTGGAAATTATAAACAAAATCAATGAATATTCTTTTAATAAATAAATAAATATGTCTAAATTTCTGCATAATTTCCCAAAAAGGTAGTAAGGTTCTTAAATTGCCCGTAGACTAGAGCGAAGACAATATATCCACATGCTGTACACAACATCGTAAAACAGGCGGATGTTTCAAGAAGTCATAAAAGAAGAGAGAAAGTGATCTCGAAACCTTCATTCATATCTCTGCTTTCTCTCTCTCTCTCTCTCTCTCTCTCTCTACCTCTCCCTACTTCTATCTATCTCTCTCTCTTTCAGTCTCTCGCTTCTTCTCTCATTGTTAGTCTGTCCTTCATCCATTTTTCTCGTACTCACTTTTAACTCGGTCTCTCACTATCAGTCTCTTTCGCTACTCCTCGAACATGCACTCAATAACAGGAAGCAACCAATCTGCGCTAAAATGACTTTTTTTGGCTCCAGCCATCAAAACAGCCTTAAAAAGTGTGGAAATGAAAGTGGAAGGACGGAGTGACCGACCGTGGGGGGGGGGGGTTGTTGTCTCGCGTAAGATAAACCATATAGTTGGTTGTGCAAGTCAGAGAAAACATATGTTTATTTGAACGAGTCTTTTTTCTGATCACAATGTTGTTTCCGCATATATTTTAGTGAACGACGACAGAATGAGCGAGAAGTTTTGCGGCGTGTTTATGCGTGGACGCGGCCTTCATTTCCTACTTGTGCTGCTTCTTGTGTTCGAGGCAGTCGCCGGTTAGAAGAATCAGTTTCCAAGGGATTGCGGTCAAGAAAAAGAGCTAGTTTGCCAATTGGTGTTTGACTGACCAATCAGCGGTCGAGTTAGAATTTCATTGACCAATCAGCGGTCGAGGCGTTGTCGCTGATTGGCCAGAAGCTGGCTGCCGTGGAGCGGCTGCGTCTGGAGGAGCCGACCTTCGAGAAGGTCGCCCGCCTCCACCAAGCATGGCACGCGCACTCCGTCAAGGCGCTTCTCGTCCAAGTCAGCAAGCAACTCCTACGGCGACTCTCCACGGGTACGGTAGTCGTCCTTCTCATTCTCTCTACAGTAACCAGATTAGTCTTCCAGTACTTTGATCGTTGTTTTTTTGCAAGATAGCCAAACCGAATTCCTGCTTTGCCTGAAGCGCATTAAAGAGAAGACGGACTTTGTGCGTGCGGCGACATGTATGATAGCTGCGAAGGAGACATTAAATTCGAGGTTTTAAAATTTTTTATCGCCATTTTCATGCAAATATAATTAAAATGGAGCCTCAAAAAGTGCCAAATTAGATGGAAAAGGCCATTTCTGCAGGTCTCAAATATCGTCGTTGAAGAAGTCTTCTTTTGAGTCACAATCGGCTTTTGTGGTGCATAAGGACGACGAATATTTAACAACGCGACAAACTAGCGAGATCCCTCGGATGGAAATAGAGGAAATGGTCAACGAATATACGCAGCACACTCAATATCCACCGCCTATGAGCGCCAGTGACGCTGATGGAGTTGTAAGCAGGAAAAAAAGTTTTTTTTTTACAAAGTCTAAATCACTTGGTCCGGGAAACTGCGTATGTTAAGGACACAAATCGGATAGAGAAACGAGTGAAACGAAGTGAGTATCGACTACGGATGAAGGGAAAGAAGATGAAGCAGTTCTACCAGGTTTGTTGTAGGATTTGTTAATACCACATTTAAGTTTCCTTACTATTTTCAATTACTCTCGCGCTCTTTCAAAGACCGCTCTCTCACTCGCTAATCCTTCCCTCTCTCTCTCTCTCTCTTTCTCTCTCTCTCTCTATTTCTCATCCGTCACCCTCTTTTTCTCTCCCTCGTCCTTCCCTCTCTCTCTCTCTCTCTCTGTCTCTCTCTCTCTCATCCGTCACCCTCTTTTCTCTCTCTCTTTCTCTCTCTCTCTCTCTCTCTCTCATCGGTAACCCTCTTTTTCTCTCCCTGGTCCTTCCCTCTCTCTCTCTCTCTCTCTCTCTCTCTCTCTCTCTGTCTCTCTCTATCTCTGTCTCTCTGAATCTCTCTGTCTCTATCGCTCACAGATAAAGCAGCTGAAGCGTGCGCCTCCCCTCAAGTCTCCGTCTCCGTCAGCCCTGGCCGTCTTCTCCTCCCTCATGAATGACGTGCTTCTTGGCAAGTCGTCCGCGCGTCCGCCCGCCTGGTCTGCCACCTACAAGCGCCTCCTTCGCATTCAAGTGCGTACCCAAATTAAAAGAGCACACCACACGATCGATAGTCAACCGTTCTCTCATTGTCAGAATCACTGTCAATTTCAGTGAACCTTTGTAATGGCGTCTCTCTAAATCAGTAAACATATTGACATGTATATATCTCTCGCCTTGTGTCAGAGAAAATGGCGCGAATTTAAAATTGAGTTTTTCGCTCTATTAATTATTCTTAAAATATATCGAATATAAAACTGATAAATATGTGAATAGAAGGATCTGGCAGCCGCATCGCGTGGGAGTGGCGCGCGCGTCTACGATCTGCCCATGTACGATCTGGTGCGAGGCGGCAACGAGGTAATCCTTTTTAGTTCTTTAAAAGTCAGGCAAAAAGGCGCCAATTCAAAATGGAGTTTATTTTTTTTTAACTTTTTTTGCCTCTACTCTCCTCTAACAATAAACAATATCTTTTTAACTCGCCCGAAAAAAAAATTTTTTTTTTTGGACATTTCAAGTGAGCTGACATCATTTTTATATGTATATGTAGATATATATTTTGAATTCATCATTCAAATATTTTATTTTTGCGCTCCAATCTTCATTCATATATATAAAGACTGAACGGAGTGCGCATTCGCCGCCAGGGATGGAAGCGACCGACACTAACCGCTTGCCACCGTTGATGAGAGACGCTTTTAGACTCGCGCGGTCGCTCGAAGTGATTCTGTAGTTTTTTTCTACAATTATATTTGCTATATACTATACTATTACTACTAATATATTAGTATTTATATATTGTAATTGAATCTCTTTTTTGTACCTCTCAGAAGCATGCAGCCCGAAACGGAAGTGGCGACTCGAGCAGCATCAAGTTTCTCTCACCTCGCTTTGCGCCAGTCTTGCCGGACAAGCTTGAGGTTAGAGCCGTCTAATTTTAAATGGAGAGAAGAATAATACGATTAAAAATTTTATATAAATTTTTTAGAAATAAAAAAAATCCGTTTTTCATAACCTAATTAGGTTCGCGGCGAGTTGTCGCCGTCTCTATTCGCCTTCTACCGTGATGACACGGAGCAGCAGATTGCGCCGATTCCGGAGGTGCGCGCAAAATTTACAGAACTTTTTTTTAAATGAAACTAATAAAGCCAAAACACATGTAGCTCTTGGAAGCGAGTGGGCTGCCGCGACGCGACCGCGAACGCGTACTCGAGATGATTATGGAGGTCTCGGGCGCAAGAGGCATCGTCGAGAAAGCGAGCAAGGCAAGCGAGAGCTGGGGGGGGGAAGTCTAACTCATGGAGGGGGGGGGGGGAGCGATGAGGTAGCCTTAGCCAGTCAGAAGGAGTACCTCCTTGCCTTGATGATGCCTGTTCGGGGGGGGGGGGGGGGGTCTAAGCCAAGGAGGGGGGGCAGAGGGTCTCAACAAGTCTCCTGGCTATATGCCCCCATACCTACTAAACCTACTAAGATGCTCGACGACCTGCATGTCTACGGCATGGAGGATGACGTCATAGCCGCGACGCGTCGTACAAGCGACGCGTTCGGCGCCCTCGAGCGCAGTTTCCTACCGCGGCAGAAGCGACAGATCAAACGAGATGGCTTCGCGTTCCTCGAAGTAGGACAGCTACGCGCGCTCTATGACAGACATGGTACTTTTTGGGCTTATTTCTAAAAATAATATAAATTTTTGGCGGGAAAAATTAAAATTTGAAATTTGAAAATACTCAGGCGTCAAGACAGACGAGCACGTGCCGTTCGATCTCGACGAGTACGGAAGACTCTCACGACGAGAGAGAGAACGCGCACTCTGGCTGACGATAAGACGATTCGCAGACAACGTCACTGAGACGGTGAGGAGAGAGAGAGAGAGAGTCAGAGAGAGAGGTAGGTTCGAGAGAGAGAGTCGAAGCGGATAGAGAGGAAACAGAGAAGCAGAGAGGGTGAGATGCAAGGGCGTGAGTAGAAAGATGACTATGCTAGCGTACTCTTCCTGTCTCTGATATTCACTCCTCTTTTTCCTCACAGTGGCAGCCTGAGTCTCATTCCCGACGCGCCAAGCGTCAACTGCCCATCTCCATCCTCGCGCCAACCGTGCTCGCGCCCTACATGTTCAAGCCGATCTTTGGCCTCTCCGTCCTCGGCCCGACCGTCCTCTCTCCGAGCGCCTTCTCCCCGCTCATCGTGAACCCGGCCGTCTTCTCGCCGTTCGTCTTCTCGCCAGCCATCTTCATGCCCTTCATCGTCTCGCCCTATCTACTCTCACCGTAAGCTCTACGTTGCTGCGGGGTGTTGATAGACCCCCAAAGTAGGTCTAGGACGAGGGAGGAGTGTATGTATGTATTTAGATAGGAGGGGGCTGTCTTTACTTCTTCAAAATATGAAGGGAGGGGGGGGGGGGGTATGTGTAGATTGCTTATGTACCCGAATGCCAACTACATACATACATATAAGAAACTCGTATAAATCATCCGATCAAACTATGTACGGCTGTATTCTAGTGTAGTAGGCGTCCCATGAAAAATAAAGGCGATCTATCAATGAAAAATAAAGGCTTCCCATTGCCATGGGGCGCCTATAATTCGATGGGACGCCTACACAAGAATATAGCCCATACATACATACTTACCTATGTATATACACAGTTGTGTATTTCAAAGTTGTAAGTTGAAATTAAAAAAAAAGATAATGTTTGGAAAAAAATAAATCACAGTTACGTGCTGTCTCCGATCGTCGCGGCGCCCTTCATCCTGAACCCGTACGTCTTGTCTCCGAACGTCATGAATTCGTACGTCCTGTCGCCGCTCATCCTGTCGCCCTTTGTGCTGTGCCCGGACGTCCTCTCGCCGATGGCATTCGGTGGCGCCATCCTGTCCCCAGCGGTCGCCTCTCCGAACGTGCTCTCCAAGAGCTACGTCATGGCCTCCATCCTCTCGCCATCGATTCTGTCATAAGGGAGCCGAACAACTCACACTTGAATTGGCGCCTCTTTGCCTGATCAAAATGCGAGAGAGCGTTTGCTTTAGGCAATTTGCGTTGCATGCACTATTGAAGGACATTTTCACCCATTTAATAATTAGTGCTTGAGAAGTTGAACTTTTATGCGCAAGAAAACGCGCCGTCATAAAATTCTTACCTCTCATCCTTAGTTCTATCATAATATACATATATGTATATGTATGTATATAAATAGATCGCGATAGCTCTTTTCATTAATAGAACAAAAAGAATAAAGGTAGCTAAATGATGTTTTTTTTGTAGAAGTTTTCGATTTTTCGGCCTTTTTAACGCTTTTCTGAACCAAAAGTTCATGTCACTTATCTGATTGTCAGAGCAGTGCGCGGCTTATGCACATTTGAATTCTTTCAGTTCATTTATCAAACTCATCTTTTGTGCACGACACTCGTCAAGCTCTATTCTTGGCAACATAAATAAAAAATACAAATGTTATTAAAAATTATTATTATCATGTACAGTGATGTTCCAAATCGGCCATTTTGGAGGTAACTGTACATATATGTGTAATCAATATTAACATCATCAATAGAAAGCAGTCAGATACTCAGCAAGATTCGCCGGTCGCTTCGGTGGAGCAAAGGAAGACTGCGTAAAATGATTCATGGGATATTGTAGATCGGGAGTATCGTAGGAAAGCGGTGATGCTTGAAACGGAAAATTCACTGAATTCTCATTGAATTCAAGTTGTTGCCTTGCGAAATACTGCTCGGCCAATACCCTTTGAAGTATTGCTGCTCTCATTCGATTTATTCGAGCACGATTGCGAGCATACTGTAGATTCTGGGCATACTGTAGATTTCTAGCATACTGAAGATTCTGGGTATGCTGTAGATTGCGGGCATATCGTTGATTATGAGCATACTGTAGACTTCCATATGCCTCGGGCACTACAGGCATGCTATAAGGAGCCGAAGATTTAGGTGTCATTTGAAGACTCGGCGAGGAATACGGTAGAAGGTAGTAGCCGTGTGCATCGGACAGTAAAGCTTGCATTTGTTGTTGAGCTCTCATATGCGCGAGAATCGCTTTGTGGTGTGCTATGGCAGCAGCAGCGACTACGGTATTCTGTCGAATTTGACGAATCCGATTCAGACGATGCCTCGAGACGACCGCGTCATGCATGGCATTTGAGAAGAATGACTGTCGCTGTCGTCTTTCATCATCTTCAATCTGCTGCGCAATCTCATCGGCTTCTACCTCACTCGACGTGCGCAGATCCCAGACCTTTGAAGGGCATTTATGTCAAAGATGTGGATGAGAAATGAGGGAGCAAAGAAAAAGAGTGAATAAAGTAACGAGAATTAGGGAGAAAAGGAAAGAGAGAGGGAGAAAATGAGGGAGAGGGAGAGAGAGAAAGGTGGGACGGAAGAGAGAGAGAGAGAGAGAGAGAGATAGGAGAGAGAGGTGGAGAGAGAAGAGAGAAAGAGAGATGCAGCTTCCCTACTCGTCTCGGTCCTCTCTCGACAGCACTTCTCCTCGCGCGCCGCGGTGGACTCTCGCGCGGAATGGCACTGGCCGGGTCACGCGTGCGCTGGTATTCGAAGAGCGACGCGAACGGGTCGATCGGATTCAGATGCTGACCGTAGGAGACGGTCAAGTTTTCGCGATCTGGATTTTTTTTTTTAATAAATTGCTTTAATTAATTGTTTTTTTCCCTCAAAATATTTCCAACCTTTTCCTTAAAAACTTAATCTATATGTATAAATTTAAAAATAATAAATAATAAATCTTCATTTTGAATTTAAGAAAAAATATAATAAACTTTTTGTTAATTACTTAATTAATTACTTTAATTACTAATTAAAAAAAAAATTTAATAAATAAAATAAGAATACTCACGGTAGAAGAACTTTCCGGAGAGCGGCAGGCGATACGCGACACCCTTCGACAGCGGAATCGGCACATCGATGTCGCCCTCGAAGCCGTCGGGGCCGCCGTAGTCGTGCTCGACCTACAGTATGACGTCGGTTGGAATTCGTTCCAAGACTTGACATTATTCAAATTTAGAAAAAAACATATATATTTTTTTCTCTTTCAAACTAAATAAAACAAAGGGCAGTTGATTATAGCAACTAATTGTAAATAATTATGTAATTGAATTAATTTAATGTAAAATGATGAAATTCAATCTTATATACCCCGAGACCAAAGGTCATTGTGTACGGATTGCAGAGGGGCGGCTTGCAGTTGAGAGGGACATACGATTTCGACAGCTTTCCGAGCGGTAGGCGAGGCTGTTGCTCTTGAATCGTTATTTTATTGAATTTTTTTCTTCTTTTAAATTGGCGCCAAATTTAAAAGATTCTTAAGATTACGGTTGATTTGATCAACAAGGAGACACCTCGATTCCACTGCGCCGACGGGTCCGTCATGAGTTCGACGAGGTCCTCACGCTCGAGGTCGAGCATGTTCACCGGGTGGTTCAGGTAGCCGAGCTTGGTTGTCGTGTCCGGGTAGCGATTCCAGAAACTGGAAGGGGAGAGAGAGAGAGAGAGAGAGAGAGAGGGAGAGAGAGAGAGAGAGAAAGAGAGAGAAGGAAAGAAAGAGAGAGAGAGAGAGAGAGAAAAAAAAGAGAAAGACAGATAGAAAGTGAAAGAGAGAGAGATAGAGGGATACGAGAAAAATACGAAATGATACGAGAGTAAAGAAAAAACTAGAAAAGCGATTAAATATAGTGCTGACCGGCCGTAAATGTCCATGATGCCCCACGAAGGAACAGCAATGTTCATGTCACCTCCGATGTGCTGAGGGAAGGAGAGATGTTTTATTAGAATCTCTTTCTCTCTTTCGCTCTCTCTCTCTCTCTCTTTCGCTCTCTCTCTCTTTCCCTCTTTCTCTTCCATTCCCTCTTTTTCTCTCTCCCTCCCTATTTCTCCTCTTTCTCCCTTTCGTACTCTCTCTTTCTTTTTCTTCCTCTCCTTATCTCTCTCTTCCTCTCTCTCTCTCTCTCTCTCTCTCTCTCTCTCTCTCTTTCTCTCTCTCTCGCTCTCTCTCTCTGTCTCTTTCTCTCCCTAACCCTCGCAATAGACGTGTCGAGATCGATGCCGGCGCTGAACTGATTCTGGAAGGGGAAGACGGGGAAGTAGTCGCCGGTGTGCGAGCGGCCCGGCAACGGCTCGATCGGACCTGAGTGAGCAGGGCCGAATTAGGGCTTGAGAAGTGTCAACTTAACAATCCAGCCTGAGAAGGGTGCCAATTTGAAGGAATTTATATTTGCTATCTATTATGTTATCTCTCTTTTCTAAGAAAGAGAAATAGAAAAAGAAAAAGAAAGAGAGAGAGAGAGACAGACAGACAAATTTTGTTAGAATTACCTCCATTCATAGTTACATACATAACTGTGGTGGATACAATGTACATATGTAGCTTGCCCCCCTCAACGTTGGTGGTCCCAAGACAGCCCAAGTACGCGGTATTGCTCCTAACAATAAGAGAAAGCCCCAGTCATCATCACTCTTCTCCTACCGGGCAGTGTGTAGACGGTTGCCTCTGGCCGCTTGCGCGCAATTCGCTCCTTTTCTTTCGACTGCCTCTTCCCGTTCTCCGCTAGTCGTCGATAGAGGAGACGAGTCAATGCAGAGGGCTCCTATTTATTATTATTTTTTATTATTAAACATTTTTTATATTTATTTTAGATCAGCATGGCATTCTTTCAATTCTTATGACTTGTGCATGAAACACAAATATATATAGTATTTAAAAAAAAAGTAATATAAATAATTAATTAAGTAAATTTAATTTCTAGATTTCTGGTTTTCTTCGAACTTTCTCCGGCTCATCGCCTGAAGCTTCAGTCGAGGATGAAGAGGAAGATGAATCGGAAGCTGAGATGAGAGGAGACAAGGCGAGTATGGCGATGAGGAAAAGTAGCTGAACTGAAGAAGAAGTCCTTCTCCTCTTGCCGGTTCGCATCCCTCAAAGCATATAAGAAAAGAAGCATTTGCAAATAATCACATCTTTATTACATGTCAAGAAATGCTTTATATAGGTAACATCAAAAAAGTGTTGCTTTCCAAATGTCTATATTATATGATTAAAATGCGATAGTGTTAAAGTTGAAAGATTCTTGAAAGCAAGGTTAGTTGATCTACTGAAAGAAGCTGAAAAAGTGCGTCAATTCAAAAGAGAATGGGTGATATGAATGGGAGAGTTACCAGTGAGAAGGAAAGCGAGCATGGCCAGGCTTGCTTGCGCGGCCAGGCCTCCAGTTCGGCTTAATCATTTTCTTTTCACTTCGCTAGCTGTCGCTCTCGACTCACGGATCTCGCTCTGCTCTCTGCTCACCTTGCCTGCTTCATTATACCTGTTCGGCCGGCATTTCACTGCCCGAGCGAACTGTTTCCAAACAGAAGAGATCGCTTAGCTGAAGGCAAAGTGGAACAACAGAGATTGATACAGTGAGAGGAGAAGTAGGAGAGAGAGAGTTGTGGAGAGGGACATAGAGAGAGAGAGAGAGTGAGAGGGGGGGGGGGAGAGAAACTGCCAAGGCTGATATAGAGAGTCTGATAAGAGATAAAGATAAAAATGGGAGAGAGAAAGAGAGAGACGGAGTGAGAAAGAGAGAGAGAGAAAGAAAGAGAGGGAGAGAGAGAGAGAGAGAAAGAAAGAGATAAAGAGAGAGAAAGAAAAAAGGGGAGAGTGTGCCTGAGAGCGAGAAACAAGGGTGTAGTTTGAAGTGCATAATTGTCTGGTAAACGAAAGCATACTTGATTTTTTAGTAACTTTGCGTATTGATTAAGTTCAGCTATCTTCAATTTCAATTTATACATAGTGACATCAAACATGAAACCAAATACATGTGGAAAACTTATTCTCAAATAAATTATACTGGAAACAAGGAGGAGAAGGAATTATAATAATACGAACAAGAACATTTAGATCGAAAGGTCACTGCAACTAAAATGCAAATCTCTTCTGCTACCTTTCCCCATCTCCACTTCGCTATCCCTTCATTCTGTCATTCTGCCCAGTGCTCGCCTTCGCGACCGGCTGCTCCTCTTTCACCTTTGGCTCTCGGAGAGAGAGAATGGTCTGGATGCAGTGGACAAAGTGGTCTCTGCCACCGCGTCGACCGCGCGTTAACGCGAGTGAAGATGACCGCGACGCGACACGCGACGCTTCTCAGCGTGCCAACGCCGGTGGCAGCTCGACTTCCGTCCGGGAGCACTGTGACAGTGAGCACTTTTTACTTATATCTCTAATCTTTTAACAATCTCAGTAAAAAAATTTGCTAAATCCCTGTCATGTCTCTTATTGTTAGAATTTACTTCTTTTCCCTATCTCTCTGCCTTTCCCTCTCTTTCCTTCTCTTTTTCTTTATCCCCCTCTTTCTCCCTCCACCTCTCTCTCTCTCTTTATCTATCCCACTCTCTCTCTCTCTCTCTCTCTCTCTTTCTCTCTCTTCTCCATTTCCTTCCATGCCACCTTGGAGCCGCAATTACTCTTGCAGTCTTCACGATTTCTGATGACGTCCCTATGCCCGATTACTGCAACGTCGCTCCTGCTCACGTCGCACGACCGCCGGTACGCTTCATTTCGTCGATTTCACAACGTTTTAGATTAATAAATTAATAAATATATATATATATATATATATAATATGTACATCATAGTCATGGACTTTTCTTCCTCAAGGTTTCATTACAAAACACTTCAAATTAGCGCGATGTACCGTAAATATCCCCCAATCCGTGCGGGACCCTCTAAGACGCGTCGCGGTCCATATGAAATTGACATCTCCATTCAGGCAGAGACTCGCTTCGAGCGTCGCGCATGGTGGGCGTGTCTCGCCGGCTTCCTCGCGCACGCCATTCTCGCGCTGAGCTTGCTCATTCTGCTTGTCCGCGGCTCTTCGCGCAAGGAGGTTCGTGTGGAGGGTTGGACGGGTGGGCGGAGCCTATTCATGATGTGGGCGGGTGGGCGGAGCCTATTAATGATCTGGAATGGTGAGCGGAGCCTACTGAAGCAGTGAACTAATGGGTGGAGCCTAATAATGATGTGGCCGGGTAGGCGGAGCTTATCAATGAGTTGGACCGACTTCACCGATTATTCCTAATACGCTCAGAGACTCTTATTCCCCTTCTCTCCTCTCTATCTCTCTCTCTCTCCTCTCTAGCTCTCTCATCTCTTTCTCTCCGTTTTAATCTCTCGATTAATCTCTTTTTCTGTCCCTCTTTCCCTATCTTTCTCTTATCTCTCCCCGCTCTCTCCCTCGCTCTCCCTCTTCTTCTCTCTCTCTCTCTCTCTCTCTCTCTCTCTCTCTTCTCCTTCAGCTTGGTTATCATCTCGCTATCGGCATTATTAATCTGGTCTGCCTCTTCGCCGAATTCGCTGCCCTGCTTCTCCCAAATCGAGGTTTCTAATCTGTTAGAGATAAATATGAAAAATTTAGCCACTCCCATCATTTCTCTCTCTCTTTCTTTCTTTCTTTAACACTCTCTTTCACTCTCTCCATCTCTGTTTCTTTCTCTAACACTCTCTTCACTCTCACCATTTCTGTTTCTTTCTCTAACACTCTCTTCCACTCTCAGCACCTCTCGCCACTTCTCTCATCATCAACCTCTTCTTCTCCATTCTCCTCTCCGTATCACTCGTCACTCCGTGGACTGTACGTTTTTTTTCGGAAATAACAGGAATAATTAGAAAAATGGCAACTGCCGTAATTGTACCTACCTACCGTAGTAGTTACAATAACAGAACTACCATAATTCTTTCAGTAATCTTTTGCACTGTAAGTAGTCGACCCATAACTCTTACAGTAATCCAATTTTCATGTTAACGAATTTTGCAGGAAGTGCAGCCTATCACCAGTCGAGCTGCCGCCGTCTCCATTTGTGTCATGGTAGAAAAGCTTTTAAATGTATTTTAATTATCGGTTTTTTTTTTATTTAAAATAATTTCAAACATATAAAATGTAATCTTAAAGCAAAAACTTGAAAAATCAAATAAAATTAAAATAAAATAAAAAAGTTTTTTCCAGCTCTTCAACATCTTTGCCGTCGCTTGCCTCTACTACGGCAGTTTCACGCGCTTCCACGAGCCGGCAGGTTTGGTCTTCTTTTTTTGGCAATCTATAAGTAAATATATGTATATATATATGTATATATATATATATATTTATTTATTTATTTATAAATATAGTAATATAGAACAATTCATAATTAATTTTTTTAAATTTTATTTCTTATATTTGCATGTAGCCACTTTACCTACATATTTACGTATTTATGAATAAAATTAATTAATTAATCAATTAATTAATTATTTAACATCATTTCCAGTTCCGCCTTACCGTCCGTGCAGCTGCGTCGCGCACGCTCCTTCGCCACGTGGCTCATCATCGCTATTTCCTCCATCATTTCGTCAGGTATTGGCGGGAGTTTTTAATTTTTCAAATGCTCTCTTTTTAGCGCGTTTCAAATCGATACTGGCCAAAGATCAAGAATTTTCAAAGTATTTTTCTGATATTAATAATGCTCAAACAAAAACTAAATAATTAACTTAATTGTTTTCATTTCTAAGGACTCACTCACCAACGCACCCGTGGTGCCCTCACGTGGGCAATCGCTTGAGAGGTTCGTTAAATTTTTGTGGTGTTTAAATAATTATGTTCTTTATTTCTGTATACAGTAATAGTAATGTTTCAGAGGTTTTTTTTTAATTTTAAATATTAATAAATTTTTTTTTATTTTAGAAGCGATCGTCCCTCTCGCTCTTCGCATCGCCCGATGGTATACATGTGGGAGGCCGAGACTGTTTAGGCCACTGATGGCAGAGAAAGAGAGAGGAGAGAGAGTGCAGAGAAAGAGAGGAGAGGGGGAGAGAGAGAGAGAGAAGAAAGAAGTTGAGAGAGAGCAGCAGATTTGGAGAGAGCATAGAAGAGAAGCATTCTAGACGTCTCTAGTCTCATTTATTGCCATTTGCGTGTATCTTGTTTTCTTTTTTTTCGTTTTATCCGTATATTAGAAGTTTGTTCTACTTACTCTTTATACACATGTTTTTCGTAACGATTGTACTCATTTTTCAAACGATAAGAATTATTGTTCTTTTTTCTCAAGATTAAAATCTCTCTATTTCTTGTGTGCTCGAATAACACACCGACGCGAACATCAAAATCATTTTATGCCTTTCGGGGTGGTGCACATTTTATGTTTTGTGCTCTCGCGTGCACTTCTCTAATAGGCCTCCTTCTCCTCTGAACAAGTTATGCACAAATACGGAGAAAGTACACACGAGAGAGTGAGAGTTGTTGATGAAGAATTGAGAATTTGAAATTGATAAATTGGCGGCCGAGAATACGGAGAGAGGAAGAAAGAGAGAGAGAGAGATGAGATAGAGAGAAATGTACAACATGAGGGAGAGAGAGAGTGGGAGGAGAGCAGAGAGAGGAGAGAGAGAGAGAGAGAGAGAAAGAGGGAGAGAGAGATCATTCTGCTAATAGATAATGACAACAACGCGACCACAAGAGAGGAAGTACACCGTGCGCGCAATGGAGATCGTTGATGGAATGTTAATTCCGGTTTTTTAATTTTCTCTTGGGAACATGTACTAGTTTATGCGTATCGTACAAGGGTTACTTGTGAGGATGAAGAGAGAGAGAGAGAGAGAGAATGAGAAGAGAGACGAGAGAAGAGAGAGAGAGAGAGAGAGAGAGAAGAGAGACGAGAGACGAGAGAGAGAGCATAGACGGAAGAGAGAGAAAGAGAGAAAGGAATAGCTTCATCTTCGATCACCCAAGCGATACTTGGAGAAGAAGCAGTTGAGCGGCGAGAAGAAGCAATGCTGGTCGTATCTGCAAAAGGATATGAAAAGTTACAACATTGACATTGATAACAAATATTCAATACTAAAGGCGCCAATTCAAGAAACTTCACACTTTTCAGTTGTCTAGCCAGTAGCGGACTGCTGGAAAAATGAATCTATGTATGCATTTGATGGTTCGAATGCTATCACTATCATCGCTAATCACTATACTTTGAGCTAAATGTTGATACATGTACATCTGTACCGCCAATCTTGCCTATGCCACATTAAGAACACAATTCAGTTTATTGATATACATAGTAGTAAATATACGATAAATATAAACAATATAAATAGTAGAATTCAATTTATGGAAACGTATAGCAAATAGAAATAAATTATATAATAAATATAAACAATATAAATAGCCTACTTGTGCGTCTCGGACGCGGCTGCGGGCGTGAAGGCGGAGCAGTCGATCTGATTGCCGGCTTCGTCGTAGAGACGCGCCGATCGGCCCGTCGCAGCCGCGTACATCCGCCGGTACCTGGAGTGCCTACTGCGAGGCGGAGAGAGGAAAGGACAGTTAGAGCGAGAAGCAAGCAGATCATTCTTGATTGTAATACATACATATATCTATCTGTTTATCTCTCTCTCTCTTTCTCTCTCTCTTTCTCTTTCTCTCTCTTTCTCTTTTCTCTCTCTTTCTCTTTCTCTCTCTCTTTCTCTCTCTCTCTCTCTTTCTCTTTCTCTTTCTCTCTCTCTCTGTCTCTCTCTCTCTCTCTCGCTCATACGCCGCAAAGCACGTTAAAAAATTTTTTACATTCTGGCGGGAAAATCAAATTTTCAAAAAAGATTGACTTCTCGTCAGAACGCACTTCTTATTGAGCGCCTTGTAGCACTCGACAATGTTGCGGAGGCTCTTCGTACGCTGCTCGCCAATCTTCGTCGACGCGGCGGAAACGACAGCGACGAGGGCGACGAGGACGAAGAGGATGAGGAGAGGGCGGGGGCCGTGGCCGTGGCCGTGGATTCGAGGGCCGTGGATTCGGGGGCCGTGAATTCGCGGTCTACGCCCGGTTCCGGATCCTTCTTGGCACGCTGCCAAAGTCGGCCGTTCTGTCGTCTCCATTTTATTTTTCATTGTTTTTTTTTGTGTGTGACGTCAGCGAGAGTCGAAGACGTCTATTACCTATGAATATTTATTATTTTTGTATAGGTATTTTGTTTAATTTTATTTAATTTAAATATTTGCAAAGTTTTGTAAAAACGCGAAAGATAGATACTGGAAAGAGAGAAAACATCGTCGTCAATGAAAAAAAACAGTTTTCTGGCTAATGGAGACGAAAGAGAGCTTTTTTATTTATGAAGGAGAAAAAAGGCAGAAGTAGACTATTTTATTCTTCGTCAGAGTTTGCATTGAAAGCAGACGTAAAACTAGGCGATATTCTCAAATGAACAAAGAAAAAGGAGGAAATAAGTCAAATAGCAAGTTAACATAAAAAATTCCTTTGTGAGGGACGGAGAAAGAAGGAGAGAGAGAGAGAGAGAGCGAAAGAGATAAGAGTAGAGAGAGAGGAAGAGAGACAGCGTATTTTTCGGTTCAACTCACAATCATTTGTGTGCATAATAAAAGCAATTGATGAGCGTAACGTGTTAATAAACGAAAAGCAAGTAAGAAACAATAGTTATTGGCCATAATAAAAGATTGAAGAAGAAGGAAAATATGGCCACGGACAAACTGCTATATTAAAGACGTCAGAGGATCTGAGAACATCTTATAAATGTAAGCTGCCTTCCTATCTATCTCTCACTCTCCCTCTCGCACCCTCTCTCTCTCTCCATATATCTCCCTCTTACTCTCACTCTCTCTCTCTCTCTCTCTCTCTCTCTTCTTTCGCTTTCACACTCCCTTTCCTCTTTTTTGATCTATAAAATAGAATGAGACATTAAGAATATGCATGTAGAGCAAGACATAAATTTATATAATTACTTGCACTGGGCATTTATTTATCAAAGGCCAATGAGAATCGGGGGAAGCATTATTATTATTGTAATTTATTTAATCTACTATATATTTGTTTAAAATTTTATTTCAAATGTAAACTGTTTTTTTACACATTTTATATTGCTTTAAAAAATTAGCATACACTATGAGCAAGAGAGAATACGCGCGGTTATCTGTGCGCTCCTATTTTATATCCCCCTCGTCTGGCAGTACTTGATTGCGAATTGCGTAAATTCGGCTGCATTGCGGAAGAGAAGAAAAAACCAACGTCAGAAATGCAGAAAAGTGATGACTTCTTCAAAATTATGAAATATTGTAAAGTTTCTCTACTAATTTTTTTCTCGCGCTTTTAATCTTTTCATCTCTGCATCTATATTTTTTTTTTGAGAATTTCTTAGAACGCGCTTAAAATTGAAGAATTGAGGAGATGGCAAGAATGCTACATAATTAAATGGTGTTAACGGCATGTGTTTTTTAACAGCAGCTGCGAACAGAGGTGGCTAGACACGGAAGAGAGCGAGAAAAAAAATCACGTTTGAGAATATGATAATAATGGCTTCTAATGAAGGTGCGAAGAGAAATTTTTGAAGGGAATTAAAAATAAAATAAACACGCGTATTTCGCCGAGTCCAATTTACCCGTGTATTCAACGTTGAAGAAGAAATTGAGGAAAATTCGCAAGCAAATGGCGTCATTGCATGAGTCTATATTTTCTACGGCGAGATAAAATTTTTTGGGCCGTTATTTAGGCGCTGCTACAATCGGAGACTGATTCTGATTGTGAGGTGAAAGTTTTATCGAAGAAGAAAAAAAAAATTTTCTTTAAGCTACTCTCTCCCTCGGCAATGCGGCCGTGAATAAGATTCGTAATCATGAATTCGATGGAGAAAAGAGCTCGTTATCCCTGTGGAGATCTATGCTTTTTTTTTACCATATGAAACTTGATGGTCAAGAGTAGAGAAGCTGTACTAAACTTTTTTTCTAGACAACCATAAGTTTCTTTTTTAGACACAGTTCTCTTTTTATACTGTTCATCGAATTCGGCAGAAATGACAACAATTCTCCGCCAAGCCACCAAGATGACAGAACAGGAGAAACTAAACGAGAGAAAGAGAGAGAGAGAGAGAGAGAGAGAGAGAGAGAGAGAAAGAGATTGGAACAATGAAGGGATAGGAGAAAGTTGTTGGGCGAATGGAACAGGGAGCGAGAGAAAGAGAGTGTGTGTGTGAGAGATCAATTTTCTTAATCAATCTAACAATAAGAGATACTGAGGAATTTGGTATAATAAAGTATAGAAGGTAAAAGTACGGAACTCTTCTACTCGAGACCTCGAGAATTCTAATTGACTGCTCATTTTATGGAGAAAAAAATGGCTAGACTCGCCGACTAATTAACAATCTTTTAAGCAGTGAACCGCGTTCCAAAGCAATCTGCATGGAATGCCACACACTTCTGAGACGTCTTCCAACAGCCGCAACTCTGCTCAGTCCTCTGACTTCTCTCTTTCTCTCTTCTCTCTTTTTTCCCTCCCTCTTTCACTCTCTCTTTCACTCTCTCTCTCTATTTCTCTCTCTTTCTCTCTCTCTCTTCGTCATGCGAAATGCACTGATGAAGCGTAAAAGGGAGCAGAAATTAATGGACGAAATGGAAGCGGAAAGTAGGCGGGATTGTAAAGAAAAATGGCGCCTGTGAGAGAGTGCAAATGGAAAGAGATAGTCTGATTATGCTTGAGAATGCTGGAATAAAAGAGAGAGAGAGAGAGAGAAAGAGAGAGAGAGGTATGTAGATGGAAATAGAGAAGAGAGAGAGAGAGGAAGAGAGAGAAAGAGAGAGAGGTATGTAGATGGAAATAGAGAAGAGTGAGAGAGAGAGAGGAAGAGAGAGAAAGAGAGAGAAAGAGAGAGAGAGGTATGTAGATGGAAATAGAGAAGAGAGAGAGAGAGAGAGGAAGAGAGAGAGAAAGAGAGAGAGAGAGAGAGGAAGAGAGAGAAAGAGAGAGAGAGAGGTATGTAGAAAGACGACGGAGTGTTCGCCCAATGTCCTCATGACGAGCGTGTTGATATGAAAATGTTAATTGCAAGAAGCAAGAAAGTTCATTCGTTTCCTTATTAATATCACGAAGTCACATATGCCACACATTCCATATCTGTTTCCACCCACTCGGTTGCTCTCTGTATCTCTCTCTCTCTCAATCTCTAGTTCTCTCTCTCGCTCTCTCTCGCTCTTCCACTCTCTATCTCTCTCTGTCTCTCTCTCTCTCTCTGCCTCTTTTTCACAATAAGCTGCACTCACACCCTTTCCGTTCATTTCCTTATTCGCGCCCCTCCGTTTGAATGAATTACTGATTCATAAAATGAAAAGAAAAAGCACGAAAGCAACAAGAAGGCGACTATCTATACCAATTGGAGGATCGCGGAGGCGGCTCTATGTGGATTGCGCACTGTTTGTTGCATATGGGGGGATGTTTGCGAGGGCTAAAGGAGTGAAAGGGAGGAAATCGACAGATCCGGCAGGGGGTGACACATGGCCGGAACTGTCGGCGGCAACAGAGCCGTTTCTGGAAGGCCGCCTCTCTCTCTTCAAAGGGAAATGAGTGGTGCACAGAGACCGAGGAAGTGCGTGGCAAAAAGGGAGGGAGGAGGGCATTCCTAACACCCCCATAGGTGGGGCGGTGGGAGGGTGCAGCACCGGCAGCACCGTGCGAAATGACGGGCACTAATGTAACCCCCCCCCCCAAAAAAAAGGCAGGTGTTTCTTGGCTGAAACGGTGCCGTGCAAGGCACAAAGAGGTTACACAATATTAAAAGATGCAGGTGAAAAGTCAAAATGTTGCTTACTCGCTCTGTCCTTTTTTCTCTCGTTAAGAGAGCTTCTCTGTAAGAGTCGAGCATGCGCTTAAGGCAGCCTGCCCCGGGAAAATTGTTTTCGAATTCATTAACAAAAATCATTTTTCTTATACAACTCGACCCGCTCTATTTAATGAGACTAATTTCATCATCATCCGATTTTTTTCCTTCGGGATACACTACCGTAACCCTGAAAATTCATTGTGCCATAAATTCGTCCAAAACCTGTTTTGTGAAACCATGAACATATCATTCGATAGCATTTCGAAAGCGCTTCAAATTTCATCTAGGAACATGTTTTAATAAAATTTTATTTTGGCCGAGAAAATTGGGTCTAAATTATTGGAAGGGTAAGCATGCCACTTTATGATCATTTCCCCACCCTGACACCTAGCTAGAAAGAAAGAGCGTGAAATTTGCTTCCAAATAATCACCATTCAAGAAAAATCCGAGGGTACCAATGTTTGCTACGACATGAGCAATGCGCGCGAGTCGGTCAAAAAGGCGCGTTTACGGCGGCCGGGGCACCTTGCAAGCGCATTCAGCGATCCATAACTTTGTTCAATCTTAACATCAGAAAATCGTAAGTATATCATCTAAGAGCTCTCACAGAGATCTTCAAATGCTAGATACATACTTTTATTGAAATATTTATATTTCTATGGAAAATTTCGTTCTGAACTTTTAGAAGGCTTAAAAAACTATTTTATAAACATTTCCGTATTTCATAACATACATCGTAAGAAAGAGCGTGAAATTTTCTACAAGATGAACCACTTTCAATAAACATTCAAGTCTATATTGTTCTGTTATAAGTCATAAGAATAGGTGAAGTATCGTCGCTATCCTTTAGCCCGAGAATTTCATTGTTTAGGTTATTCGAATTAGAATATTCCAATAATTTTTTATGCTGAAGAATTGTGCTAAGCTGTTGCCCTGTTCTTATGACTTATAAGAGAACAATATAGACTTGAAAGTTTATTGAAAGAGGTTCATCTTGTAGAAAATTTCACGCTCTTTCTTACGATGTATGTTATGAAATACGGAAATGTTTATAAAATAGTTTTTTAAGCCTTCTAAAAGTTCAGAACGAAATTTTCCATAGAAATATAAATATTTCAATAAAAATATGTATGTAGCATTTGAAGATCTCTGTGAGAGCTCTTAGATGATATGCTTACGATTTTCTGATGTTAAGATTGAACAAAGTTATGGATCGCTGAATGCGCTTGCAGGGTGCCTCGGCCGCCGTAAACGTGCCTTTTTGACCGACTCGCGCGCATTGCTCATGTCGTAGCAAAAATTGGTACCCTCAGATTTTTCTTGAATGGTGATTATTTGGAAGCAAATTTCACGCTCTTTCTTTCTAGCTAGGTGTCAGGGTGGGGAAATGATCATAAAGTGGCATGCTTACCCTTCAAATAATTTAGACCCAATTTTCTCGGCCAAAATAAAATTTTATTAAAACATGTTCCTAGATGAAATTTGAAGCGCTTTCGAAATGCTATCGAATGATATGTTCATGGTTTCACAAAACAGGTTTTGGACGAAGTTATGGCACAATGAATTTTCAGGGTTACGGTAGTATATCCCGAAATGAAATAATCGGATGATGATGAAATTAGTCTCATTATATAGAGCGGGTCGAGTTGTATAAGAAAAATGATTTTTGTTAATGAATTCGAAAACAATTTTCCCGGGGCAGGCTTACGGACATGCTCTCTTAAATTGAAGAGCAAGACTGAGAGGGTGGTGGTGGTGGGGCTTCAAAAGAATTGCGTGAAATTTATGATTAAAAAAATTTATTTTTAATTTTTTAATGAACTTCTTCTTAATTAACCTTCTTCTACTCTTTTTCGGGCGAGTCTATTTAACAAGTTTCTCAGGTTTGCCGCAAGAGATTCTTGTGAAGTTTCGCGAGTGCCTTGATCTCCAATCAATCATAAAACCCGGTCAGACGCCACCAAGTCCAAATGAGCACACTAGAACTAAAACTGTATAGAATGCTCTATCAAGACGAGGTTACGGGGTCACCCGAAGCAAAAAGGGAGCCGCAGGAATGTTGATGGGTGAGATGAGTGGAGAGAGAAAGAAAGAGAGAGAGAGAGAGAGAGAGAGAGAGAGAGAGAGAGTCAGAGAGAGACAAAGAGAGAGAGAGAGAAAGAGACAGAGAGAGAAAGAGAGAGAGAGACATAGAAAGAAAGAGAGAGAAAGAGACAGAGAGAGAGAGAAAGAGAGAGAGAGAGACATAGAAAGGAAGACAGAGAGAGAGCGAGTAAGAGAGAGAGAGAGAGAATCTGCCGTGCTTGGGAATGTTCGGAAATTAGAATTGGGTGGGGGGTTGTAGAGAGCGAAAGAGAGAAGAGAGAGTGAGAGAGGGAGCGAAGAAGTGGGGGAAAAGAGAAATATGATTAGATATAGAAAGCGAAAGAACAAAAAAATGTAGATGCATATGTTATGGATGTATGATAGTATCCAGGATATATTTAAAATCTCTCCAGACTGGAAAATGTTGCGAAGGATGTCATATGCAGGAATGTGTATTGTCTCGTCCTCATGTCCACCCTATGTCTGTGATTGTAAACGCTCTCTCTTTATCTCTCTTTCTCTCTTTCTCTATTTCTATCTCTATCTCTATCTCTCTCTATCTCTCTATCTCTCCTTCGTTCTCCACCTCTCTCTCTTTCTCTCTTTATCTTTCTCTCTCTCTCTCTATCTCTCCTCTCGCTCTCTCTCTCGCTCTCTCTCTCTCTCTCTCGCCCCATTCTTTAACATAGGCTTTGCTTTTCCGCCAATGACGCTATCTAAAGAGATTCTGCGAAATCTACGCCGGAAATGATCTTCGAAAATGCTTGAGGACAAATAAACAAGTTCCGTTGGATGACCAGAGAGTAGGCGTGGAAGAGAGGCAGAAAGACAGAGTGAGAGGGAGATAGAGAGAGAGAGTGAGAGACATAGAGAGAGTGAGAAAGAGAGAGTGAGAGTGAGAGAGCGAGAGTGAGAGATAGAGAGAGAGAGTGAGAGACATAGAGAGAGTGAGAAAGAGAGAGTGAGAGTGAGAGAGCGAGAGTGAGAGATAGAGAGAGAGAGTGAGAAAGAGAGAGAGTGAGAGTGAGAGAGAGAAAGAGAGAGTGATGAAGAGTGGCGGTGAAGTGCTCTCCTAATTAGCCATAGTTAGTGGCTTTTGATCTGACAAACATTAGCAAAAGTATGAACGACCTAAAAAAAATAATCACAAAATGACTAACAAAGCTTCTCCTTTCTTTCAGTCTTTCATTGGGCAAGCTCTCATCATTTTCTATTCCGTCTAACTACGATCCAGGGGAGGGGCGAACCAATCCCTAACTGTTTATATATTTTATTTAAGTACTACTGCCTGTTATCGCCCTCTCTCTCTCGCTCTTCTCTCTCTTCTCTCTCTTTTTCTCTTTCTTTCTCTCTCTCTCTCTCTCTCTCTCTCTCTCTCTTTCTTTCTCTCCATCACGCCCACCCTCTCCCCGGCAGATGAAACACCTGTCTACTACATATTATTTGGATAACATTTTGTAATTGAAGACTACTCCAGACACAATAGAAGCGTAACTACATAGAAAAGATTACATAAACTTGCAAATTATAGACATTTGGATTCTTGATTACTGATCTATACAAAGTGTAACATAAGAAATGTTAATTAAGTAGAAATTAATGATGCTCAGTTTTTGTGCTGGCAAGTAGGGAGTTGTAATGATGATAGGAAAGTCCTTTTTTTTTTTACAAAATCAGAATATGTACAAGTTTGCTCGTATTGTTTCAGTTTCTCTGATGAGATATCTCTACATACATACATACATACATTTCTTCTTCTTAGGTTTGACTTAATTTCCAGTGCATTTTCTCCTTTCTATTCCTCACATCTCTCATTCTCGCTGTGCAGATTTCCATCTTTTTGTTTCCTTCCATCTATTTCATTCATTCTCTATTTTTCTCACTCTCTCACCATATCTCTCTCTCTCCTCTCTCTCTCTATCTCGATTTCTATTCATTTCTCTCCCACAATGAAACAACAAACTTCCAAGTCATTTGCCACATGCATAGTACGTACGCCAGACAACAAAAGAACAAAAGATTTATGCATGTATGTATTATTCTACTCTTGAAAGTTTTTCCTATGCTTTAATACTTAAAGACAGACAAGCATGGATACTTGTTGAAGGAAGAATTTAAAAAAGAAATCAAGTCTGAGATAAATTATTCTATGTATGTACATAACTGAATATTTGCAAATGTGCAGTGAAATTACGGTATAAAAATAAAAATGATTAACAAAGTAGATAGATTTCAGCTGTCCATGCACGGCAAAGGAACGTTGGAGACATGAACATCAAACTGATATATACTACCGTGGAGAGGATAAAAGGTCGGTGAATGTGAGTATTGCCCTGCGGCTAAAAGGTGAAATAAAGGGAATACAGAGGGAGAAGTGATGCGAAGAATCGAGAGCGGGAGAGAGAAAGGAAGAGAAAGAGAGACATAGAGAGAGATAGATAGAGAGAGTTCAGAAGAATGGGAGCGAGATAGCGAGAGAGATAGAGAGCGAGAGAGAGATAGAGAGCAAGAGAGAGACAGAGAGAGAGAGAGAGAGATAGAGAGATGAAAATGGCGATAAATGAGTCCATTTTAGTTCTCAATGACCATGGAGTGCACAATTTCTCGAATAAATGAGGAAATATGGTGCATATGGAGCCCCTATAAAGATGGGGGGATAATTTTCTAGTTTCCCTTCCCACCAATTTTCCGCCAGTCAATTGACCCTGGAGGAGGCTGTTCTGGCCTGGGGGCTAAGGGCTAATTTTCTGCATCAACGCCCCGCCCAACCCAAGCATTGTGCCTCATGAATATGTATTCGCACTTTTTTGGCAGGCAGGCAGACAAGTGCGCATGTTGCACCACGTTTATTATGGCGAGATGAAGGGGATGACGTCGATGAGATAGGGGGGAAGCGTAGAGAAGGGCGAGAGTCTGAGAGAGAGAGAGAGAGTGAAAGAGGGAAAGAGGGAGAGAGGGAGAGAGACAGAGATAGTGAAATTGAGAGAGAAATAGAGAGAGAGAGAGAGAGAGAGAAAGATAGAGAGTGATAAAGTGAAAGCGAAGAGCAATTTTCTGTTTGCCCCGTTCCATGTCGACTCTTCGTCATTGTGCTCAAGCGAACAATTTGAAAGTTTTGTGAATATTGGGCAAATGCCCAAAGTTTGGATGTCTAACGTGGGTGGGAGGAGAGGATGATCAATTATGACTGGACTTTCAATAGAGATGGTCATTTCATCATTCAAAGTGCAAAACGAGTGCAGAGTTAAAGTGCACCAATTCCTCTGTCGAGTAATTCGCTTGCCTTTGAATGACGGAGTGAGAGTGAAAAGGGAAAAAGTTAGCCAGCGATTAAGAGAGCGAGACAGGGAGAAAGAGGCAGAGAGAGAAAGAGAGAGAAAGAGAGGGAGGGAAAGAGAGAGAGAGAGAGATTAAAAATGCTGAGAGAGAATAAAAGGTGCAGAGGAATGAGATAATGTGACAAATAAATTAATCCGCAAAAAGAAAACAGAGAAAGAGAAGAGGGAATGTGAGATTGTAATAATAATAATAACAAATTGGCCACATGTAGCGGTATTAGAAGGTTAATAAGGTCAGAAAAGAAAGCAGCCTGGAATTTTGTATCTTTTATTCTTCGAATTGATGACTGAAATGGCGACCCAAAAATTGGCAAATGCCATTGACGGATCTTTCTGCTGGATTCGGATGCAAACTTGAGAACCGAGAAGATTTCCGGAGATATACATAGATTTGGAGATTTTTAAAGATTAAATTGTCTACGAGTTCAACTAATTGAAAGTGATTTTTCTCACTCTCTGTTAAATGACAACATTTAAAGAGTAAAGATTATCTGATATTTAACTAATTTAAAGTGATTTTCTCTCTTTCTCTCTCTCTCTCATTAAATTACAACCTTGAGAGAGTGCCTCAAAGATGAAAGAACGAGCGTGAGATATGTACATACATATACATATGAAGATTAGAGATTAACACGAGAGATACTATACTATATGTAAACAAGATAAGTGCCATCAGATGTCCTTAAAAGAATCCGCTTAGTTTGTCACATTCACATTTGTTAAATAAGCTAACGAACACGAAATTCAAGTATCTCTTCGCAAATGAGCGATTTTAATGAAATGAGGACATTCAAACAAACTCTATTTGCCAGGGATTTATTTCGTACACAAACATACTGTAAATGGAGAAAATCACATATTTTTTTCTCTCCTTAAAAAATTTTTCATAGTAACAAAGTAAATTTAATTTTTTTAAATAAGCAATTAATGTAATTAGATTAAATAGTGCTTATTTCATTTATGGATGAATAATATCTGCAAAAAGAACTTTTCTATCACGGATCTTTATGTCTTTCTGAAAGAACATAAACAAATTTTAATGTCAGAATTTGTAGTGCAAAGGAACTAACGCGTAGATGCTACGAAGGCGTTTATTTATGAAAGTTCAAGTCTGATTTTGGAAAGACGCTATTAAAGACAAAAACGTGAAAAAAAATTATGACAAAAAATGAATGATAGCAGCTCGATTTTAAACATGTTTACTCTCTTTAAATTTGTTCTGTTGTTCGTTACATTATTGGCTTAAGTATTTCCGCTTTCTTTCCTTTCTTGCGCCACTTCATTAACTTCATTACTCATTTCATTATCAAACTGATAAAAAAGAAAAGAAACTCACAAGAATGTACAAAAAGTAGATGAGATATTATTCTGCACAGCTCATGTATACATATTAGAACTAATTGCAAATCCAAAGAGCAATTAGCAACTTCGTCAGAATCATAGCGTTTTTATCTTGACTTATCGTTTTTTTCTCCTGTCTAGAATGTAGCCATAACTTTCCAATAGAAAAAAGGATAACGTAAAGAAAATTTTAGTTTTGAGATTAGAGAAATTTGAGTTAACGCCCAATATTTTAAGAAAAAAAAGATTAGAAGCTCACGGAATAATATTTAAATACACTACAGTAGGTGAAGCTGGCGTAAAGTTGTCGCATGCAAATTTTGGAGATGAAAACGATCTTCTGGACAAGATCCGTGGAGAGGAGAGATAGAGAGATAGATAGAGAAGAGAGATAGAGAGATAGATAGAGAAGAGAGATAGAGAGTGTCATTCTCTCCCTAACTCATTTCTGAGAGAGAGGGAGAGAGAGAGAGAGAGAGAAAGTGGGAGATTGAGAGTGAGATAGAGAGAGAGAGAGAGTTAGAGGGAGAGTGAGAGAGGGTGAGAGGGTGAGAGAGAGAGACGGAGAGAGTGAGAGTGAGCTCGCTGCTAAAAATAAAACCAAGAGAGGAATTCTCGCCTAAACAAATCACAGAATAACACAGAAATAACATGACGACGTCACTCACAGCCTAAATTGCTGCTACCAGCCAGCCGCGCCCTGCAGCTGCAGCTTCTGCTTCCTCATCTTGAGGGGAGCTCTCGACTTTTATTTCTTTCGGAATCCCTCGCCCTCTCTCTCTTCTCAATTCTCTCTCTATCTCTCTCACTCTCTCTCTCTCTCTCTCCCTCTCTATCTCTCTGTTCCACTCACTAACCATGCTCGTCATGAGGGTATTTCCATACTATTGATGATACTCTATATATCTCTCTAGCTATCTCATTCTCTCTCTCTCCCTCTCTCTCTTGCTCTGACTCTCAAGCACTATCCTGCAAGATTGCGTGTTGGGAGAGTCTACCGTGCGAGAGTAAAGATCCAAGCATACAGGGCAAGTCACGCACAGAGAATAACAATGGCTCACGCATTTGTGGCAACGATTAGCTTACAAATTTAAAGACACCGAGTGACATCCAAATAGGAGAAGGCGATAGAGAGAGAGAGAGAGAGAGAGAGAGAGAGAGAGAGAGAGATAATAAAGGAGAGAGGGAGGGAGAGAGAGAATAAAGGAGAGAGAAAGAGAGAGAGAGAGAGAGAGAGAGAGAGAGGGAGAGAGAGAGTCAGTTAGAGAAGAAGGCTCTGGAGAGTGAACTGAAGAAGAGTCGAGCAATAATTTGACAGAAATAGAAAGAGGCGGCAATGAAAAGCACATCTCAAAGTAAATGGCCAGAGGGTGAACAAGAAGAAGGAGAAGGTGAAAATAAGTAGGTAACATTAAGCCTGGGAACACCACCCCATGCCTCCCCCCATATAGGGTGTCCCTATTGGGGAGTGGAGGTATACCCCCTCCACAGTCGAGAGTATCATTTCGCAAGATGGAGTGAGAGAGAGAGAGAGTGGGAAGAGAGAGAGAGAGAGGAAGAGAAAGAATGAGAGAGATAGGAGGGAGAGAGAGAAAGATAGAGAGAGAGTGTTCTCGATGTTCTCGAACAAGTTGCACAGCTAGCGCAAGTCTATGATGAATTATGAGCAGCTTATTGTCAGAGATTTTTGGGTGCCTTTGGGAACGCGCGGCGGCAATGCAAATGTGTCTGTGCCTATTTTGTGTAGGTGCTGGAAAATTATTTTAAAAAAACTTCCTATCTAAAATAATTCTTGTGAATGCTTGTTTAAAATTTGGAGCAAGACATATGTAAATATAAATAGATAGCATATATATCAATTCGGCGCGTGTGCCCAGCTTCTCATTGTATCGTATCTCCACCCACGCTAGCCCCCCCCCCAACACCCCTTCTAATGATGATGCAACAACAAGCAGAAAAGGCAACTTGCAAGAAGAAAGCAAGAGAATGCAACAACAACGCACAGATGGTAGTAGTCTCATCATTAATTCATTCATCAACTACTCTCGAATTCATCAGTATACACTACTCGAGGATTCATTCTGCAGCCAATCTTTTGCTCTCTCTCTCTCTCTCTCTCTCTCTCTCTCTTTTTCTCTCTCTCTCTCTTTTTCTCTCTGCTCTCTCGCTCTCTTTCTAACAAAAAAAAATCACGACCCAAGTCGGTTCCAAGTTTCCCATGTGCCCGAAGCACACTAATATATTCTGTGTATCTCTCTTTCTCACTCACTCTCTCTCTCTCTCTCTCTCTCGCTCTTCAATCTCTCTCTCTCTCTCTCTCTCTCTCTCTCTACCTTGCAAGCACAGTCAACATATACACATATGTTGCATTGATAAAGGTCATCTGCATACTTATTCCACGGTGGTGACATTCGACAACTGGAATGTGTTGAAAGAGAAAGAATGCATGTTTCACAATAAGAGTAACGCTCTCTCTCTCTCTCTCTCTCTCTCTCTCTCTCTTTCTTTCTCTCTCTCTCTTTCTTTCTTTCTCTCTCTTTCTTTCTCTCTCTCTCTCTCTCGATCCACGAGAAAAGAGATCGAGAGGGTGACACTAGAGATGATGAACTTTTGAAATTCATCACATATCTTGCGTACCAAACAACGCGATGACGTCGCTCTACAGAAATAATCACCATTTCCCATTGTCACTACTCTCTCCCTCTCTTTCGCCCTCTCTCTCCCTCTCTCTCTCTTTCTCTCTTTCTCTCTCTCTCTCCCTCCATCTCTCTCTCTCTCTTTCTCCCTCTCTCTCTCTCTCTCTCCATTTCGGACTCTGACGTCTGTGCGCGTAGCTCACACGGCTCACAGGAGTCAACTTCCGTTGACGGCTCTCTCTCTCTCTCTCTCTCTCTCTTTATCTCACTCTCAATGTCTCACTTTTTATCTCTATCTCTTTGTCTCTTCTCTAACTATCTTCTCTATATCTCTCTCCTCGTTGTCTCCTCTCTCTCTCTATCTCTCGGTCTCTCTCGCTCTCTCTGTTTCCATCGTCTCCCTCTTCTAAACTCGCTGGTCATCTCATTCATCATCATTGTATTATGAATCATCCAACGCTACTCGTACTACGATAGTGAAGCAGACATGGTGGGCGCTGATGAATTATGAATAAATGGCGGTAATGAGAGAAAGAGAGGCAGAGAGAGAGAGAGAGAGAGAGAGAGAGAGAGAGAGAGAGCGAGAGAGAGAGCGAACGAGAGGGAGAGATACACAGCGAGAGAGGGAGACAGAGCGGATTCAGAAAGAGAGAGAGAGAGAAAGAGAGAGAGAGAGAGAGAGAAAGAGAGAGAGAGAGAGGGAGAAAGAGTTCAAAGCAAACTAAAGCCTTTCCTAGACACGAATGAAAATGGTTGTCTGGTTTCTGCAGACTGGCCAGACTTGCCTCCTCACCACCACACTGCTACCCGTGTACGTCCGTCCATTTTAGGGATTCGGGCCGTTAGATATTCTTTCCCCACTTCACGGCCCACTTCAAGTGGACTTCCCGGAATGACAGAAAATAGTATTGAGAATTGACTGGCTGGGCCAGCATTTCCTGGTATACAATTGTTTATCTACTTCTTTTGCGCAACTTCCCTGTCTAGCCGTGTTAATTGCTCTATCTTAAAGTTAGAGAATATTTATCCGTATCCGAATAAACACTCTACACGCTCCATATCACAGCAAAACACCTGATAAATGGAGATGTTAAATAAAGGAAAAGCAAACTCGAGACACTGCAAATATTCAAATATTGTGCGACAATTTATTCTTTTCTTATCCGCCCCTGCACGAATAAATAATAAAAAGGAAATATAGATATCTACAGAATCAAACTACCTGAATGTAGATATAAAATAAAGATTTAATTTAAACAAATCAACAGACATAAAAGACTTAAATTCATCGGTGAAATACAATAGAGTAGCACACCTTTAAGGTCCCAATAGCGAATATGGGATTCAATAAATATTCACAATTATATTAGTGCGGAGGGGTACTGTAGGCAAGATTTATGAAACACTAAAAAGACTTTTGCCTTCCTTCTCTTACATCTCGAGCTGCTGCACTTGTGACTTTGGCAGGTCCGAGCGTCGACTTAGGATCTAAAATTATCCATTTATTTATAACACTAAAATAACTTGATCTGATGTAAACAACAGATTAAAATACATGATTAATAACTAAACCCTTTTTTATAAACCATACCACCTCCAAATCTTTAGGAAAAATTGCCTGTAGTGTTCTTCACTTCCGCATCTAAGATTTCATTTGGAAAATATCGATAATTATAATCTCAGCTAAATTACGCGTTTCCGCCAATCAATAGATCGCATATTTTCATTCGTCTTCACAATTTCATTCTTTCCAGTTTTCGTTGACAGGTTTTACGGTCTTGATGTGCTTTTATATACATTAGGTCTCCTCTAAAAAATGTCCACTTCCGTAATTCCGAGAGGGCCCATTTCTACCGTACTTTCTTCCCCTTCTACCGTACCTTCTTGACTTCATCAATTGCGAGAGCCTTCACTGCGCCGCCGCCACTCTGCCACACCTCGCGCGCCTCGTCGACACAGTCCACGTTGAGGACGCAGACAATCTGTGGAGAAACACTTTTGGTCCTGAGGCGGGATTCGAACCCTGGTTGTAATTCCCTGTGCCGCTATCACGCAACCAATCGGCTATACCTGCGATAGTCTCGCGCACTTCTCGCGCGCGGCAAATCCGGCAAGATCCGAGAGGAAGGCGAGGAGATGGCGGACTTCGCGGTCGAGCTGAAGGGCGCCGAGTCGGTTGAACGTCGTCTGCAGGACGGCGCGTTCCATGCAGCGCGCGACTTCCGCGCAAGCGAGTAGCATAAGCTCCTAAAATGTTTCTTCTTCTTTATTTATTAATTTATAAAATTAGTTTCTTAAAAATTAAACTTTATTAGTTCCAAACTAATTTTTTTAATGAATAAGTAAACAGGTAAAATCGTCGGTAAACGAAACCCAAGCTAGACCTGATAATTGTCCGGCGCGAGAGATCGCTCGAATGGCTGGAGGAGACGATCAACGGAGGCGCAGAAGGACTCGATGAAGGGGTCGACACTCTCCGCCTCGGCCAGCTGCGACTCGCTCAGACAGTGAGAGTCATCCGCGTAGGACTCGCAGCTGGAGAGAGAGAGAGAAAGAGAGACAGAAAGACAGAGAGAGAGAGAGAGAGAGAGCGAGAGACAGCAAGAGCGAGAGAGAGAGCGAGCGAGATAGAAAGAGATGGAGAGAGAGAGAGAACGAAAGGAGAAAAGGTCTTCTTATTACCACAGAGGTAATTCCCTGTCGAAAAGAGGTCCCTTTATCACCTCTTCCACCACAAAGAGGCCTCTTTACCACCCTTCTCTCAAAAAGAGGTTCCTTTATCCACCCCTCTTATCAAAAGGGTCCCTTTAGTACCCTTCTCTCAAAAAGGGGTCTCTTTATCCACCCCCACCCCACCTGTTCTTGACTGCCGGCTTGACAACGCTCTGTGCGAGACTCGCAACTCCCTTAGTGGCCAGCTGCTCGAGTCGTCTGGCCACGTCGTCCAGCTGGCTGAAGGCGTGCGTCAGCTTGCCTCGCTCCACTTCAGAGCGCTGAAGTTTTTGGAGAACAATAATAATTGCGAAACAATTTCTTTTCATCTCTTAATTAATTAATTAATTAATTATTTTTGAAGAGATTTATTTTATTTATAAAGAGAAATAGAATACATATATTTTGTAGCTACACAATGTATAATAACATATAATATTTCCTGAATGTAACAATTGAATAAAAGTACAAAAGAGTCGCGTAGATTCATTATATAGTTTTAGAGGAGCAATGACGATTAATTAGTAATAAAACAAACTCACATTTGAATCTCCCGCCGATGCCTCTTGGAGAAGCGAAGTACGCAGTTGACGCGTCAACTCAGCAGCGACACGAGCATTGTTCACCGTGCAGAGGTAGGCCTGGGAGAGGCAAGAGAGAGAGATAGACAGAGTGAGAGGAGTTGAGAGAGAGAGAGAGAGAGAGAAAACGTGAGACAGAAAGAGAGAAAGATAGAGAAATAGTACACAGATAAAGAGAGAGAGAGAGCGAGAGAGAGAGAGAGAGAGTAGACAAGGTGAGAAGAGAGAGGGTGAGAAAAAAAACAGAGAGTGAGAGATGGTGAGAGAGAGAAAGAGAGCGAGAAAGAGAGACAGGGAGAAGGAGAGAGAGATAAAGTTCACCTCTCTTTGCTCTGCCAACTTGGCATTCGATCCACCGCCTGCCGATGGCACGACTCCTCCAACCGATGCAAGCATGTCCGCTGTGAAGAGCGGTGTCGAAGGGTAGCCGGCCTGGAAAGGCTTCTCTTTTTACAGGTCTATAAAGTATAAATAAGGTATAAAATAATATTAAATATGAAATACATAAACGAGGCAATATTGTACTTATCTCCTGTTTTATTTCTTTTACAGGTCTATAAAGTACAAATAAATTATAAAATAATAACATTAAATTTAAACAAATAAACGATAATATTTTTCACTTCTTCCTTACTTTGTGCATACTTGTCAATTTCAACTCCATACTAACAGACGATCGGTAAGGACATTTGATGGCCATATTTATTCAAACCAAAGAAGTGAAAACCACCGGGTTGGAAACAAAACCACATCAAATGACGGCTTTATAGTCAACATATACTAAAATAATGTAAGAAATATCTCTTTTTTTCTGTGGTGAACTTGTGAGGATGGAGATTCACTAAAGAAAAAATGAATACTATTTAATCACCAATTTATAACGCTTTAAACCGGGAAATGAAAGCTTGGAAAATAAAACTATATGTAATGACTCCTTTTTATTCAAATAGCATATAACGCAATAAATTTCTCTCTTATTTTTCCGGTGAAACAGTGAGACATCAAAGGGATGAATAACATTTATTTTATTTTTATATAACCTACTTTTTTTAAATCCATGCTTTACAAACGCGCTTCAAACCTTAATGGGCGTGGCCAGCGCATCAAAGAAGGTCGTGTCGAGGAGCGCCACGGCGTTGTTCACCACGGCGCACGTCGCGTCTGGGGATGCGGCCGACAGGGCGCGGCGGGCGGTTTTGCGCAGAAGGAACACCGTGTCATCCACGACCGAGCTGCAAAAGAAGATTGGGATATTGTATCAAACTGCAAATGGATACTGTATTCAGGGTATTGAGCTGCCGAGGAGTCAAGGGAGTAATTCATACATTTAGAAGGGAATACGGTATTCAGGGTATCGAGCTGAAAGGAAGGGGTTGCGAAATTCGGATCACTCCCTTTTTCAAAGAGGAGTAAAAGGCTGCAGCAAGTGGAATAGAGCAGGGTACTCACTCGACATTCAAAGAATTGAAAAAAATTACTCTCAACTGTCATAATAGTTTAAAGCTAATGATAAAATATATAATTCTTTAAGAAATAGTTGCAAGATACGGCCCGAAAAAAACATCTAAAATACGGCCCGAACAATTATCTAAAATACGGCCCGAAAAAAAATTGTCTAAAACACGGCCCCCGCACCTGCTCGGCCACGTCTGTCCCTTCTCCTCTCTCGTGTCCATCTCGATCGCCTTCGCCACCATGGCCTCCATGTAGAACTGCTCGAGGACGACGTACGAGCTGCGCAGCTCCTTAAAATATTTATTTGAAATTATAAATAAATATACGGTATTACTTGAAATGGCACAACCATTTATTTTTGTAATATTATTATAACTTAATGGAATATTTCAAGAACAAAAAAAAACATATTATCCATCAATAGTTGTTCAATAAATAAATAAATACATAAATACATAATCTTTAATATAAGCAACTCTCCATATAGAATTCTTCTTCTCAAATTTACATTCGGGGCCGTTAATTGAACATCCACTTTGTTTGAGGTCATTTATATGTCTCCTTTCTCCCGGCGTAAACCACCTGAATCCGCCGGCCGACTTGACTGTCATGTAGTAGTTTGTGCAGTTTCAGCGATCGCTCCTCGGCTCGTGCGACCTGGATCAAGGACATATTTAAATTTATTTGTTTTACAAAATAATTTTTATTCACCTGAAATAAGGGAATATTTAATTGCTAATTCACAATACAATAATTTTCATTCAATATTTTAATTATGAATTTTACACCACTCTATTAAACAGCAAATTTGTTGAGAAAAAAAAACCTTATTTTCATAAAAATTAAGTATATACAATTAAATTTGGCAAAAAAATCTAGTGTTCTCTTCAAGAGACCAACGGTCCTTTTCTATTTTAAAAACAAAAACAAAAACAAAAAAACCACCAACTTCTGCCTTCGTTCTCTCCTCAACTGCAGCAGGATTATCGTCGTATTCGCTGTCGTTCTATAAAGCAAACCTTTATATTTCTTTAACTTAAATAATACAAAATAATATTCCCCTTAAATGTATAGAAAAAACATCTTCGCTTTCAAATATTTTTTTAAATAATAAAAAGCGAAACTTTTATCCTAAGCTTCATAACCAAAATATTGCAAATGTTCTTCAACAATAGTACACTTTTTCTGTTCAATGAAAAGGATTTGACCAACAGTGATTTGACCAAAAATCAGAACTCAGGGGATACAGTACCCTTTCCTGCTCGGCTGCTGCTGCTTTCTTGTCGAGACCCGCCTTGGCGACAATCTTCTTCTTCAGGAAGCGCCAGTACATCTCGGTGCGCGCGCTCATCTGAGTCACTTCAGTGAGGACCACGTCGATAGAAAGCGCGTCAGGACGGCCGTCTTAAAAAGATTGGAGGGAAAATATATTTTAATTTACTTGTGAAAGAATTTTTTTCCATTTTTTTTGCCGAGATATTTCTCTCAAAAGATTTCCTCGCGAGGAAAATTTTTTTATTAAATTAATTTAAAAAAAATATGGCTAAGTATCCAAGACGCTCGAACTCGCTTGCGGATCCGAACTATGGCATTCTGGTTACATGCCTCACTCATTAACCACTAGACCACGGCCAGTCCCTAACCTGTGATTGCGCCTCCCGCGATTTTCTCTCCGTTCTGGCTTGAGTTGCCTGATGCTGCCCTTCCCGCGCCTCCTACACCTCGTCTTGCGCCATCAATGGCTTCTCCAAATCGACGTCGTGACTTGAATGTTCCAATGATTCGGACGACCACTTCGTCGACGCTTCCCTGGAAACTTATTTCATCTCCCCATGTCGTTAATTTATCCTGAACATGTTTTCCTTTCAATGCTTTCAATAATCGCAAAATTCATCGCTCCCTCTTCCATTAGACACTGTACTCTCTCTCTCTCTACTCTCTCTCCCTTTCTCTCTCTCACTCCCCTTCTCTCTCTACACTCTCTCTCTCTCTCACCTGTATCCTCGTGACCAGGTCGAGCAGTCTCTCCGGCCCGTAGCTGCTCTCGATGACTGCGTGATGTAGATCGAGGAGTGCTGCGAGTGCATCAAAGAAGAGATAGAGCGTGTCTGCATAGAGCACCATTGCGCGGCCGTCGTCTGTGCCTCCCGCGTTCATTATCTGGAACAAATTCATGAATGAGAGAAAGAGAGAAAAAGAGATTGCCAGAGAGTATTAATTTCATGTACCAATTAATTAATTAATTAATTAACTAACTAATTAATTAGAAGATGAAATTAATATAAATAAGGAATAAAAGCCCGGCAATTATATATTGAACTCTTTCCATTTATAAAATATATATCCTTTTTTTGTAGAAATTAAAGATCACAAACCTTAATGTGATCCTTGCCGATTCGGTCAATCTCGGCGCGTAGATAGACAGCAAACTTCTCGAGGCCCGTAGCGTGGTCGTTGATGAGGGGGAAGAGCTTTAGATATCTGGAAGAGGAAAAAATGACTAAATAAGTCATACTAGAATGGTTTCATAACTTTGAAATAAAATAGTCCATTTATTCCTTTAGTTAAACACTATCAGTAATATTATTCTCTCACAAGCATAGCAAACTGTTTTTTTTTTGCCAAATTTTTTAACTGCGTCATTTGTTTCTTCTTCTTTAGAAACTGAATATTAATTTTTCGAATTAATACTCCAAAATATATCAGAAAATTTGGGCATCAACCCTCTGATTACCAGTGCTGAAATAGTTCCTGTCTCTGAACGTGGGCCGGGGGGGGGGGGGTTACAATGTGAAAAAATTGCCAACCCGGGCGGTTATAAAGTGAAAAATGACATTCCCGGGGGATTACAAAGTGTTCCAGGCCTACGTAGCGGGGGGGTTACAACCCTGTCATGTGTCAGACCTATTTCAGCTCTGCTGATTACACATTTCCTTCAATCTCTCTCTCTCTCCTCTAACTCTCACTCTCTCCTCTAACTCTCTCTCTCTCTCCTCTAACTCTCTCCTCTAACTCTCTCCTCTCCCTCTTTCCTCTCTCTCTCTCTCTCTGTGCGATAACCTCTGCATGTCCGGTACATTGGCCGTCTTCACCGCCTCATCCATTCTCTTACCAAACTCTTCTCGGAGTCGCGCGCTCGCTCTCTCCATGATATCGTAGCTGCTTCGCACGGATTGGCCGGCATCTGAGAGAATATTCATCTTAGTTACTTTTTTCTATCAAAAGTATTAGTATTAGTATTATAATAATATTATTATTAACATTATTAATACGAAATAACTTGGCGTAAGATTAAAAGGTAGGTGAAAACAAAAACAACAACGAAATATTGAATAATGTAATATGATCGCAGTTAAGGAGGCGGTACAGCGGGCTTAAAGAAAGACTACCGTAATCCTCAAGAAAAGGATATTCACTAAAAATAGACTGAAATAGTAAAGCGTACTACGGTAGAGATTTGAAGCTCACGATCACGATCAAAATCTTTACATGAAGGAGGAAGCAGCAGTCCTATTCTAATGTACCCTCGGGTGGCCCCTTTCCTTACCCTGTTCCTCATTCGCTGCCGTCGCCGCTGCCGTTCCAACGGCGTCTCTCAACTGGAAGACAGCTTGGTCGAGGGTGAGGAAGCGATGCATGAGCTCGGCTGCTGTGTTCCAGTCCTCGGAGCGGATCGCGTCCTCGACTCCCTGGAAAGTGAGAGGGAGAGAGGGAGAGGGGGAGACAGAGAGAGAGAAAGAGAGAGAGAGAGAGAGAGAGAAAGAGAACGTTAGAAAGACAGAAAGAGAAGCAAAGGTGCAAGGAGAGCGAGAGAAATACTCAGAGAGAGAGAGAGAGAAATGCTTACAGAAAGAGGGACAGAGAGAGAGAGAGAGAGAGAGAGAGAGAAAGAGAGAGAGAGAAAGAGAGAGAGAAAGAGAGAGAGACAGGGAAAGAGAAGACAGAAAAGGGGAGATGAAGAAAGAAGACAGAAATGGGGAGAGAGAGATAGAGGAGAGAGAGAGAGATCCCTTTACCTCGCTGCACGTTCCGAGGTCTCTCATGTCGCCTGCCAGTTGCAGGCACTCAACGACGCGTGTCTTTGCGACATCCAGTTCGGAGACCTTCAAATATTCTTTAACTAATTTAAAACTAAAACAATTGTGCTAAATGTAATTAATAATTTTCTTCAAAAAAATTAAACAATTTTTTTCTCCTAGCCAACACCCTTTTCCATTATTCAATTAGAAAAACTTTTTAATTAAAGAAAAAAAAACTCAATCATTAATTGATATAATAACAGTGCGCATTAAAAACGCGTAGCAAAAAAAGGACATAATCTCCTCTACCTTGCCAGAGATCGAGTCTGCCAGCTTGGAGATGGCCTTGAGAGAGGAGGCCAGTTGCTGCGTGTCGCCTTCGACGAGGAGGAGCGAGTTGTTGAGGCGGGTCGCGGCCAGGTTGAAGGCACGACTCTCGTCCACTCCGCCGCTGCCAGGCTGCGCCGACGAGGAGCGGCCTAGAGCGGAGAGAGAGAGAGAGAGAGAGGGAAGGAGAAAGAGAAAAATCAAGAGGGTCCTTGATCGCCTTTCAGCTTTTACCAGGAGATCAGCTCAACCAGGGGTGAAATAATCCGAGTTGTTGACTACGGTAGAATCACTCAGTGCAGAGTGATTCGGTAGCCGGGAGGGGGGGGGGTATTAGGACCCTCTGTTTTGAATGGGAAAACGAGAAAGGTCGCGGACCAGTGGTGGTGGTCGCGAGCAGTTCGGCGATCTCTCGCTGAAGTCGCTCTTCTTCGAGTCGCTTCACCTCGAGCTCGCCACGTAGCTCGCAGAGAAGCTCGTCCAGCTCGGCTTCTTCTTCATTCGACAGGCCGGTCAGCTGCAGCTGCTGCGACTGATGCAAAACATTTAAAAAAAAACATAATAAATAAAAAAAATACACAGTCGTAGCTTTAATGTAATTTCCTGTCAGCTAAAAAGACTTCTCTGAAAGATTCTCTAACAATAAGGCCTTGAAAGGAAAAACCTAAAAGTATACTTTAATGTAATTAAAATATTTTATCCGATAAATAAAATTTTTTTAAACCTTTTGATCAAGATACAGTTAGCATAGTAAGAAAAGTGCGTTTAACTTGAAGAAGGCCTTGACAGGCAAATCACTTACCGTAGTCCTCTCTTTCGTGGTAGGACTCGTCGAGTCCTTCTTTGCTCGCTCCGAACGGCGTCTCCCCGTGGGCACTCCTCCACCACTGGACGACTTTAGTGTGTGTTTCTGGAAGCAGGGATACGGTATGGTTGGGACTACGGTATTAGTGGGGATACGGTATGAGTGGGCTTACGGTACGGTTTGGGTTCTTCATCTCCCCAAATATCATTGAATTTTTCCTCTGGACTTGTTTGAACAATCAATGAAAACTATGTAAATGATTTATTTCTGCATAAAACGCTTATTAATAAGAGTATATCAAGGGTTAGAGCATGTTTTCAAAGCTGACATTCGAGTGATCTAATTACGAATTACTACTATTGATGCACATACCTTCGCAATTGGTTCAGACATCGCAGAGAATTCTTCGGTGTGATGATAAGTTACTGGTTTCTCTGTAAACGAAAGTGAAAAAGTTGCAAACAATAGGCTAACGAAACAACTAAGTATACCCAAAATTTAACAAAGCAGGAATCTAGCAACCAGCTAATTCCGTAAAGGAACACAACTATGTTACGTTGGACATCAAAGAAATAATCTTCAAGTGCACATAAAATTGGAGGAGGAAAGAAAATCATGTTAGCCAGCACCAGAGAATGGACGGGTTTAAGCAGCAAGGAATTTTATTGCTTACCTGTAGAAAAGCTGCTTTTGGATGGCATCAGAATCTCGGGCATTTCTTCTTCTTCTTCTCGAAAACTCGGTGCTGCTCAGTTGGCAAACCACCTGAAGAGGAGAACTTGACCAGGAAAAAGAAGAGTATATTTATAGTAATTAATTAAAGTAATTAAGAAAAATTTAACAACTGAAATATAATAAAAATGTATTTAAAAAAGAACGTGAACCTTTATAATAGAGATAAAAATGACAAAACACGAATAATAAATAGACAAATAAATAAATAAACAACTGACACAAACATGAGCAGAATGACAAAGGCGTTCCAGCAGACGATGCCGAAGCGAAAGTACTGGAGAGAAGCGAGGAATTCGCGGACGCGCACGCCGACTGAGCGACCGGCGACGTCGCCAACGAAGATGTTCTCGTCGGCGGAGCGGGTGCTAAAAGGGAAAAAATTTTAATGTTTTTTTTTATTTTTATTTTAAGAAAATACTTTTTAGTAAACAAATTCAATGAAATATTTATCGCTATATCGAATAAATCGTGCATATCGGGTGCTTCAAGGAAAGAAAAAAAAGATTTCCGTAAAAAAAAATTCTTATATTAAAATTAAATTAAATTAAATGTTTCTTCAAAGGGCGGGGTGGTAGAGTGGCAAGTAGGACCGATCTCCAAGCATCTCTCATACAGGAATGATTCACTAGTTCTCTTGGGAGGAACAGCGAGTCCTTATTGCTAGATTCCTCAGGTGAGAAATCAAAGCAATCCAACTAAAGAGAGATCAACCAGAAGCAATCCTTTTTTAAACCCCCCTTGAGAGTCGACCGATCACCGACAACTGACAGCTTGAGATTGAGGACGGCGAGTGCGTTGATGACCAGCGTCGTCGAGACGATGAACTCGGAGAGCATTCGGCGAAGGAAAGAAAGCGAGCGGCCGTTGACGTGGCGGCCGAAATTGCAGCCACACCCTTTCACGCTGCTGCACGAGAAATTGGAAACATTCACATCACGTCTGCCGCACGACTAATTAGCGATGGGGCGCAGCCCGTTCCTTGGGTCAGATTAATTTCCAAAGAGTGAAATGCATAACCGGGCCTTGGTATTTTCGTTGAATAATGAAATGTTCTTTCTTTATTTCTTTCTTTATTATAACGAGCAAAGTCGGAGCAAACAAAAAGATTGACATCAACGCCCTGTTCACAAATAGTAGAGAATATGTGAATATGCACAAAATAGGAAGGCAAATAAAATTGAGAAATGTTCTACGTCACTTTTTGTTCATATCCTCGATAGACTTGTTTAAGTGGGCAGTTTCTTTACTTCTTTATTAATCCATGTGTCCAATTAATCAGAATCAATTAATGATAAGCATTATTCAAGCGAATCAACTTCCTGTCCCCCTTGTATCTGTCTTATATCTCTTTGCTTATCTTCACGTGTCTTCCATAACATTGTCTCCATGTGGCTCATAACCCTTTATCCATGGTATTCAACTACATATCTCATCATACAACGAAATAGGCCATTCGCGAGGCGGCTTCGATCACATAATTGAAAGTTAGGAGCACGAGAGAGAGAGAGAGAAAGAAAGAGAGAGAGAAAGAGAGAGAGAGAGAGAGAGAGAGAGAGAGAGAAAGAGAGAGAGAAAGAAAGAGAGAGAGAGCGAGAGAGAGAGAGAAAGACAGAGAGAAAGAAAGAAAGAGAAAGAGAGAGAGAGAGAGAGAGAGAGAGAGAGCGAGAGAGAGAGACATACAGTAATGAAGGATTAATCCGGAATTCCCAAAACAAGTCAGTATGCGTATACTATCTATTGGCAAAGCTCAATGTACAAGCGAGCGGATATGAGTTTGGGACGGCATATTAGACGTAAAATGCGGACGGACTACTCTTAGAAGGGAAAGAGACAATAAAAAGTGATATTTCAGCAAATCTTCGGTGTCTATTTTGTGATGAAAGGAGGAAGAAGAAGAAGAAAATAAGCAGTAATAACACGTAGAATCGAACACGAATTTATAGAAAATAGGTTGTGACAAAGGGAAATATATAGATTGAGGATTAGAGAAATCTAAATTTAGATGAAAATATAAAAGATATAAGGCAGGTACGGAAAGAAAAAAACATCACTGCTGATCATGGTAAAAGAAGGAGGAAGAGAAAGGTCTCGATAGGAATGACAGATACCGTATATCAAATGACGCGTCTAATGCTGCTAGTCGTTCGAGTAAATTGATTCGTTGGTGTTAGAATGATAGAAATAGTGATTTACAAAACAGAGGGGGCGTGGCCTATGCAATCGGGGCGTGACCTATTCAGACAGGCCAACTCTCTCCCTCTTTTCATGCAAACACCAGCAACTGCGGCTATATAAGGCAACTTGGAGCAGTAACAAAAAACGAGAATTTTTTAAATGACTACCCACAAAAGGTCATACCGAGAAAAGACGACGAAAACAAAAAGAGAAGAGAAAAGTAGGCTAAGGAGGAAGAATCGAGAGGGGGGGGGGTGTAGCGTGGGAACGTGGTGGGCGGGGCATAGAGAAGTGGACGGGTGGGCGGAGCTTCTTCCTTTGCCTATCCGATGCGCTGGCACTGCATGCAGCGGCGGCGCACGGTGCACGGGATGCAGCAGAGGAAAGGCAGGCCGATCGGGAACATGAAGACGGCGAGGAAGATGATGCACATCAGGCAGCACACGTCTGTCTCCTTCATCATCTGGCCGCCCTGAATACAAATAATTAATAATAATAAAAATAATAATAAATACATAATTAATATTAATAATCATGATTAATAATAATTAATAATAATAATAATCCGTCTCCTTCATCATCTGGCCGCCCTGCACAGATCAATTATTTAATAATATTTTTTAAATAAATTTAAAAAAAAAATAAAAAAGTAAAAACTAATTTTTTTTAATTAATCTAAAAATATTAATTAAAATAATACTATCTATTATAATAAAGTCAAAGAAAAAATTAATTCCAAAATGGTGTCTCCGACATTTTGAGATCATATTCAGCAATCTATATATTCCGCAATCTTCTTGACATTTGTGTTGTGAAATCGGTGAGAATGAGAATGAGAGAGTCAGAGTGATAGAGAGAGTGAGAGGGATAGAGAGAGAGTGATAGAGAGAGAGAGCGAAAGAAACAGAGAGAGAAGCAGAGAAAGAAAGAAAGAGAGAGAGAGAAAGAGAGAGAGAGAGAGTGATCAACTAACACAGTGCGCACACATCATGCCCATGGGAGCGACATTGACAACAATCGCAGCGGTCGGCTGTGCATTCGCAGGGTAGATCGGCTCGGGAGCTGCTGAAGCGAAAAAATTGTCTACTTGTTAAATAATTTTTTTTTAAATATCCGCTTCTTTTCAAGGATATTTCTTAAGTAAAAGGAGCAATTATAAAGTAACAAGCTAAATATTATCACTCCGTTTTTTATGTTAGAAAGATTTTTTTCTATCGAATAATTAATTGGTTTACGTAGAACGCACGTGGCAAGTACAGTACAAGTGATAATTTGCAAACGAGTTTGTGAAATACGATTGTTAGGAAGAAAGGAAAAAGTCTTTCAAAGGTCTCTTCCTGCTCCAAGCAAAAAGTTCTTATGAAATACGATTGGTAGAAAGAAAGAAAAAAAAATCTCTCAAAAGTCACGTACGCATTCCTCCTCCATGTGGATAGCCGCCATAGTTTGACGGGTACTGCGCTGGAGGGTACTGCGCTGGCACCGGCACGGGCGCATACTTTGGATATGCCGGATTCGTCGCCGGCTGGTAGTGATTGCCCGTGCTACCGCCAGCTAGAAATATGTAAAAAAACATATATATAACAAATTATTTAATCAATTAAATAAATATGTATATATATATATATATATACAATATATATATATATATATAAATATTTTTTTTAAGTAAATTAGTTTTTATTATTATTCCCTACTAGATAATTCATACTCGTACTAGAACAATTTCAAAGCAATATTTTGCAGCGCATACGACTAACTCGTTGATATCTTAATCATAATTTATTTCAATCCTAGAATACACACATTGCCAGTCGTCGTACCTATAAAATTTTACACTTTCTTTTTATCCCTTATAAATTCCTGATCCAATATAAATAAATAAATAAATAAAACTCATTTTTCCCCTTTTTGCTAAAACACGGCCGTACCCAACTCCCTCTCCCCAAAATACGGCCCAAACCCACCGGTCGGTGCCGACGTCGGGTAGTTGACAGCGTCCTGGTACGAGGGTGGCGCTTCCATGAAACCGATCGGCTGCTGGGGCTGTTGTGGCGGCTGGCTAGTGGGCAGAGCGGGAGCGGGCGCTGAGGTCGGCTGAGATTGCGTCAAGGAAGGCGCTGACCTGAAAGAAAAAAAAAGATACTTAAAGGAGCTGTCCAGGAACCAAAAAATTTACCGTAATCCTCAAAAAAGAGCATGTTAAGAGAGACATAGATAGCAAGGTACGGTGGTTTTTTTTATAGCTCCATGAGCAGCCTTATAAATTAAAACTAATCATCTAAATTTTTAACATTTTAACATTATATATTACAATTCAAACGCACAATGCAACTAACAATACAACTCGATTGCTGCTTTGTATATATGCCTCCCATACGAAATCGATCAACATTAAAAAGTGGCGCTCTTATTTACCCGAAACGATGCAGTAAAAACCACCGGATGTTAACTTTCTGGTCGGGGATTTAAAAAAAAAATTTGTTTTTAAAGCAAATTGTAAAGGTATGATTGAAACAATTTAAGGATGATTGATTTTTTTTATGTTGAGGAAATATGCTGCAATATTACGACTAACATAAAATTAAAAGAAAATAACATATACGATAGAAGCAAAGCAGAGAAAAGTAAGCAAGGCGAGGAAAGCCAGAAAGGGCAACGTATCATGGAGGAGAGAGTGAGAAGGGGAGGAGAGAGAGAGAGAGAGAGAGAGAGAGAATAGAGTAAAGAGGAGAGCGAGAGAGAGAGCGAGAGCGAGAGAGAGAGAGAGAGAGAGAGAGAGAGAATAGAGTAAAGAGGAGAGCGAGAGACAGAGAGAGCGAGAGACAGAGAGAGAGAGAGAGAGAGAGAGAGAGAGATGATAAGCTACTTTTCCGTGCATCGTCTACTGATACTGTTCGATCAGTAGTACTTTATATTTTATTTTTTTTTAAGCTTTGTAAGTTTTTTTTAAAAATTTGTTTCACGACAGGATAGATGTGAAAACGGAGGGAGGGGGATACAGTGGACAGCTCGTTTTTGCTGTAGCTTTTGAAGAACATGATAAAGTGAACAGAGAGAGAGAGAGAAACAGAGAACAAAATATGATTAAACAAAAAAACATTCTTGTTAGATTTGAACTAGCACAGAACAATATTATCAATTGCAGGAAATAGAGAGAAAATTAACATAATTTTTATAGAGAAAAAATCCTTTCACAGTAATTCGAATCATTAAATATGGGAGAGTCACGGTGGGTCAAGGCGGACATTGAAAAATTTTTAGTGTGGCATTGTCGATTCTGAGAAAAACTCGATTACGGTACCAAGCTGCACTAAATAGAAGGCTATTACGGTACTTGGCACTTCACACTAAAATAAAATGGAATACTATTTCGTCTTTTCTCTGCCCAAATTTTGAAATGTTTAGGCTCTCAGCACGATTTCCCTTAAAGCAATCTTGAGATACTATCATTTGCGAAATTTTTGGCAAAATTCCAAGTTTTTCTAACGTCCGTAATTCCATACACCTAACCCACCGTGGAGTATAGATAACAAGTGGGAGGAGGGGGTTTTAAGAGAAAATGCGATCAGAGCAACCGCTCAGAGCGGCATACTTAGCTGAAATGATGCAGCGAAAACCGCCGGGTGGAGAAAATTTTTTTTACTGAAAATTGTGAAGCAATTGAAATAATTTAAGAACGATTTTTGCCTTGAAAACAATAAAAATTTACGCTGCATTATCATAACTGGCAAACCAAAAAAGAAGAAATAAAAATTGATGATAAGAATGCAGAACGGAGGAGAGAACGAAAAGTCAGGAAGGCCTACGAATTATGGCCGAGAAGGGAGAAGGGGAGGAGAGGGACAGAAAAAGAGAAGAGAGAGAGAGAATTGGGGAGAGTGGAGAGATTGAGATAGAGAAAGAGCGAGAGAGAAAGATCGAAAGAGATGTAGTAAGAAAGGAGAGAGGGAACGAAGAAATAAATGGCTGACATAGAAAAAGCAGAGCGAAATAAAATAGAAAGGAGAGAGAGAGAGAGAGAGAGAGAGAGAAAAAGAGAAGAGAGAGAGAAGGAGAGAGAGAAAAAAAGAGAAGAGAGAGAGAGGAGAGAGAGAATTGGGGAGAGTGGAGAGATTGAATTAGAGAAAGAGCGAGAGAGAAAGATCGAAAGAGATGTATTAAGAAAGGAGAAAGGGAAGAAAGAAATAAATGGCTGGCACAGAAAAAACAGAGCGAAATAAAATAGAAAGAAAAGAGAGAGAGAGAGAGAGAGAGAGAGAGAGAGAGAGAGAGAGATAAAAGAGTGAAGAAAACGTGATCACTAAATAAATTAAAATACTCTTGTTAGATCTGAACAAGCACAGAATAGTGATGTTATGAATTCAAGGAAAATTTGAAAAAGGAATAAATCGAAAAGAGGGGTTAAACAGAAGAGAACATTACGAGATCTTAAATTTCATAACATTTTAAATTTCACAATCTGGATAGAAAAACACAACAAATAACTCTTCAGAGGAATGATGGGGGTTGTAGAGATGGCCACTTTCCCTCCCTCCTCTTCCCCAATTCCTTACTCATATGATAAGGGCTTGCCAAGAATGGATCGATAACTGATAAGGCCTTCCTCTCCCTTTCTCGGCTGACTCCCCTGTTCTCTTCTGCTTACAGAAACATTCGTCATTATTGGGCAGCTATTTATCCATCCAAGATATATCTCATTCAGGGGTTAGGAAAATTAAATAGCATTAAAATTTTTTTACATGATTGAGGCTCAATAGAAGCAATGAATAACTAAGTAAATAATAATATAAATATTTAAAAAATATATTTAAAAAAAAACTGACAACTCCGGATAGGGCGGGTTCTGGACTGTCTGAGGTGGGGTTGCCGGCGGCGCTGATGCCTCTCCGGACTCTGATGGCAGGGGCACCTTCTCACTTGACATTATTCGCTCCCTGAATCAGGGACAGAATCGATATCGGTTTTGAAAGTATACGGTAGGTCATCATGTGCGCGGCAAAAAAAAAAAGATCAATTACATCAGGCTTTCTTGCCATCGACTATAATTTCATAAATTCTCCACAATATTTTTAATTACTGACCCATTTGGTGAACAACTTCTTGCCAAAAAAAAGGTTAATGAAAAGTAGTATTTTTTGGTAGATAAAGGAAGACCTTTCTAGTTGCACTGATAGCATGACGTGGTATTCTATATGTGTCACATCTTTAAATTGATGTATGAATAAATACATAAATACATGACTAATATACACCTCGAGGGCATTAACCGCGGCTATACAACCCCGCGTAACCAGTTCGTCATCTACACATATGTAGGTACAACACAAAGGAAATTCGGCGCGAATCACCATTCAAAACATCTTCAATGCAGGCAATACCAACCATTTGCTGCTATTGAATGAGAATGATACGAATAGTATAGAATTTGTTAGTGTCTGATGTGATCGTCTTCAAAGGCTCTCTAACTCGTTCAATCATTCTCTCTGTCTCTCTTTCTCTCTCTCTCTCTTTCTTTGTCTTGCTCTCTCTCAACCTCTCCCTCTCTCTCTCTCTCTCTTGCTCTCTCTGCCTCTCTTGCTCTCTCTCTCTCTCTCTTGCTTTCTCTCTCTCCCACTCTTCAAAGTCTCCCCAATCACAATTCCTAACCTTCAAAATGTATCGCATGCGCCAATATTTGCTGCGTAACGACAGCAACGCGGCAGCACACGCAATTTTACAGTTGCATCGGGAAGCGGCTATTCATGGGGTCATGCAAGGACGGCGAGAGAACGAGAGAGAGAGGCGAGAGAGAGAGAGAAGAGAGAGAGAGAGAGAGAGAGAGAGAGGGAAGAGAGATGAAGTGAGAGAGGAAAGGAGGGAGAGAGCGAGAGAGAGAGAGAGAGAGAGAAGAGAGATGAAGTGAGAGAGGAAAGGAGAGAGAGGCTAGAGAGGAAAAGAGAAGGAGCGGGAGATAGGCAAAGGTGAGAGAGTCAGAGAAACACGAAATTCACTCGATCAATCCAACATCTTTTTTTTCTACCTCTTCTATCTCTCTCGCTTTCTCGCTGTCCTTGTCTCTCTCATTTCTCTCTCTCTTTCTCTTTCACTCTTTCGATCTCTCGTATACTTTACCATTCACTTCACGCAGCATATGTCCAATCTCTGAACATCCGCTTTGAATCCCTCTTCTCCAAATAAATTCGCAATAAATACCCATTCTTGACCTCACATTATTCACAAAAAAAAATGAGGTTACTGAAACGGATCGAGAAAGGATCAAGGACAAGGTACTTTGAAAGGGGGCCAACAACTAAAAAAAAGTGAAAAATTATAACACGACTACGATTCATGAAATCCAAATGAAACAACTATCGATTTCTCAGCAATATAAAGAAAAAAACATGTAAAATTGCTTATTTTAAAAAAAAGACCTCAAAATGGTATATCCTCAAAAAACTTAGTATATATCGCTAAACATGAGAATGAATAAATAATACGGCTGGTCAATCAACTAACCCAAGGGATACGACCAAGCACAGACACTCTCTGCAGAGATTCCATGGAAAACCGCGCAAGACAAACACGAGAGATCTCCTTTCTCTCCCTCTATCTCTCTTCTATCTCTCTCTCACCTTCTTTTCTCTCTCTCTCTCTATTCTCTCCCTCTCTCTCTCTCTCTCTTCATCTCTCACTCCTTGGCTATGGTTGCTTGATGATCAATCGATAAGGAGCATATCGTATAGTTCACGCAATGTGAATTCGCAGTCTACATTGGATCACAAAACATTAAAGCTATTGATAAAGATAAGGAAGAAATATCGTGCTGCTTTAGAAGAAATACTACTATATTCCAACTAATCCATTCAAAGCAAAGTAGAAGAATGATTGCAATGCCTTTTTTAACATCGCTCACATTATTAACACGCGGTAATTAACAGCACAAATTACTATGGAAACGACTCATATTAAACTGCACACCTTGCCAATGCTTCAGGGAATAAAAGCACTGTCGAAGACCCAAAAGATTAGGATGGGTTAGGAGGCAAACCAGGGTTTGTTAGCTATTTTTTCAAAAATATTCTTCAAAAACAAGGTAGGAAAGGGGATTGGGAGGCCCAAAAGAGCAGGGTGGGGGTCTATCAAATCGACAGTACCCTTTCTTCCTCTGCAATGCATACTAGAAATAAGCAAAACCAAAAGGCATATCTGTAAGTAAAAGGGAGCGCAAAGGAGACAAAGAAGAAAAGAACAAAGTGAGTTCAAATTTTCTGTTCAAACTTAAAAAAAAACTCAAATTAAACTGGATTGCTAGTCTACTACGTGATCTCATCCCAGTTACTCCGCAGTGCGGAATACTTAGCAGAAACGAGGCAGCGAAAACCACCGGATGTTAAAATTTTTGCCCGGTTGAAAAATTTCTTCATTTTTTGACAGAAAATTGTGAATGAACGATTAAATGACCATTTTTCCATTAAAGATTAATAAAAAAATTTCGCTGTAATATCACAATTGGAAAAAAAAGAAATATAAATGGATAATTGGGAAGCAGAATGGGAGGAAAGTAAGCAAGACGAGGAAAAGTCAAGAAGGACAACGAATTATGGTGGAGAGAGACATGGAGGTAGGGGAGAAGAGAGCGAGAAAGAGAGAAAGAGAGAGAGAGAGAGAGAGAAAGAGAGAGAGTGAGGGAGAGAGGAGGGAGAGTGAGAAAGGAGAGAAAGAGAGAAATAGAGAGAGAGAGAGAGAGAGAGAGAGAGAGAGAGAGAGAGGAGATAAGCTACTTCGCTCTGTACAGTCAACTGATACTGTTCTAGCAGCAATCGAAGCTACTCATTATGAATCACACATTGCAAATAATTTAATAATAACCAAAAGACAATAAGTAAGTTAAAAGGGAGAGCAAAAGACAAAGAAGAAAAGATTAAGTAAAGTATATTATTTTCAAGGGACAGCAGCCAGTCTGTTTTTTGAGGAAAAAAAAATTTTTTTTCGCTTGGTGGCAAAGCGTAAAACGAAACTTTAAACAAATGTTTTCCATAGACCCGCGCAGTTTCGCAATGCATTACGGACAGTCAGGCACTGTGGTAAAAAAAAGGGGGGAAAGAACTCCCAAGCGAAGGGTGGGACAACTGTTGTTCGCGTAGTCAGGGGAAGACAGGACGAGAGGCGAAGAATGAAGGAGAGGAATGTGTGTGTGTGTGTGTGTGTGTGTGTGTGTGTGTGTGTGTGTGTGTGTGTGTGTGTGTGTGTGTGTGTGTGTGTGTGTGTGTGTGTGTGTGTGTGTGTGTGTGTGTGTGTGTGTGTGTGTGTGTGTGTGTGTGTGTGTGTGTGTGTGTGTGTGAGAGAGAGAGAGAGAGAGAGAGAGAGAGAGAGAGGGAGAGAGAGGGAGAGGGAGAGACTGAGAGAGACTGAGAGAGAGGAAGAAAACGAGAGAGAAACAGAGAGAGAAAGAGAAAGAGAAAAGTGGAGATTGAGAGTGATAAAAGGGGTACCAGACAGTCAAGGAAAACTGAATGGGCAAGTGAAAAGTAATGCGGTTCCCGTGAGAGACGAGTTAGCGCAAACATGTTCGCGTCTTGCTATCTTTCTTTTTATGCCCTCTTCCTCTAACTCTCTCTCTCTCTCTCTCTCAGTTTCTCACTCTCTCTCTCTCGCTCTTTCTTTCTCTCTCAATCTTTCTCTATCTTTCCCTCTCTCCCTTCATTCTCCATTTGTCACATCAATACTCTGTGTCCCTTGTTGGGCAATCTTACTTCTAGAAGGTTTTTGCTCGTCTTCTCTTTGTTCAAATTAGATCTCTACATCCTTTTAATCAGACTGTTTCATCGGTTCTTTCGCCATTCTTTCTATTTCGCCATTAACTCTCTCTCTCTCACTCTCTCTCTGTCTCTTCTCTCTCTCTTCTCTCTCTCCCCTCTCTGTAAAAGAAACGGAGCTGACTCATCGCAGCACCCTTGCTACCCCTTGTCTGACCTCTTTTGTGAGCCGGCAGATCCGATGGGAAAGAAAGAAGAATGGAATGGAAAAGCAGCTGCTGCAGCTAAAGAAGCTAAGACCACATGTTGCACTTTGGAGATAAGCTTCCGATATTAGGACGGGCGTGGGGGTTTCCAGGGAAATCCGGCCAAGCTATTAGACTCCCATTTGCTGATGGCGGAGTAATAAAAACGCAGCTTTCGCAGTGCTTCCCTTGGCATGACTCATTGCGTACGTGAAGAGTGGTCTTATGGTTAGATGGTGGAAGAAAGATAACAGCGAAGAAAAATGTGGACGTGGAATGGAGAAAAGAAGCTCGAGGCGGTGGAAGCGAAAAAAAAAGAGAAAACGAGAGAGAGAGAGAGAGAGAGAGAGAGAAACAGATAGACAGAGATAAACAGATAGAAAAACAGATAGAGAGATAGATAAGAAACAGAGATAGCAACAGATAGGGAGAAATAGAGAGATAGAGAAAAAGAGGGGAAGAGAGAGAGCGAGAGAGGGGAAGAGAGGGAGAAAGAGAGAGAGAGAGAGCGAGAGATAGAGAGAGAGATAGCACAGAGACACCCAGAAGCTTCCATAGTCGGCCACCGCCACTGTTGATGCCATGTCCTTGCCTCCCTCCTTCTCTCCACCTTCGCCATGGTTATGGACCACGGGGCAACGACGACGCGACCAGAGATCGCCAAGTATTCCAAGCAAAGACAACAGCACATGGGCTAGACTCCCACAATAATTTTCTCTCTCTCTCGCTTTCTCTCTCTCTCTCTCTCTCTCTCTCTCTCTCTAGCAAAATGGAGGACTGTGAGAAAGCGGACTGCGCACCTGGCAGAAAATATTTTTTTCCCTTTCTTTGGACATTAACTAGACTGAAACGATTCGAGTGGTGGGATAAATTCCAAAACCAAACATAACATATAATCGACTTCCGAACCCAATATTCCTTCTCACTACCTTCCCCTCTCGACTTCTAATCAATTTGATCAACAGCAACATAAAAAAAACAGTAATAAAACACATCCAGAAAAAAAACACCGTAAAGGTACTCACAAGAGGATTCGAACTCTTTCTCTCTTTCTCAAGACAACACAATGTAATTTCAATGATTTTTCGATTCTAAAACAGCTTTATTCATTTCTTTTATGATGATTGTAACAGTAGTGTATAAAAAGTGACCACGTTTAGAGGTGCCGGAAAAGTTGACAATACAGAGCGAGAGAAACAAAAAGAACGCGATAAAAAACATTCTCACTAGCACTCAAGGGGCCCTCTTACGGGGGTATTCGGGAGGGGGGGGGCAGCATGACTAGAAGAGAAAGAGCATGTCGGAAACATGAAATCAATGGAAGGAGAGGGGTTGAAGAGGGCAAGGAGAGGAGAGAGAGAAAGAGAGAGAAAGAGAGAGAGAGAAAGAGAGAGAGAGAGAGGAGAGAGAGAGAGAGAGAGAGAGAGAGAGAGGAGAGAGAGATATGATGGATAGAGAAGTAGAGATGGGAGGAGTTAGGGGACGGGACAGGAGTGGGCGGTGGGAGCGTTAAAGAAGTAGTTCGGTCAACGTTTTCGACATCGACCTTTTTGGGTTGTGTAGTTTGATAAATTTAATCACTAAAATGTGTGCTCGCTCTCTCTCTCCCCCTCTCTCTCGCTGCCCCTACTCTCTCGCTTCCCTCGTTCTCTTTTTGAACAGATGATCCCCTTCAACCTTCACGGCTTAATCCCAAAAACCGGATAGAGTACAAATATGTGCCAATTTTCAACTAATTCCAAAAGTTACTTGTTATAATAATGATGAAGTTTTCATCATTATAACAAGCAAGCTACATAGCTGCCTTGCCTATTACAGGGGACGCCAATTAAATTATGAGCTAAATTAGCTATGGATACTATTCCTGTTTTCCAATTCCGCAAGTATGACAGCTATTCAGTGCTTTTTGCCCTCTATCCAATCATCCAGGAGGGGGGGGGGGGCTCACAATATCGGACCAGTTTCCATTGCATTCTCTCTAGGCATGCTCCATTCCCTTTCAAGCTCCTCTAAACTGTCATGGGGGAATCATAATATTAACACATTTCTCTCGCAAAACAGCAAGAAAGAACCTATCTTATCTAGTCCATTCATCATGATGGCAGTCAACCTAAGCTCCTAAGCAGTAAATGCTACGTCGTCTATAGAAGACTAGCAACATTTACTGCATTACTGGCGGGATAACATCGTCTAGACAATTTTTTTTTAAAAAGAAAAAAAGGTAATAAAACAAGAGGAAAGAGCTCGTTCGGTAAGCACAATGTCAAGGAAAATGAAATATTACACGGTTTGCTGTGGTCCTAAGTTTGAGCAAGTGGTATTCTGAGGAGGAGAAGAAGAAGGCAAACCGGGGAAACCTGGTGCCTTAAGGCCTTATAACAACAAAATGTCCTTATCGTGTAGAGAAGAAGATAAAAAAACAACTACTCAAACCGTGCTACTTCACTAATTAATTGCTAATTAATTGCCCACGACAACATCAACAAAACAACAACAACTTACGATAACAAGGCGAGAGATAATGCTCCTAGGCCAAAGCTTGACTCAGCATACTGTAAGAGTAAGTCGCATACTGTCAATTTCCAACCGTGTTGAGCTTCCTCCAGAAGATTACAGCCCGTTCGAGTTGCTGGTCGCCAGACGGTGAGCTAGAAAGAAACAACTAGAAAACTCACTGGCCAGGACTATTAGTTAAAACAATTTCTGTTGAATCTATAAACAAAATACCGTTCTGACTAACTTTTAATTTATAAAGTTAGATATTATGAAAACAAAATTAACTCCACCATAATTCTCTTCACTTCCTCAATGATCCATTCTACTGTAATCTTTATCTTAAAAATCTAAATTCTACCGTAATCCTAATTTTCCTCTCAAGACCAACGTATACCTTTGAGGGGGATGGTGAGCGGCGCCTCGTCTGCGATGGCAACGGCGTGCGCTTCGCCACGGAAGCGATACTTCACCACCAGCACCTTCGGGTCGCCCGGGCACGGGTCGTAGAAGCCGGGAAGTTGACTCTGCAGAGAGAGAGAGAGAGAGAGAGAGAGAGGAGGGAGAAGGAGAGAGAGTGTGTGTGATAAAGAGAGAGAGAGAGAGAGAAAGAGTGAGAGAGAGAAAGAGAGAAAAGGGAGAGAGGAAAAAACAACGAGAGAGCGAGAGCGAGAGCTCTCTCTCTCTCTCTTTCCCTCTCTTAGATTCCTCACCTTGACAGCGTAGACCCTGAGCTGCGAGTCATTGACCATGGCCTGGAGAGGAATGGTCACGTCGGCAACGCGATTGCTGTTGCTCATCAATGGATACATCCGAGTGCCCGACACGTCGGCCGCGCCATATCTAAGAGAGGGAGCGAGAGATGGATAGAGAAAGAAAGAGAGAGAGAAATAGACAGGGAATGGAAGAGAGAGAGAGAGAGAGCGAGAGAGAGAGAGAGAGAGGGAGAGCAGGAATGAGAGCTAGTACAGAAGGCAGAATTGCCGAGTGGAACAGGAATAATGAGTAGAGATTGAGAGAGTGGGAGAGAGAGATGGAAGCAACCTCGCTCTCTCTCACTCACTCTCTTTCTCTACCTCATCTCTCTGATTCTCTCTCTCTCTAACTTCGCTTCGATGATGACAACGCCCTGTCGTTTCTCTTCTTCCGCCCGGATTCGCTCTGCGGTAGGTCGCATCAGATTCGTCACCTTTTCCGCTTCTTCTTGCTTCTCGGCATCCAGCTGGCAAAATTTGGTCAGTTTTATTTTACTATTTCTTCTTATTTAAAATTCTACTTTAAATCTTTTTTTTTCTTTTTTTTCTTCATCTTCCCAATACGAAAACAAACCAGCTCATATTACACAATTCAGCATTCGATTCTTCTTTCTCTGTATTTTTTTGTAGCGGCTACACCTAACAACAAAATCAAGCTACATTTTTTGAAGAACAAAATTGTTTAGAAAAAGAATGTAAGACACTGTTTTTCCACAATTTTTACCTAAGGTACTGAAATGTAAGTACAAATCATCGCTGAAAGCTTGTTGACTAAATACAAGCGCATCTTTTTAATGTTATTGTCACATTATTATTAATATTATTATTAATGTCTTGAATAATTTAACACAGAGAGAGAGAGTTAAATTATTCAAGACATTAATAATAATATTAATAATAATAATGTGACAATAACATTAAAAAGATGCGCTTGTATTTAGTCAAGGGGGCGGGGTGGCCCAGTGGCAAGTGGCGCCGCTCTTCATTCGCTCCCTTGTCAAAAATGACAAGTTCGCCCCCCGCCCCGACCCGCGCTCGATCATCCTCAATTCAATCAATCGACGCTGCTCCCGGAGAAACCGTTTGGCTGGCCGGGATAAGAACTGCCTAATCTTCGTCGGCCACTTCGACGAACCCATCGATCGCCCACTTCCATGTGATAGATCCCCGTGTATTCCATCAAAAACACATTGGCCCGATAAGCGCGAATAAAGTTTAAAAAAAAGTTTTAATTTAACACCAAATTTAAAGCGACTAAATAAATAAATGTAAAAAAAAATAAATAAATAAAAGTAAAACCTCATGATCGTTTGTGTGATCGTCAAACAGCGATGCTAGTCTGTCGAACCAGGGCCGGAAGATGGTTCGTGCCACTAGAATGGTAGCATACGGTATCACGACACCGTACAAGGCAGCGCGAGCAATCTGAACAATCAGTGGCTGGCTTTTTTTCAATTATTATTTTTAATAATTCCATTCCTTTTTAACTAAGCCTTAATCATAGTATACGTCTTTTACACAATGTACATACCAAAAATAACATCATTTGTAATGGACAGATAGATAATGCCCACACACAAATGTCAAGGATTTGGCAAGGACTAATCTAGTCGAAACAGTATACCCCACAAAGAACGTTAAATATCAAGGGTCTCGAAAGGGATTACTGTACTCCAGATACCGTAACCCTGAAATACCGTAACCCTGAATTACAGTAACCTCATCCTTATCATCGCATAACAAGATGGACCACTCAAAGGAGGACGCGCCGGTTTTGCATCTGAAAAGTAGGTATAACATTTTGTCTTGCTTGAGGATTTTTTTTACCAAAACAAACTCTCCGTTCTTCCAAATGAAATTACAATTAACTAATTTTAAATTCTGGAGAATATTTGTTCCTGGAATATACAATTCTTTTTCCAGCGGTTTTTCCAATAAAACAATTTATATGTAAGAGAGAGAGAGAGAGAGAGAGAGAGAGAGAGAAATGAAAGTGAAATATGACCAACTTAAACTTGGCTGTTAGCGTGCAACTCGGATAGGCAAGCGAGAGTGAGCAGCCAATACGGGAGAACCTGACATGAAGGGAAAATTATTTTTTTTCTTAAACTAGACTACAATTCTAGCTCATTAAATAAAAATATCACACAACATTTGCATGGTACTTGTCACGTCTTTCGTATGCAAATCAGAGGTACAATTATATATTTTTTTCTAAATTAGGCTAACAACTACTTGCCTAACTATGTAGCTAGTCCAATTTTTTTAACTCTGTTTTTTTTTGTAAAAAAATAAACCTCGAAAGCTTTCTCTCCGCATGAATGGAGGGCACGATTCCTAATGGCGATACCGTAACTGCCATTTCCGTGAAGGAGTCATGCTCGGCCCGCCGGCTAAAGTAGACGAGGCGTACGTGTGGATTCGAAGGATTCAGCTGATAATGAAAGCATGATTTAGCAAAAAAAGTATTTCATTAAACTTCAGGCTTTCAAATACTCTTTGAAGCTTTATTTTAAGAGGAAAAGAATAAAAGAAAAAGAATCTTACCGCCAAGTTGACCACCGCTTTCGGCTGGTTATTCTCCATGTACATGAGGCTGTTCGTGAGGGTGGATTGGATGGGAGAGACGGAGAGAATGATCGAGCCTTGCCATCGGAGGCGAAGTCTCATGGATAGTACTACAATTGTTGTCTGTTTAAAACTTTCTCAAAAATTATTGCTCTTTTTAATTAATTGTTTAGTCAAAAATTTTGTGTTGATTCTTTTCCCATAACACTGAAATTATTTGTCTCTTCCTAGTTTACTTTAAAAAAAAATCTTGACAGAACATAGGATATTATTTTATCTTACATTAAATATGTTGTGTCCTCACGTAGGGGACGTTAATGTCCTTCACACAGAGGAACATTGAATAGACTGCGGGTAGACGAGGCAAGAGCGGGACAAGGGTTTATTGAGAGAGAGAAGAGGGAATGGAGAGTCGACCGCTTGTACGAGAGGAGAAGGAGGGAAGTGACACGGAAACACGAAGTAACCGGATGAGGCGAGAAGTGGAAGTGACAATGAGAGACGGGAAGTGACTGACTGCTGAGTCTGACTGCCGAGGGTTTATATACCATTGCACTTAGACGAGTATAACAGGACTCACAGAGTCCATACACAAATGTACATAGTACATAATAACATGAGTAGATATTTACATATCTACTCAACACCTTCCCACTAAGATTGAAATTCCTTCAATCTAACAAAACAATGATAGTGGGCGTCGAGAGTTACTTAAGACTCTTCTGCGAGATGTTCGGCTTCAGCTGGTGAGGTGGACGACGTGTCCGTTGAGGTCTTCGAGAGAGGACAGCTGCTTGAGACTGATTCGTATGGCCATCGATCTTCTGCGATGGTGCTGCCGACTTTGCCGATTCTGTCCTCGACCTCAGTTTACTTCCAACGAAAGGCTCTGAGTGGCTCAGTCCTTTCGATTTCGCGCAGTGACCAGGGTAGTCAAGTCCCACGGTAGGGATCTCGCTCTTGCCAGTTTCCTTGTGATGTCTCGGCGTGCTGAGAATTCGGTTGACACGAACGATGGACTTTTCAGTCTTCTCGAATTTCTCCAGCTTAATCATCTTCAGCTTCGTGATGAAATCCTTGCCGAGTAGCATCAGTGGCGATTCTGTCACGTAGACAATTCCCTGAGCACTTCTGCGTCCGTATTGGATCTTTGCTTGAAAGCATCCAGTGAGAGCTAGCTTCTGGCCGCAAGCGCTGACTGGTTTGCAGTCCGTCTTCTTGTACTTGGGCTTGCCAATGCTCTTCCACGTTGACTTTGAAATAAGTGTGATGTCTGCGCCGGTGTCGACCTGCATGGTGACCTTGATTCCTTCCATCAACACTTTCACATCGAACGACTTGTTCTGCACCGCGTTGACAGTGACTTTGTTCATCCTCGTGCTTTCCTTCACACGTTCGTTCCACGACGAGTCGTCGTCGTCGTCGTTGTTACTTCTCTTCTTACGCTCGTTCCACGAAGTGTCGCTGTGTTTCTTTGCTCCGACAAACCGAGCTGCTGTGGCCAACCTTACCACAAGCATAACAGTTCCTCTCCTTGAACTTGCAGTTCTCTTGCGAGTGCGTACGACCACAGCGGAAGCAAGTCTTCTTGTTGCCATTTTTCGACTTCTGCTTGGTGTGATTCGGCTGTCTTCTGACAAAGTACACTGGCGTACTCTTGCCCTGCATCTGCACTGCACTGCTTTCGTTCCTGAGAATTGCGAGTCGATCGCATTCTTGTACCAGTTCATCCATCGACAACGCCTCGTTCCTCTTCAACAGTGACAAGAGATGGAATCGAGTGTCCGCGTGTCTTGGCATGTCGATTGCCGCCATGAAGAACATCGTCTTCAACTGGTCATTGGAGAGTTCGGCCATCTTGGCTGCTTCTACCTCCTTGTTCACTTCCGACGAGAGGACTCTGAAGTCATTGATGCATGCCGACCGAGCTCATCTTGAGATTCAATAAGTACAGTCTCTTCTCGAAATCTGTCTTATAATCTCCGAACAATTTCGTCAACTTCTCCACGGTCTCTGCGAGAGTGAAGTCCGTCACCTTCTTTGGCGCGATTGAGTTGCGATATTGTGCGTCGACCTTGACGCTGAGCTTCCTCATTAGCATGAGCACCTTCTGCACTTCCGAAATGTGAGCAGCTTCCTTCTCGAAAAGGTCTTCGTACTTGTTGTACCACGCATTGAAAGTGCAGCCGTCCTCTGGCTCGTATTCAAATACTTGAATTGTCCTTTCGAGTGCATCGATTGAGGGGCCTGCCCTTGCTGCATCACTTTGCCTTGAATTGTTTCCATTCTCGGTCGTATTCATCCTCTCGAGCAGCATTTCAACAGCCTTTGAATGCTGTGCTTGCATTTCCTTCACCAAAGCTGCATTCTGTTCTTGCTGCGCTTCCATCATCGCTTGTTGTGCTTTCAAGGCAGCTTCACTCTGTTCTTGTTGCATCTTCAGAGCTTGCAGGAATGCTTGCATCTCAGCCATCGTCTTCGAGTCCGTTGATTTTCAATCGTCTTCAGCCCGTTGGCTTTAATTCGAAGGTTTTCTTCAGCCCGTTGGCTTAGCCTGTTGGCTTTCTTTGAAGAACTTCAGCCCGTTGGCTATAACCCGAAGGTTTTCTTCGAAGACCACCAGAAGCCCGTTGGCTTGGGAAAATGGTGGGTACAAAGCCTCTTTTTGGACAGGATGTTGGGCTCAAGGCCTCTTCACTGAGTGGGCTCGAAGCCTCTTTTCACTGGGTGGGCACACAGCCTCTTTTAAATTGGATGGGCACACAGCCTCTTTTAACTGGATGGAAAACGAATTTGTTGTTACCAATCACTGTAAACAGTGAAGGGGCCCCGTAACCTTGGGGTTTTAACAACTGAAGAGCTGCCGAAGACGCGTGAAAGAAACAACCGCAGATGAAAATCGGTCGCCGCCCGAGTTCGTGTAGTCCTGATCGCCAATTGTTGTGTCCTCACGTAGGGGACGTTAATGTCCTTCACACAGAGGGACAGGGAATAGACTGCGGGTAGACGAGGCAAGAGCGGGACAAGGGTTTATTGTGAGAGAGAAGAGGGAATGGAGAGTCGACCGCTTGTACGAGAGGAGAAGGAGGGAAGTGACACGGAAACACGAAGTAACCGGATGAGGCGAGAAGTGGAAGTGACAATGAGAGACGGGAAGTGACTGACTGCTGAGTCTGACTGCCGAGGGTTTATATACCATTGCACTTAGACGAGTATAACAGGACTCACAGAGTCCATACACAAATGTACATAGTACATAATAACATGAGTAGATATTTACATATCTACTCAACAAAATAAATAAAAAGAAAACGATTTGACGTACTCATAGCAATTGACGGCATGACAGCCTGCTGAAGCGGCATCCACTGGATGGTTGGCTGTAGAATGACTGCCGTCCGGCTATTCACGTTCTTCGACGCACGCACAGACAAGTTCAGCGAGTCCGAGCTCAGCGTCAGTGTGTTCTGCAGAGAGGAGAGAGAGGGAGAGAGGGAGAGAGAGAGAGAGAGAGAGAGAGAGAGGAAAGAGAGGAGAGAAAGAGAGAGAGAGAGAGAGAGGAAAGAGAGGAGAGAAGAGAGAGAGAGAGAGAGAGAGAGAGAGAGAGAGGAAAGAGAGGAGAGAAAGAGAGAGAGAGAGAGAGAGAGAGAGAGAGGAAAGAGAGGAGAGAAAGAGAGAGAGAGAGAGAGAGGGAGAGAGAGAGTATTTCCTACACAACTCACAACCACACTAACTTCCCATTTTTATTCAAAACTTTTTTTTTTGCAGCAGACATCGAGTTATACTTTATTTAAATTCACGAAAACCCGATCAAATTGCATACATTGCCGGCATTCCATGAGGCACAAAGATTTTATATACAGTAACCCCATAATTTCTGAATTACCTCTAGATCCTAGAATCACAACTCAAAACTACAGTATTCCGGACCTCAAGATTACAGTACGCCGTGCTGGTCTTGTAGACGGCGGCCACGTTGCCGTCTCCCCTGCCATTGCCAGTCTTGACTCTGCCGACGAGGCCAACTCTGTCCGATCCCGTCATCTGACAGTCTACGGCTTGAGTCATGGAAACTCCAAGGAGTTGAGGGCCGTACCTTACAATTAAATATTCTAGACATTTATATTTTTAAGATTGCATTTTTTTTACTAAATAAATAAATACTGTATATCTGATACGGATATAATTATGATATCAGTTAATTAGATATTATAGTCGGACACCCATAAATATCGCCTTCTTTAATCTCAAAAGGAAATTGTCCACGGTTAATTTGCGCAAATTACATGGCATAAAACTTGAAGAAAGCACAATAGCATTGCTCGAAAGTGCGCAATAAAGAAGGCTTCATGAGAGCGAATGGCATTTTACGAAGGGTAAATGAGGAATCTCAAAAATCAAAAATCGTGATAGAAACCTGTCCAGTGGATCTGCTGCAAACATTCCAGCGAGCGAAGTTCTCACGACAAAATTGCTCTGAAATCAAATTTTGTATGCATAATTTTCTTTTATATAAAGATGCTTTTTTAGAGAAAAAAAAATGTTTCCCGAGATCAAAGAGACGCTCGGTGATGGTAATCATAATTTTTACTCTTAATTTTTTTATGAGATATGAGAACATAACTACGGTATAATAATAGCTACAGTATAAATGACATTATCCCATAAATTTACTCATATAAGTAATATAATTACAGTATATATTTGATACCGTATCTCTTCCAAATAATATTACTGTTACAGTATTCTATATAGATACCGTAGGATGAACGCGTTGGTGCATGAGTTCCTGATCGCGTAGTCGCTGCAGGAACTCGTACTCTCGTCGAATGTTCTCTGGATTCGCTGAGCGCGTCACAAGCTGCCATCCCTGCGCGTCTAGCCCTTGGACGCCGAGTGCGTCGTAGATGGCGCGCTGCTTCGGATCCATCAGGGCTGACAATGAGATTCGTGATGATATTCGGGGAAACTCTATTTTCCGGCCAAGACCCAAAAAAAATTTTTTTGAAATTTTTTTTTCATCTGACTCTTGGATGCAGTGAGTGATATATTATTTGGCTACGAGGAAACTGAATTTAACCATTCTTGTCTCCTTAATCAAATTATTATATAGCAGTCATATTTAAACTGAAAGCCTACAAAAAAAGGGTTGAGGCGAATATGACGAGTGAGGGTGAAAATAATTAGAAGCAGAGCGCGATTAAAATAGCGAGCGAGTCAATGAGATAAGCATTAAAATATATTTAGCCAGAAAAGAACAACAACAACTTAACAAACTTTCATATGCCCTCTTGAGCTGGACGAAGACCTTCTCCGCCTCGCGCTTCTCCTCCTCGTCGCCATGTCTGTCAGGATGGAAGATGAGGCAGCGACGGCGGTACGCCTTTATCACGTCATCGTCGCTGGCCTGAACAGAATTATTTTTTCTTCTTTTCTTTTTTTTTTTATTCCTTCAAAATACATTAAAAGCGCATTCTTTGAATAGGCATCGTTCTTATTATAAATAACATTAAATAACATCAAAAAAATAGCACGGTCAACAAAATACGACTTCCTCGCTACGCAGCTGCTTCAAGAAACAAGAAGCTTTCAGGATAGTTTCGAAAGCAAAACGTTAATTTTCTGTTATGCTGTGTCGAAACAAAGAAAATAATTTCGAATTACTTGAGAGAAAAAAAAACTTGGGCCCCGACACATGCCAATAATACAGTCGTAATACAGAAGCTGTGTGGGTGGCTGGAAGAGAGACAACAACACTGACATCTCTAGGGAGGTTGAGAATGGCGTAGAAGTCGACGTCCTCTTCGTCATTCGCGAAGAAGCCGTGATCGTCCTCGCCGCACAGCGAGCTGCCCGATGACACGGACATATTCTGTATTTATATAATCAACCTTTGAAATAATCAATCTTAAAAGGGTTTTTAAAAAAAAACAAGCTGCCCGACGACACGGACATCTTCTATGTATACATAATCAACCATTGAAATAATCAATGTGAAAAGGGTTTTAAAAAAAACAAGGTAGCGGACAATGACAATTCGGTATAAACTTGCAATTAAATCAGAAGAACAATGACTATTTTCGTTGCAAAATATATATGAAGAACTTCGAGAACAAGTACATACGTCCTTCTATTTGAAAATGAACGACGTCAATGAACTAGTAGTCAACCAAGAGCAAACAAGAACATAAAAAAAAACAAACGTTCAGACGATTACGAACGAAGAATTGAAATGTGTAAAGCGACATTGATGACATCAGTGAAAAATTGTGAGAAAAATTGTTTTTTTTTCCTCGATGATATCGGTTAACATTAAGTATTCAGTAGGAAACGATATTCCTTAAAAGGAAAACAATCGTAGAGATGAGGAAACTCTTAAGCTAAAGGCTGTGAGCAGAATTTCAATATCACAGAACGAACGCTCCATAAATTACGAATATACAGATAAAGGCAGGAACTTACGCATTTGCAATTACGCCCTGTCACACCGAGTACGATGGGTCAAGAGACTTTGAATTTATTTTATAAAAATTTTTTTTCTGAATTGATTAATGAGATTCCCGTCATTCTACAGCAATCATAGAGTATTACAGCTTTTAGAGCAGCGATAATGTGGTGTCACAATTCCAAAACTGTCACGGACCTTCTCTTTACGAAAAAAGAATTAGGCCCAAGGTAAAGGGAGTAAACATCGCAGAGAACTAGATAGTATATGTTGACGAACACACATAAATTTTTCAAAGTTATAGTGCGCATGGAGTATTTATTTTCTTACATGGGGACTCGAACATCTTTTTTTAGGATCATCTCTCTCTATCTCCTCTCCTCTCACCCTCTCTCCCCATCACCTCTCTCACACTCTCTCCTACCCTTCTCCCGCACTCTCACTCTCTCCTCCTCCTCTCTCTCTCCGTCTCTCGCTTTCCATCTCTCGCTTTCTCTCTCTCTCTCTCTCTCTCTCTCTCCTCCATCCCCTCCTCTCTCTCCGTCTCTCGCTTTCCATCTCTCTCACTCTCTCACCCTCTCCTCCATCCCCTCCTCTCTCTCTCTCCCTCACTCTCTTTCCCTCTCTCTTTCGCATACTATCTTACCTTCCCCTTCTCTCAATTCTCTCTTTCTCTCTCTCTTTCTCTCTCTCTCTCCCTCACTCTCTCCCTCACTCTCTTTCCCTCTCTCTTTCGCATACTATCTTACCTTCCAATTCTCTTCCTTCTCTCTTTCTCTCTCTCTTTCTCTCTCTCTCTCTCTGTCACTCTCGTTCTCTCGCGCACTGTCTGGCCATGTCCGGGCAGACGTGGTGCGTCACGATGACATTCTCGTCGGTGATCAGTGAGCACTGCCATTGTGTCTGCCTAGCCAGCCAAGCTGATCTGGCCCGTTCTAAACACGCTGGATCCAACCAGCTCTTTCAGCGCCTCCTTCAAGTTGTGTATGTACACGCGAGCCAGTCGGATCTAACAAGAAAGCAACAATTAAAAAATATATAATATTAATCGAAAAAAAAATATTACAGTATTTTCATTCGGTTGAACTTGAATATTTATTATGACGAGTATTTCTTAACTTATGATATCTTGTAAAATATCGTTGTTGCCAATACTTAGATTCCTTAAATTTATGTGGGTGCTGTAGAAACCGCCGGGATAGAACTATTGAAAAACAAGATCAAAAATATTTAATTGTAAGCCTTCAGTTTTATAACAATTAAATTTGGGGAAAATTTCATTATAATTTTTTTTTAAATTAAACATGAAGAGGATTTTCATTTGAAGGAAAATAATTAAATATCAAGGGAAATATAAGGAAAAATTAAGGCTGCGAACTTCAACTGTGTTTATTCTAACTGAAAGCGTAGTATTTAGTTATCTAACCACCAATTTTTGTCCCTTCTTAAAGATGCTCTAAACTCAAGCGAAGTTGTCTATTTCAATTTTACCCTCTTTCGCCCTTGTATCAGGCAGTATGGCGCGAATTCAAAAGTGAGTTTTGGCTCGCTGAAAGATGCCCAGTGAGATCCAGCCTCAGATCAGCTAAGTAAGTTCTCTGCGAATTCAACTTCGCCTCCTTCACATTCATAATTATTTAACAATTTAGAAATGGGTTTAGACCCGCTTAAAAGTTATTTAAAGTTGAAAGAATTGTGATTGTGACGTCTTCACTTATTTTTTCGGGCTAATGAAAGTTAAAAAAAAGAAAACCAACTGAATGAATTTGATCTGATATTGCCTTTTAATGTTGTTTTCGGCCTTGCCATCATAAATACTACATTTATCATGTTCATCTTTTCATCGCACACCTTGAGTGTCTCCTTCTTCTTCGACTCCTTTTCCGGATTCTCAAAACACCTTTTTTTAATATTGTTATTCGACATTACGATGTGTACATCTCAAGAACAAATTGGAAAATTATTTAAAAGTACTTTTTTTTAATTATAGTGTTTATACGGGTAAGCTATTTAGTATAATTTTTTTTGGAGAAGGAACGCAGAAGGAGGAATGAGTAAAGAGGGAGGAGAGAGTCGACCACGCCAAACGAAGAAGATAAGGAAGAATGATGAACTGCGGAGCTACTAGTTCTCCAGTTACCATTATTACTACTACTTGTTTTTCCGGGTTTTCTTGTTATACCGTGATAAATATGCATTTATTCCTTCTCATAAAATAAAGATAAATTATAATTCTTTCTGTATGTACCCATAGGGCAAAAGTTTATTTCCACAATTGTACTTTTGCATAGTGCGTCCAATCTGGAATCAAGTTTTTTTTCTTTGCCGATCGGAATGGCCCGGATGGAAGTGCAATTGGATAAGAGTGTAATAGCCTTCGAACGTAAAAGCTATATGACTTCGCATGATTCTCGCATTCATTTTTATGTTGATTCATTTAACAGCGGTGATGAGATAAAGCAGCTCTTGAATTTTGTTCTAGAACCAATTCGAGTAGGAGTTCATCATCAATAATTTTTTTTTTTCTACGTGTACTCAGAAGGAAATGAGGGTTGTGTGTATAAAGGCGTCTATGTTTAATTATAGACTTTTTTTTATTATATGAATACATATGTATGTATATACACATTTCAATGTACATACACAATACAATCAAAGTAAGTTAAGCTAAATCGCCGTCGATGAAGCAATTGTCTGACGCGATATTAGACTGCTTACCGCATTCATACATCTATCTGCTGTGTGCTGCAATCCCAAGAAGCATCTGGAACAGAGAATAGTTGATTTGCTCATGCTCTCAGCGTAGAAAGTTCAATACTTTGGCTGTGTCGCGGCAAAGTTCGCCGAAAGTGAACTTTATTGTGACAGTCAATAAAGTGATTATAACTTGACTTGCCTGACATCCGAGCTTGGGAGACGTTGCGAGTAGCGCCCAGGAGGCTGCGAAGGAATGAACGTCTCCGAAGACACTTGCAGCCAAGTGAACTTCTGCCATGTAGGTCAGATCGCGTACGGTGTAGAAGAAGATGTTGGAGTAGAGCTGAGATTCAGCAGGCACTCTTTCATCATCATCGCTTCCTCACTTACACTACTACTATTATTGAAAAAAAATCATGTTTTTGTCACTTTATAGTTTGACCAGTGGTCATTTCATAGTTTGACCAGTATTATTTTCACAAGCTCATCAGTGCAGCGGCACTGATGAGCTTCTCTCTACTGCTCTGGACTGCTCCAACAAATGCGAGATTTCGTTCCGTCTTGGACACTTCTCTTTGCCAGCTCTGTAATGGCGGGGCTTCTCATTCTCATTCAATAACACGCAAGATTTGCAATACCGTATTCTTGAGCCTTCTCAGCGTGGGCAGCATGACTGTTCCTGCGGTGGCGACTGCAGACAAAATGCCCATAGCGCCCGAGGAAATCGCCAGAGTCAACGTTGAGGAATACTATAAAAGATTAACTGATAAGTGCCCCTATTTGCCTGGCTCTTATTAATTAATTAATTAATTAATCTTGAATCTACAAAAAATATGTCTCATCTGCAAACCCAATCAATCCACTTCTCATAGTAAAACGAAATGATCCCGTCGTAAATGTCGCCTATATAACTTTCCGCTGGCAAAAGCGGCAAATAGAAGAGTACGGGAAGAACGACGGTGAGCGATGAGAAAATCCACGAGTTCTGCCGTGCTATTAATCTTGGAAGAAAACGAAAATGAACTTTTGTTGAAACATGAATCAACAAAAATCAGAACTTCAAGCATCTTTTGAGCGTTTTAGTATGGAAAATGAGAAAGATGAGTAAAGTTCCCTTCAGACTTTGTTCATAATGCAAACTGCATCAACATTCAAAGTTCGTTAAAGTTTGGACATGCGAAACGAGATAGTGTGCAAAAGTGAGAGGGCAAAAGTGTGTAGAAGGCTGCTTACTTTCTTTTACACTGTTTTCGTCTCTCACTTTTACACACTATTGCATGACAGAGACAGAAAGATGGTGCAATTTTAAATGTGACACAACTCTCAACCATGAACAAGTGGAATTTGAAACAAGCTCGGCCTAGTAAATTTTTTGAAGGCAAAAGCAACTGAACCTCGACAGCAAGTCGCTTTTAAACATAATACTTTGTTTATCCGTATTAATTTTATAAATTTTACTTGCTATTTCAGTATGCGAGTGTAGTGTTCTTCAGCAGAAAGATGCTTAAGCATCTGTCTGTTGAAGATTCGTAATTTGTGTTCAAGAGCGTAGACTCACCTTTGAATGATGTTAGAAATGTCCGATTTATCATTTGTTAGAATACCTTTCATGTGCATTAACAGCTCAATGTTTTTCGTTTATAAAAAAAAAGCTTCCATTTAGGCTATTGAAGTAGTCGGAGCCAAAGATGCGGGCGGGTGTGATCGCGGCGAGGATTCGAGTTCTCCGGGCACTCACTGAGCACTCGGCGCGAAGGGCACCTGATAGGAGTCTCACGGAAGACTGAGGTATGGGTGCAGTTATTCCATTTCCCCTTTTAAAGCCAAAGTCACTGCTAAACTTTGGTTTGAATTAGGTTTTGTATTATGGCTATTATGGCTGATTAGTTTTACTCTCCATGAAAATAGTTGCTGTTTTGTGCTTCATGATTATAAAAAGTGTTTGCAGTACTTAAACCTGCTGTATTCATATGTCTATTCAGCTTGTGATAGCGATGCCCGACTCGGAGTTCGCCATTCGTGAGATGGTCAAGGCGTTCTTCTTCGATGGCGTGGTAACCTGCTCGGCGCCGGCGCCAGAAAGAGCAGATGCTGCTTCCGCACTCGCCGGATAAAGGGGTGAATCTTAGATATTTTATTTAGGCTCTGTTGTTTTTGTTCCCACATCAGTTTTTGGTTATTAAGTTAATCAAAGTTGCAAAAAATCTAAAGTTTCTTTTGCCTTCAATAAAGAAATGAATTCCTTACCAAGGAATATTTTCCGCTCAAGGCGTACATATGCAGCATCCTATATACCATTAGATTGACTTTTAAGCGCTGATTATGAATGGGATAAATATATTTGACAAACAATCGATGTAATTGTTGTTTAATTGCCATAATGAAATGGCATGCTTGAAACATCGGGATAACTTTTTTTTAAATATTTGTTTAGATTCCTCTCTCAACGGAATCGAAGGGCTAGCGCTTCTACATCAAGCAGCTTGTGCGCTAAGTGAATGGAGAAGCTGTACTCGTTGATCCGTCTTTTCCTAGCGTTGGACACCGCGTCAAAGTGCTGATGCTCAGGACTCTGCTTCGCTTGGCCGCATGCAACGGGTAATGCGAGTCGCAGCCACTCGAACTTGATTTACATTGCGGCTTTGTCTTTTTTCTCTTTAGCCACTATGGATTGGAATCCTTTTTAAATGTTTTTGTTTGCAAAATAGTAAAAAAAATCAGAGTTTTCTTATTCTACCGTACCCTGAACTTACCGTACCATTTCCATTATTCCATGTCGAAATGTTGGGTGATGTTCACACCTTTATTTCTAAACATGATATAGTAACAATCCTTAACAAGTCGCACAGATTAGTTGTCATATAAATCCGTGTTCATATAGTTCCGTGTGGTACGGTAGAACTGCTCGATGGGTACTGTAGTCTTGTGCGCGAATCTTGTTTGTTTTCGAATGGTTGTTATTACTAGCTTGTTAGTTTAATTTTTGTTAAAGCAATAAATTTGTTGTTCCTTTATGACTTCTGTACTTCCAAAACGAGAACACGGCTGGCGAAAGCGATGCAGCGCCGGCTTAACACCGGTGACTTGTGACTAGGAAGCGGATGTGAGCATCGCAGAGAGATTGCATTCCTTCTACTGTTTTCGTCCAGAATGTTTGCCACAGTGGTATCTCTTTCTCTCTCTCTCTCTCTCTCACTCTCTCTCGGTATCTCTCTGTCCCTTTTTCTCTCCGTCTCTCTTCTCTCTCTCTCTCTCTCTCTCTCTCTCTCTCTCTGTCTGTCTTTCTCGGTCCATCTATTTGTCTCTATCTCTGTCTTTTTTTGTCCATTTTTGTCATCTCTCTCTCCATCAGATTCGCGAATTCTCAAGAAAAGAGTCTTGCACATGCCCGGTTGGTTGGCGTGATAGACCAGTTGCCGAGACTAGTGATTAAGCACCATATTAATGGTTCTCAAAAAAAGTTAAACTAACATCAAACGCATACGCACATGAAAGAAGCTGTTCATAAAACCCACTTGTTCAAAAAACAAAGAAAAGTTGTGTCATCTTTTACTCGAAACTTAAAGGAGGGCGATCACCGAAAAATTATGAAATATTTCAAATTGCCGCGACCATTTGCACTCTCATTCGCGCGTGCTATTTTCATGAAGCGTATTTGTTCGACCTGCGAAATAGCACGCGAGAATGAGAGTGAGGAATCACAGGGCAGACGCGGCAATTCAAACTTACATTAAATATTTTTCGGTAAACGCCCTTCTTTAAAGCAACTTTTTCTGAAATGTTCATGAACTTTTTGTGAAACTGGCACCACTTTTGCCTAGATTAATAGCACGGCTGGTCCCAAAACTGAAATTAAATATTTGTTTTTTTTTGTCTATAAGATTGAGAAGTACATACATGCATTTTTACTCACATTTTTCTGCGATTTTGCAATTGAACGACCTATTTGATGCTGTTTCATTGAAACACCTTATTTATGTGTGATAAATAAATAAATAAATAATAAATAGATAAATTAGTTAATTAATTAATTAATCAACTAATATCTCATCTTTTACAGCCGAACGCTGACTAACAATGGGCATGCTCGCAGGGCTGATGACAATGGTGAGTCGGTGAAGGGCGCATAGGAGAGTGATGATGAAGTGCAGCGTGTTCATCCAGAAGGGTGCCGCGAGAAGGGGCGTGTTCCAGTGACTCGGAGTGGACAACGACGGAGTCACAGACGGGCACCAAGGAGAATTGGCCAGAGCCAGGGGAATAACATCCAGCCAGAAGAGAGGAATGTTCTGTAAGACAAAAATAATTTTTTTTTGCTAATTTTTCTTTCATTAGTATGGATATGAAAATACCAAATGCAAAAAAAACCCTCACACTAATTAGTTTTAAACGTATTCTGGATCCTTTAGATACTAATTTAAAAATTAAAGCGAGTAGGACAAAAGTACAGAAATAGAAAGATTAATTAATGATTAAATAAAAGTATGATTTATTACATACCAAGATAGAGCCGGTGAAGTAGAGTTTGTAGAAGAATGAATTATAGGGCGACTTCCATTTCTTCGTGATGAAAGTGGCGATGATGAGAAGAGACAGAGCGATGGAGGCAGTGCCGAAGGCGATTCGAACGAGTTGCACGATGAAGGTGGCTTCTTTCTTCGTGGCTTTCTCGCATGCGGAAGACATCATTAAGTTCTATAATTAATTAATCTATTTATTTATTTCTCTAATTAATTAATTAAGTTATTTCTGCTCGCGTAATCTCACGATAATCTACATACGTCTTGTCTTGAAATCTTTTACTTTTCTAATACAACAATGTGCAATGGATATTCATAGGCATGTTCTCATAGTTTAGACTCGCAAAGTATGAATGTGGAAACGTGCGAATCTAACAATGTGGAAAAGATGTGGAGTTTGGAATCGAACAAGAAAGGACTGCCGGAGATTTTTAAATAATTATATTGGTCGTTCTTCACATTATTTCATTGTGACAGCATCGAGATACTGCCTTCGTTCAATTGCAAAATAGTATAAAAAATAGGGAAGGGCAAGGGTGGGGGTGGGTGGGGGGAGGGCTGGATTCTAAGAAGATCAAAAGGTTATATGGATATCGGCTACGCATTTTACGTCGATTGTTATTGCCATCGCACTAGACATACATATTCTATTTTTTCATCATAATATCAAATAATTTTTCGCATAGAATACAACAACTTTATCAAAAAGTCCCACAAACAGGAGAGATAAAAAATATGTTATGGGAACAATGTAGACGTCAATGAATGTGCATAAGTATCTTTGTAACTAAGAATTAGTCGCGTGCATGCGAACTTTTGCATCAAAAGCATTTCATGGCTTTTTTTTCTGACAAATTTCGCTAAATGCATCTGCGCATAATACAATAGAATGAGATTCATTTACTGCGCAATTTTCTTTGGCTATTCAATAGTTTGATAACTAAGCTAATTGTAAGCGATGTGCAAATAAATGAGCTGTTTAAGTTTGAACTGCATTTTTAAAATAAAAAAAATTTAAATTGATAAATTTAAAATTGTATTCTGTACCAGATTTTAAAAAAATCTTAAGAAGTGCCATGGAAAGCCTAATCTGGGCAACGGTGAATGTCGCTCCTTATTCAATTTAAAAGTAAAAAAATAATAAAATCCAAACCCAATAGACGAACATGAACAAGTCCAAAGTTAATTTAGCAATCTTATTAACGAATACGTGAGTATTCAGAGGCCCATTTCATTCAATTAATTAAATTCATGCAATTTGATAAAACGATAAAACGCTGTACAAGCTTGCCGACGACAGAAAATTCTTCTTTCATTGTAATCACACGTGGAGCGCTTTCATTATGATCTATATTCATTCCTTTAAAAATTTTAAGCTTAAAGAAAGATGAACTGGGCAGAAAGCGAGCGGAAATAGCTCTAATATTATAATATGCATTAATGCTGCAAGACAAGTGTCTATCTTACATACATACATACATACATACATGCATACAAACATACATACATACATACATACATACATACATACTACATACAAACATGTGAAAAGATAATTAGAAGATTTAATTAGCGAGCGAGGGAGACGGAAAGATCTCAATGAGTTGTCGCCGGGTAAATAATTTCGCGAGTGGAGACAGTTACACTTGATTTTTGTACTTGATGTACACCTGGAGCTTGGACGAACAGTCCACAACAAGTCCACACGGCAAAGGCAAGGTCGTCTGCGCAGAAGTGGGCGGTGACGTTTATGACGTCATCTCATGGAGTGTGTTCACCGATACATTCAGGCAAATTATGACTTATTCATTCACTCTATCTTCTCCTTATTCTTTTTTCTCGGTTTAATTTTTTCTGATTGAAAGATATGTGGTAAAAAAATTTTTCTCGACAAATTACTACTACTATTCCCTTCAACACCTTCAAAACAAACCTTTTCGAGGAAGTCATTAGTTCATTATTCATATTTTATTCTGTTATAAATGCGTAAAGTCCCGGGCCCCATCCTCCGCCCTCGATGCCGGGGCCGACCTCGGGGCGGGGGCCGACCTCGGGGGAGCCGGGGCCGGATATTTTCGGCCCCCGGCCACCCCTGGTGAAGCACCAGAGTTGTGTTTGGATGCCCCCAACGGGGGAATCGATTTCGCTAAGATCTCATCTCGAACCCCTTCGGTGACCCCGCAGACGAGAAGACAATGGATTGAAGTCAACTATGATTGAGTTTAAATATTATTCTGTGAAAAAGTCTAATTGTAAGAATCAACTTTATGATATTTACCTTCCAAACCCAAACTGGAAATATAAGAGTACCGTTGCTTTGCAACTGAGAGATGGTGACAAGGACGTTGAACATTTAGTATGCTTTGGAGAAGAAGTTCGAATGTATAAGAAGAAGAGTAGAGAAACAGCTGATTAGATTGGATAGTGGACATCTATGCAAAGATATGCAAAGATTTGAAGCTTCTGGCAGGTCTCACAACTTCGAATGTATGTACAGTACCGGCCAAAAAGATACGAACACTAACATATTTTGCTATATTTTTACCTTCAAAGTTAAGGAACTGAATGAAATTTTCAGAGTTATTTCTATGTACTGTCAGACTACTAACAGTAGATTATTGGTTTTATTGATCGACCACAGATCGAAAAAAATCCTATTTTCTCTCGTTTGAGGTACATAGGTAAAACCGATTTCCAAACACTGACCCCTGCACAATATCACTTTTAGCACTTTTGCGCTGCGGGCCAAAGTTGACTGCGGTGTTCAAAGTGTGCACAAATAGTTAGCACCTAATTTCCACAGCTCAATTAACCATTTGAAATTGTTTAGTGATTACCTGCGAATATTTGGACATCATTAATACTCTAGGCATTGCAGTAAATGATCGATTTTATCCCGCTAAACTTTCTGCATCTAAGGTCAAGTGAATGAATCTCGATCTGAAGGCAGCAGCATGTAACGGCATATGATTTAATAATAATTAGGCCAAAAACTTATTGCAGAGATGCCGTATAATACATATCAACCATCTATTCAATATAAAGTACACGAAAATCAAAGAAATAAATCATTTTGTCTAGCACGCCCACAAATGTGAAACCTGGGATATTCGAATTATTGATTTTTTTTCGATCTGTAGTCGATCAATAAAACCAATAATCTACTGTTAGTAGTCTGACAGTACATAGAAATAACCCTGAAAATTTCATCCAGTTTCGTTAACTTTGAAGGAAAATATAGCAAAATATGTTAGTGTTCGTATCTTTTTGGCCGGTACTGTATGTATGTACATACATACCTGTTGCGTGCAGTTTTGGAGCAATGGGATCGTTTCTTCGCTTTATCAGTATAAAAATATTCTGGAATATGATTCTAAAATGATTCTGGCGAATTTAATATATGTATTAGCAAGATTGACAGAGTAATCATTTTAACTATTCAAATTTCGAGATCTTTCGGCTATAAATGAATTCGAAAAATAGGTCAATAGGCACTTCATATTCCAGGCCATAATGTAGAAATCGAGAATGCTTCTTTTCTTTTCTAAATTCGAGCAAGAAAAGGCACACACACATACACATTCCTTGATATGATATGGTATCTTCTTTTGCGCCAAAACGTTCAATTCAAATCATCTTTCGTGCCAAAACTTTCAATTCAAATCTTCTTTCGCGCCAAAACTTTCAATTCAAACCTCCTTTCGCGCCAAAACTTTCTATTCAAATCTCCTTTCGCGCCAAAACTTTCGATTCAAACAAAGTCGGGCGTCTTGGAGCGAATGGCGTCGCTGACGGTGAGCAGCGCCTGGCGATGCTCGTTCGGAAGCGAGCGCACCGAGTTGCCCGAGTACTGCGACGCGTTCGTCGGGCTGCGAGTCCTGGAGTGTGGAAGGCGCTTAGTATTTTTAGTGCGTCAAAAATATACTGCACTTTTTCCATTTCACGGCCATCTATCTATACATATATTTTAGTGTGTCTATCCTACCGTATCCTCTCCTTATAATTTACTGTGACTACTGTATTTATCTTCTAGTTTTTCCAGCGTTCATACCGTACTGTCTCTCACTATTATTAGTGTGCCAAAGTATTTTAGTGTGCCTACTGTGTACGCGTAATTTCCGGTCCTCGTTATTTTTAGTGTGTTTCTCTCCTACCGAATGTGCGGGTTCGTTTCGGTCGCGGTTGACGCGCGACTCGTGCTGGTCGGACTGCGTCGGCGCATGAGCGACGAGCGCGCACGCGACATCTGCGACACGTCGGTCGGACTGCGCGGCCGGCCCGAGTCGCGCGACGTCTCCGTAGGGCTGCGCGCTCTTCAAGGTGACGGGTGATTAATTAATAATCATAATTATAATTAGATTCTCCAGTTCTCTCTCTCTTTCTCACACTCTCACTTTCTCTGTCTCTCTCTTTCTTCCCCCTCTTCTCTCTCTATGTCTATCTTTCTCTCTCTCTCTCTCTCTCTCTCTCTCTCTCTCTCTCCTCCCCACCTCATCTGGCTGACGGCGTCGAATGCGATAGGCGAGCGTGGTCGCGCGAGCGACAGCTGCGACACGTCCCTCGACAGATTCGGCGTGATGATAATGGACCTCCCGGGCACCGTCAGCGTGTTCATCGACGAGCAGACGCGATGATGATTGCGAGTCGAGAGAATCGAAGCAGATGAGTAGGAGCCGATCCGAGAGCGCAGCTCGTCAGCACCCTGGAAATGTGTTGGAGTTTTGAATTCTCTCGTCCGGAGACAAGAATTTGAATTTTTGAATTCTCGTCAGCATCCTAGAAATGTGTGGGATGGAGTTTTGTTTGAATTCTCTCGTCCGAAGTGAGCTTATGGTTAGAATTTTTTCACTTTTGTTTTAAAAATTAGATTAAATTATTCATCGACAACAATGCCTTTTATTTGTTTTATACATTCTCGATAGACATTTTTTTTATGATAAACTGTAAAATATATGACAATTTTGTCTTTGTCCATAAGTAGATGTTGTTGTGGTAGCTTGTTTTTTTTTCTCCAAAATGTTGTTTTTGAAAGTCTTTAAAAATAAAATAAAACGCCAAAAAGCGGCGCTGCCAACCTGCAAGCGTAGCTTCATGCGCGCGTACGCCGACTTGAAGGTTGCGCGGAAGTTTTGCGAGATGAACGCGTAGCACAGCGGATTCAGGCACGACTGGCAGTAGGTCTGTGCGAAGGAAGCGAGGGATTTTAACGATTATTTAAATGTACTTTTGAATTCCCGCTCTTTTCCCTGATTATTAGAATTAATGAATACAGAGCTTTTAGGACTGCGAGGTATGGTTGCCGCGATTATTGAAAGGACGCTTTGAATTCCCGCTCTTTTCCTGACTAATAGAAAACAGGTTATGAATACAGCGTTTCATATAATTCATATCAGCATACAGAGATTTTTAGAGATCTCCTAAACAAAGTATTCTTGATGATGGCAGATTAAAAGCACACGTTTCCCCAGAATCAACATATTCCTTGTCTAATCTTTTCGAGGAAACGAACATTTAGTAGATCGGGAAGGTTACACTCTTCCTTTAGCTGGTCTATATTAGGAAGATATAAACATGTTGACAGGAAGGGGGCAGGAAGCCGGGTAGGTTTTGGATCTTTTTCATTCGCGATCTCGCATCCTATCATCGGCGGGTTTAGGGACCATGGAAATAACAACAATTCTTCTTCTTCTTCTAACCAGCGCGTTAAATCCCATGCGCATGTGCTTGAGCGTCGGCGTATTCGATGTGCGGCAGATGTAGCCGAATGACGTCAGCAGCTCGTCCACTGGAATGAGAGAGAGAGAGGGAGAGAGAGAGGGAGAGAGAGAGAGAGAGCGAATAAAAGAGAGAAGAAAGAGATAAAAAGAGAGAGAGAGCGAGAGAGCGAGCGATAGAGAGAGAGAGAGAGAGAGAGAAAGACGAAGAGAGAGAGAGAAAGAGAGATATGTGAGAGGGAGAGCTATGGAGAGGAGATATATATATTGAGGGAAAACGTGACACCATAAGATATTGAGTTCGTATGGCAAAAAGATGGCAATGAAAAGAGATTAAAAGCTGGTTTAGAGAATTATTGTTTTTTTTCTATTTAAAGGAACACGGAAGTGAATCTCGTAATCCATTTGAATTTCCCTGATTATTGATCTCTCGCGCTTGTGCCAGGCAAAATGGCGCGAATTCAAATGCGATTTTTTGGCTCTTTTAAATCCCAAAACAAAGTGTATGCCAACATGTGTATAAGACTGACTGCGCGCATAAATACGATGTATCATAGGCCAAGAAAACACTTCCCGAGTATATGTGTAACATTCAATAAGGGAATGAATGCAAGTGGCCCGATGCAAACGATATTAGCCTTATTGGTCATGTGATGGATGCGGTTTTTTTCTGCAGGAAGTGGGGGATGCGCAGGGAGTCTCGATTCATGGAAGGTGGTAGGAGATTATCATATCTGATGAGGGAGAGAGAAGAGGTAAGAGAGAGAGAGAGAGAGAGAGAAAGAGAGTGAGAGAGAGAGGGAGGGAGAGAGAGGGAGTTCATTTGGCAGGCGGGCAGAGAAAACATGGAAAATTAGAGGAGTGATATGCCGCTTAATCTATGTATCTCTGCTTTATGTAAGGATTCCTTACTTTGCTGCGTATAATTGGTTGCAATGAAATCTCTCGCAGATCTCCCTTCATTATACATGACGTGAGAGATGGGAGATTAATATTTGTAGGCGAGCAGAAAAAGGAGGTGGGAGCGCGAGAGATCTTTGAATAGAGAGACCGCAGAGAGAGAGAGAGAGAGAGAGAGAGAGAGAGTGAGAGTGAGAGAGAGAGAGTGCTATAGAAATGGGGCGGATATATCGAACGACAAGTAAAGATGACGAGAGGAAAGATAGCAGTAAAAGAGATCAATAAAGTTAGATGATTCATGCTCATACGAGATGGAATTTTGGGTGAAAAAAAAATTTGCTAATTGTAAGAAATGAGTGTAAAATGTAAAATGAATAAATAAATAAATGGTTAAATAAATAAAAATACCTATCGACGGAAGCCAGCATATCGTATACATGACCACGATAGAGATGAGCATTTGGACAATCTGAAGATGTTTTTTGCTGTTATTCATGCGCCAATCTATTTGTTAAATAAAAAATATAGATATCTATTTATATATGTATATAATGATATAATAGGCTTTTTTTACGTTAGAGAATTTCTTGGAACTATTTTTTAAAATAAACATATCCTTAAAAAAATTTATTATTATTCAAAAATAATTATTTCCCGCATGTTTCTTCTTCAAAAATAATGTTTCCCGCCTGTTTCTTCTTCAAAAATAATGTTTCCCGCCTGTTTCTTATTCGATTCCGCGACTCGGCTACTCTTTTTGGAGGAGAGGGACGATGCGATCGTGGTCGAGGCCGTCTTGAAGGAGCGACAGTTCGTCACTACAGGGATGCTGCTGTAGGAGGTGAAGGTCACGGCGTCGGTCGCTGCTTTGCTGAAGGCGACCCTGAAAACAGAGAGAGAGAGTGTGTAGAAAGAGAGAGAGTGTGTAGAAAGAGAGAGAGAGAGAGAGAGAGAGAGAGAGAGAAGAGACACAAAGATAAAGCTGAGAGATAGAGAGTGGGGAGACACAGGGGCGAGAAAGCAGAGAGCGTGAGCGAGAGAGTGATAGTGGAACCAAATGATAGAGGTCTACTATCTCTCTCTGGACGTGGTAGCGTGTGGGAGTGAAGGAATATTTTAGTGCGCGTATACCGAGAGATTCTGTCATTTACTAAATTGCAATCATTTACTCACATTGCACGAGAGAGCGCCTTGTCCTTCGAGGAGGAGTAGACGATGAGCGAGATGCGCGTGTAGCACACGGACATGGTCACGACAGGGAAGACGATGAGCAGGAGCATCTCAAGTGGGATCGGGATTGGGATTGGGATTGGGATTGGGATTGGGATTGGGATTGGGATTGGGATTGGGATTGGGATTGGGATTGGGATTAGGATTGGGATTGGGATTGGGATTGGGATTGGGATTGGGATTGGGATTGGGATTGGGATTGGGATTGGGATTGGAATTGGGAGTGGGATTCGGATTGGACCATGCATTCCAATTGGGCGCCTTTTCAACCATCTCTCAATTGGTAAAGACCCTTTGGTACTGTATTCTCTCCTGACTGATATCACAGCTACAGTATTCCGCGTACGTCGGATTGAATAGGGTACATGTAGGCACCCCTCCTTACCTTGTCAACCCCCCTCCACCAACTTAGACCCCTTGGGTACTGTATTCTCTCCTAACTTAGACCCCTTAGACCCCTTGGGTACTGTATTCTCTCCTAACTTAGACCCCTTAGACCCCTTGGGTACTGTATTCTCTCCTAACTTAGACCCCTTAGACCCCTTGGGTACTGTATTCTCTGCTAACTTAGACCCCTTAGACCCCTTGGGTACTACTGTATTCTCTTGCTAACCTGGTAGAGAGCGTACGCCTGATTGAGCGTGTTTGGCGACTGGCCGAAGAGTGCGACCGGGAAGCGCCGATGGCACCAGTGAGTGCGCGTGTTGAAGGAGGAGTTGGTCGTCTCGTAGTCGATGCGAACAGCCGTGGGGATCGAGAGGACGGCAGAGGTCAACCAGACGAGAAGAATCACCTGAAGGGGGAGAGGGAGAGAGAGAGGGGGGGGGGGCGAGAGAGAGATGGAGAGATGGAGAGAGAAAGGGATAGAGAGGGAGGGAGAGGGAGGGAGAGAACGAGAGAGAGTGAGAAGAAGAGAGGGTGAGAGAGGGAGAAGGAGAGAGAAAGCGAGGGAGAGAGAGAGATAGAGGAAGAGAGAGGGAGAGGGAGAGAGGGAGAATTAGGGAGAGAGGAGAGAGAGTTGTTGATAGAGATAGAGAGGAGAGGGAGAGGAGTGAGAGCGAAGGGAGAGAGAGGTGAGAGATAGGCAGAACGCGCGAGAGAATGAGAGAGTAAAAAAAAGAGAGGAGAAGGCATAGAAGAGAAGGACGAAAGAGACTTTACCTTCTTCGCTCGACCGATTGAAGAGAGCCACATGTTCTTCATCGGGTAGGCGATCGCGAGATATCTGCAATGATAACGTTGGATTTTAAGACAGATATTACGGAGATTACCAAAAAATTAGCTTTGAGTTAATTATCCTTTAAGAAATAGGTTTTTCATCAATAATGTTAACATCAAAGACCTCTTTTTCCGGATGTTTGCTAAAGAGGTGACATAAAACAAGAATGTTTATATACATAAGTGGAGCCATGCGGTTCAGCTTATGTTATCCGAGAGAAGTCAACAACTTTCCGCAGCTTTCGATGTTAAGCCCTTAGGCAGCTCATGTTTATGTGTTCAGATTAGAATAAACGATATATTGATGAGTTTTCTTCCTCTTGTCTTTCTTATCACCTTTTATGTCAACGGCAAAATTTGCATAATAATTAGTAATTAGCATAAATAACAATATATTTAAAATAAAAAATAAATATTAAAAATAAATAATAAAACCTTTCAAACGCAATCATCGTCATGGTGAGAACGGAGCAGAAGCACGTGAACTGCTGGATGTAGTGGAGGGAGTAGCACGCGAAGCGGCCCATCGACCACGACGCACTCATGTACTTGACGAACTGGAGAGAGAGAGAGAGAAAGACAGAGAGAAGTGAGAAAGAGAGAGAGAGAGAGAGGGAGAGGGAGAGAGATAGAGAGAGAGAGATAGAGAGAGAGATAGAGAGAGATAGAGAGAGAGAGAGGAGATACAGAGAGAAAGAGAGAGAGACAAAGACGGAGAAAGAAAGAGAGAGGGAGAAGTGGAAAAAGGCAGTTAGATAGCGTGAGCTAGAGAGAGACAGAGAGAGAGAGAGACAGAGAGTGAGAGAGAAAGAGAGAGACAGAGATAGAGATAGAGTAAGAAAGAGAGAGAGAGAGAGAAGAGAGAGGAGCGAGAAAGAGAGAAAAAAAAAGAGACAGAGAGTGAGAGAGAGAGTGCGAAGTTGAGAGGGAGTGAGATGGATGGATAGACTCTCTTATATGTCCCCTTCGTCTCACCATGATCGGCACGCAGAACCAGATGAGACAGAGATCGGCCGTGCTGAGCGACGCGAGGAAGACATTCGTGACGTTGCGCATTCGCTTGAAACGATTCACAACGAAGATGACCTCAATGGGAAGCCGCGTTATGACGTCATCAGAGAGAGAGAGAGAATGAGAGAGAAAAAGAGAGAGAGAAAGAGAGAGAGAGTGAGTGAGAGAGAGAGACAGAAAGAGAGAGAGAGAGAGTGTGTGAGGGAGAAAGATAATATTAGTTTTTTTCTCTTTATGTTAGATTGATAGATAATTTATTGGGTTTTTTTTTCGAATCTAATTAGGTTCGTAAAATAATTAAATAAATAATCTTGCTCACCATCGCATTTCCGATGGTGCCGACGAGAAAGATGATGAGGTAGAGCGTAGCGGGCAGTCCGACCTGAAGGAGCTTTCCTCTCCCTCTCTCTCTCTCTCTCTCTCTCTTTCACACTCTCTCTTTCTCTCTCTTTCTCTCTCTTTCTCTCTCTCTCGCTCTCTCTCTCTCTTTCACTCTCTCTCTCTTTCTTTCTTTCTCTCTCTCTCTCTCTCTCTTTTCAGCTATCAACTTCACTCGGCAACTTGTGCCTGTGCATTCACATACATAATCACTTATTCTACGGTTCTCTGTACCTTCTTTAGTTCAAATTAACATTAACATTTTAGAATTAAAAAGGGTATGTATGTGTGTGTTGTTTTAAGCATATGAAAAATAGTTACAGGTATGTATGTATGTATGTATGAACTATAATAATAATAATAATATGAAAATTTTTTAAATGCATATTTTTTCGAACAAAAAAAAAAAGTCCCGACCTGTGCAAGGAACTCCGTCGTCATGCGCCATTCGCGCTCTGCCGAACACTTTTGCCAACACACCTGCAATTTTTAAATATATATATTTCTTATCTTCGAATTAATTTTCTTGATCAATAAATGTTTAGAAAAAATTTGTATTTGTTACCTTTAAGTATTTTTTTTTACAGTTTAGTATTTTCATAATTTTTTTTCTGGTATCTATTTAGTATCTTTTTTTATAATTTTCCTATTTGGTTAGTCGTCTAGTGATGTCCTTCTTTTCCCCACTTTTGTTTTCGACTGTGCATACAATTTATGCCATCTCCTGAGCCTGTTGTCAATTACGCGATTTCTTGTTTTCCTGATTTTCAAGCTCATGTACATAATTCGTCGCATTGTGGTTGTACTAATGATAATAATATAAATATTAATATTATCAAATTGGTCATTGCTGAGCACAACACTACTCAAGAGGTAAGTATGAATAACATAGTCAGGGGTATGGTGACATTGATCTCTTATTTTTCATTGTTTTCAAATATGCTTAAAAGAGGCCATAAGAAAAAACTCCTACCACCTGACCAAATAAGGCGAAAAAAAAACAAGACACTATTTATTCTCCTCGGGCCTCCTTTAACGATAGCTGAAGAATACTACTTCCCGGTAGTAGGTCATTATCATATTGGAGAGTAGAAGGATGTTTGGAAGTAAAATATCAAAAAATCATCTCGCAAATTAGACATCTCAAAGTCAAATGGTCTTTCAGACTTTTCGTTCTAGGAAAAGGGGAAATATTTCCTTCCTTTTTTATCTGATGGTGAGGAGATTAAAAAGTGCAGAAGGAGTGGAGAGAAGGAGGAAACTAATATGGAGATGGTTGGCGAGCTCGAGTTTGTTGAGATATGTCGAGATTGTGATGATGAGAGGAAGAGGAACATAGAAGGAGAGAGAGAGAGAGACAGAGAAATAGAGAGAGAGGAGCAGAGAAGGAGAGAGGGAGAGAGAGGGAGTGAGAGAGAGACAGAGAGAGAGACAGAGAGGGAGAGAGACAGAGAGAGAAAGAGAGACATAGAGAGAAAATTATTCTTCTAGGCCGTTGCTTGACTCGTGTGATTCCAAGTCCCGAGAAGATAATCCCGAGTCCTTCGCTAGAGTTTAGCTTATCAGGATATTCGATTAAAAACGAGCACACATCGGCACAACGGCAGTGAGAGAGAGAGAGATAGAGAGTAAGAGAGAGAGAGAGAATGAGAGAGAGAGTGAAAAAGAGAGAGAGAGAGAGAGAGAGAGAGAGAGTGAGAGTGAGACATAGAGCACAAGAAGTGAATAGAAAGCTAGGAAAAACAGGGGAAAGGTAGAAAGAGAGAGAAAGGGAATGAGAGAGTAATAGAAACGGTTAGAGAAAACAGATAAGGGAGTATCCATATTGATTAGATGCGCACGGCGCAATAGCGGAAACCTCTAAAATCCCCTCTCAACTACCCCCCCCCCCCTCCGAAGACTGAAATGGGAGTGAAGAAGAGAGG